>JAPMOQ010053704.1:2664698-2776942 GCA_026543055.1 Argiope trifasciata | reverse complement strand
ATATATATATATATATATATATAAATCGAAATGAGGAGAAACTAATGAAAAATGTGGTTATATGCAATGAGATTTGAATAGAGATTCTCTCTACACTCATCAAATTAGGTAAGGAAATCACAGGGATCTTTTAGATAAGTTTGTTTAAGTTAGAAAATTTTTATTTCTTGACTCGGAGCTTGTGAAGCGCCGGCTTAAGCGTTTTTACAAATCTTATGTTGATATAATTAAACAGAAAAAGTGGAATGATATCAGAAAATAAGGTAATATTTTAGAAGGAAGTTGATATGTGTCAAATTAAATTGAAAGCTAGGAAATTATTTAAGTTTAAATTTGATTTCAAAATGTAACTACATAATATCATTTGAAGCGGTGTAATGATTCCAAAAAAAATTTATAAACATTTTAAGGGACGAGACTGTGTGATAAATCTTTTCCTCTTATGTATAGAGAGACATGATGGAAAAAATCATGAGGTAAAAAGTTTCACCAATAAGCAGAAGACAAAAAAAATAAATGATAGTGATGAGCAAAGTAATTGTGATGTTCAATCACACAATAGTGTCACCGCCTTCCAGCCAAAACATCCGGAACAGTTAAATGATAATCATATCATAGTAAAAAGAAAATATGAAATTAGGATGCAGATGGGTAGTCCATGTGATATTTATAAAATAGACGAATTTTGAAAGTCTTTCTACTATAATTTCAAGTTTTGTATTAATTTTTTTTAAATTTAAAATTCAATTCAATATATTTTTATTGATAAATAATAATTTTTAAATATTTTAGTGATAGTAAAAGCATAAAAAGCGAAATACGTTAGAGTAACGATATAAACACGGTTGCATATCAACAATATTCTATAATAACAACTGAGTTTTTTTTAAATTATATTCCTTGGCACCTAACCAGATATATTTTAATTTATGTTCTCTCTGTCTCTCTCACTCTCTCTTTGAGTCACGGTCATTTGAAGAGCTGTCATCTCACTCTCAGAGTTAGCATGCCACTCAGTGTCCCATTTTTGGGCCCATTCAATAACACAACACATGAACACACATTTTGGATTTCGTCTTTTACTTTCTCATATCCGAAGAGACAGTACTGTAATCATCAAAAAATAAAGAAAAAAAAGCTCGTGATTGGAAACTGTGATTTTAACAAATTTTTACCTTTCAGTTATTTTTTTTTTTTTTTTTGAGTCCAAGAAAAGCATCAACTGACTTTGAACACAATAACTCAAAAATGCTTTGGTCTAAACTGGTTATTTGATATATGACTTTTATATAAGATTTACAGATTTCAATTAAATTTTGAGCTCAATCCATTCATAAGAACTCTGTTGGTTCGACTTCTTCTTGTATACAGCCAACCACCCCGCCACCACTGAACGTAGTACTATCGACAGGATTTGTTGTGGTCGACTGCTGAATAAGTATTGTCCAACCTTACATTGACCGGACAGTCAAACTATCATTCCTTTCGAGGTAGTAATTAGCTGTCTTTCTCCCCATCTGCACATTCTCTAAACGTTGGAATGAAACCATCAATCTTTAACATTATATTCTTCGGGGTTTTAAGATTACCTGGTACCATCAGTACTGTACTTAAATCATTATTTACAATCTTCAGGTCCTTCCTTAATTCTGAGATCTCCGTACATTCCATTAAATAGTGGTAAACCGTACGAATTTCTCCACAAATGCATTTATTTCCCTGTGTTCTTCCAAATCTTAATATAATACTATCTCCGATGTCCAGATATTATTTGGATTATAAGTGGATGTTATCTTATTTTAATTTCCTGATTAGGAATAAAGACGAAAGTGACTGCTCCTTTCTTAAATATATAACATCTGTTAAACCATTGTAGTTTTGTTTCTGCTCTTAATTACTCTTTTAAAACACCACTTGATTTGGGGACAATAATATCAATATTCTCTTTCTGTGTCGCCAACTTCACATAGTGATCCGCTTTTTCATTACCATACATCCCAATATGGACCTTAATCCAATCCAACTCTATCGACTTGTTAATTTTAGCACTTTTTATCGCTTCTTTTATCGTCCCTAGTACCTTATTCAATTGTGAGATGACTGTATGACTTGTCAAACTGACCGAGAATCGAAAAAAAATTGAGCACTTCTATTTATCCTCCATCCTTTCACAATATTCAATGTCCATTTTTAAAGCTTGCACCTCTGCCTGAAAACTTGTTGCACGGTTCGATAAACTAACAAGACTTGTCGGTCTCTTTCCCATAGTAGTATACTACAATTGCAGCTCCTACTTTATTACTCCTATTTTATTTCTTTTGAACCATCTGTTAAAATTTCTATCCCATCCATTTTTGGGATCTTCATTTGAAAATCATGAATAAAACATTCGGGGGGGGGTGTTCGAGTTTGTCGAAATACATCTCATAATCTTTATTGCTGAAGCCTTCATTTCCTATATTAACTTTATTACTAGAAGTTCTTATTTGAAATTTAGTGAATATTTCCGTTGCTCTGAAATCCATTGGCAAAATTCCCGTTATCACTTGAAGGGCTTCTGAAGAAATGGTTCTATATACCCCAGACATAATGATCAGAGGGCGCGATTGGATTGAATTTAATGTTGCTCTGATTTTCATTCGATTTAACCTATGCCCCCATGCTCCATGCCCAAAAAGAACAAATGGCTCAATGGCCCCAGTGTAGATTTTTCTTAGATGGTATTTCCTTTTTAAATAAAATTTATCCGCAACTGTCAGTACTTTATATGCTAATACATCCTCTTTTTTCTTGGCATTTCTAAAATGCGATGTAAATGTTAATTTACTGTCCCATGTGACTCATAAGTATTTTATTTCATTAGGCACATTTATATTTTTATTGCTCATTTTTATGTCAGATGGATCGTCTGTTGGTCCGACTATTTGATTACAAGAGATACGATTGCCACAATCGCAAATAGCCAGATATAAGATAGAGCTATATTTAGTACTTATTTTTAGCATCTAAAATGTAAATATTCCTATCAAATTTTGAACTAAATCTTTTAAAAGGTTGATTATCTGTCTACGATTTTAAATATTTGCAAATGCATTAACAAAGCCTTGAGACCACAACTACAGTTCTATGTAAAATTTTTATTTCAATCTAAATATTCCATTCGCTCATAATTAATCACATGTAAGAGACTAATACTAGTCACATGTATATTAATGTATTAGTCGCATGTAAGAGATTAGTCGCATGTCAAAAATAAATCGCCAAATATCACTTGATAAATTAAGTAAAAATGCTCGTTTTACATCAAAAATCTACATTTCATGATTATTATTCACCGATGCCGTGCAAATTATTTGCGATGTTAGGAGAAGTCCATAATTTATGCTAGTGGTAAAGATTAATGCTTTTAAAAAAATTTATATGCGAGAAAATTTTGAGGGGACCACTCTTGCCAGTTTAATAATAGTAACGCCGATTTTTGAAAAAACATGAAACCTAATTTATGATGGACTTTGTAGTTTTAAGCAGTATTCAGAAGAAGATTCGAAACAAGCTTGCATTTCAGATTTTCACACGATAATAATAGAATGATGTTTGACTCCTGCCATCAAATTTAACGCGAACATATATATTCCATATATATGAAATAATCTTAAATGGAATCCATTCCAAAGTTCAAATCTTATCACCCAGCCACGTGGGAATCAGGTCCCAAAATTTTGTCATTCGAACATTGAAGTCAAAACTCTACTGTGATGTCACAGTTCAAGTTATTATTCGGCTGAGTTTATATTCTGTTTTGCTGTATTAAGTAGGGTATATATTGAGATTGTAATTGACATAGATAGAAACTGATTTCTTTCACATCGATGTATAGTAAAATCTAACAACTGAATTTAAAACCCGGTATCACAATTTTAATTGCTCTTTAACTGTAGCTTTAGTGTTTTATTTTCCTTTTATACTTTTATAGCTTTTTTTTTAAAAGCGTTATACAAAGAAATATTTTTCATAAAATTTAAAAGACAGAAAATAATTTTGCATTTTGTTTTTATTTCCATCATTATCCACTGATTTTTAATTAGATTTTAAAATGTAACCTTTTTTTAAATACTTTTAAATCGTTGTATTCTAAAAAATTTATTAAAATTCAATTTATTTCAATATAAATTTTGTTGGAATGACAATGTTTGGAAATAAAAAGAATAAGAACAAAATATATACATTATTTTATTTAATAAATCTCATTAAGTTTGTAGATTTTATAAATATTGTAAAAAAGTGCATTTGAATTTTATACCAAGCAGTTATAAGAAATATATGCATGCAGTTAATAAATATGCTAGTAGCGGCGACGTGGCAGAACAGCGGATTAAAGTTGGGTGACATCATCGACCTCATGCAACTTTAAATTTTACTTGAAATATTGCATAAAATTTTTTATTTATAAAATAGTTTTTTCTGAGAAAAAATAGTTTTTTTTTTAAACATTCTAAATTTGCTAATTTCTCTATGAACTTCTATCAGTTTTTCAAATGAAAATAAATAAAATTCGGAAAACCTTGTCAATTCAATCACGGAGATTACAGTTCAAATATTGTCGATGTTGCACAACAACAAGTAAAGAACATTGGTTTTATATAACCGAATGAAATAATTAAAATCATATCTATGAATATCTTTATAAATTTTGAAACATTGTTACTAATAATTCTTATTTTATATCCTTAGCCTACAAGCGTAGTGAACACGAAACATTGAAGGATCATTAAATGGTTATCAGATGCAAACCTCACCTCTTAGTTGGTTTATTGAAAAAAAAAAATTATAGTAACAGTACTGAAGAAACGCCAAATATATCTTCTTTATTATGCAAGAAGTACCATTTTTCATATCATGCCTTCTTTATCACCAGCTTTACCATATTCGCTTTGATGATTACGAATCAGATTTCATAATTAGTTTTAAGGTGTTATTTGCTCCCTAAAACATTGCATTTCCTGGTATTATATTAAAAACACACATATTCATGTCACTAACTTTATCTACTATGAATATTCGCTAACACAAAATTTGAATTCCGTACTAAAATTCCCGGATGAATTGCTTTTTTTAAAACTACGAATTCAACGGCCGTGGGGGAAGGAGTTTTTTTTACATTTGTAAAGAATACCTGCAGGCGCAGAGGTTACAGATAATTTAGGATTCATGTAAGGATTGGACTTGTGGTTCATGTAAGGAATAAAACGTCAGATATAAAGTAATGAATTCTAAGTTATTTCGTAAATGGCTCTTTGACTCTTCTCACAATTCGCCAGCAATTTTTCCACGCACCGTAGGGGGGCGTTGCAAGCATAACGAAAAAGGCGCCGACAGAGTACCCGAACCGAACGGCTTGCCCGTCGCGCTTGTCAGAACCGACAGCGAAGAGGCGCGCAAACAACCATTCTTCGAAAGCGGGAAAAGAAAACTAAACTGATCGGTTGCCCAAAACACTTTTCCACCTACGGCCGGCTGTTGACCTTCAAGAAACATAAAACAAAGAACTGCGCGCTCGCGTGTCACGTGATCGAAATCAAGTTCAGGGTTTCGGCAGCAGTTAGTTATTCATGGTCGGTTCGGAAGAAGAGCATCCACTTTCTACAAGGCAGGAAGTGGTGAAGTTCGCGAGCGAAAGTTAGGAGTTTTTCCCCTGCTCACGTGTTTCAGTTCGGGAAACGGCGGAGAAACAATATTCCTGCCGCTGCTGTGTGCTGTTTCCACACCAATGCCGGCAACACAACAGCTTTCGATACAAGTTTACTTTTTTGCTTGCCGAGAAAAATTTTAATAAATTCTTCTGATCATAATAATTTTATGATGTACTACTATTTAAAGCGGATTGCTGTTGGCAACTGACGAATGAACAAACGATAATAACTTCAAAATAAAAGTAATTCTATTTAATTTGGAACTTTATAAAATTCATGTAAGTGAGTTTATTGCGGAGAAGAATTAAAAAAAAAATCACTTACCAAAGAAGGATACGATTGGTTTTTGTATCAAAACAGAAAATGATTTTCGAAAGATGAAAATGATTTATCCGAAATTCATTGTCAGATATTCAACGAGCCGTATTTATCTGCAGTGCTATTGTGTATCTTCCTGATAAACTGGAAGATGTGCTTATATTAAAGCCAATTAATCAGCAAACAAGGACTTTTATTCATTTTATTTATTACATTGAAATAACTTTTTAAACGATCTATCCATCATGTTGTCTAATATTTTAACAAAAACTGTTGAGTCATTTCAAATCGTATTGGTTCTCTACTTAAGTGGTGTAATTTATTCGTCTATGGCACAATCAGAAAGCCTAGGTAAGTCCTTATTTTTTATTTCTCTCTTGCGTATTTGTACTTATTCATTTGTTTGCTTAATTTAAGGACAATTTTGTGCTTTTAAAAAATGAAAAAGGTATTCTTTCATTGAATTGGTTGCATAGGAATTTCCTTTGATTTATTACCCTACTATTAAACTGTAGACAAAAACAGCTGTTTGATCTTTTTGTTGATGCACCTCGTAATGATGCAAGATTTTTTTTTTAATTGCTGAGTTCTGTTTTTTTAAGTGTCCACAGTTTAGATGTTTAAACATACTTTAAATGCTATTAAAAGTATAAATAAGTAAAAATTAATTGTGTTAAGAGTTAAATTGTGCTCTAACGTTTGTAAAGACTTAAATAGTGCTTGAAATGACTAAATACAACCTTTGCTTCTTAAAAAGCATGGTGCTCTAATGTTTTAAAAAGCATTTCATGGCCGATAATTTAATAGTCTTCCATAGAATGGTATTTTCCCTATTTACACACTTATTAATTAGAAGTAACCCTACAAAAATACATTTTGAAAAATGTTAATGATGGATTAATTAATGTAATTAAAAGCTAAAAACTGTGTTGGTTTAATTATTCGTTAAAGATATATTTGTGAACAGTCGAATAATAATAACAAATTTAAAAACAATTCTTAAACGAGTTCATCAGTATTTTCAGTTTATTTTTTAAAATTCAAAATTAATGAAAAATCTATTGAATTTTCTAATTTTTATATAGATTTTTATATCTATTACTATCTAGTTCTATTGACAGATCTTGGTTCTCTTGAGTCTCAAGCATAATATGTTTGATTATTGCCGTCAAGTTTCGCTTATAAAAGTTTTTGTGCTACTTTGCAAAGAAAAGTGCTAGATTTGGCATGTTTGATATTTTGTTCAAACTGCGAAAGTATTTTTTTAAAGGACCAGTTGCAAGAACCATGGTTTTCATCACAAGCAAAATTTAATTTTTGTGCTGTGAACGGCTGCTATCGGTTTCTTTGTGACTTATTTCATTAAGATCAGATTGTTAAGAATATTTCTATGGTCGGGAATATTTGTTTTATTATGATGAAATTCATTTCAATGCAAAAACTGCAGAAAAAAAATTCCACAATAAATTATTTTCTTTGAGGTATTTTTAAAAACCAAGTACTTGATTACTGATAGTTAAAAGGGACTGAATGTTATAATTTACGTAATCATTACTAAATCTTTTTTTTTCTATTTTATTGCACATTTGGAATTATAAAAAAATTCTTCTGAATTTTCTTTCCTATTGTCATATTGATTGCTGGTATTTTATTTATTCAATAGAAAAGATTAGTAATAATTTCCTAACATTTTTGTTCTGAAATAAAATAGAATTTTTATGAGATATAATGTAATTTGATTAAATGATTGGATTCTCTTTTAAATTTTGTAATTGATATTTTAATGCTCTTTTCTTTTTTAAAAAGGAGCACTTAATTTTTAGTGCTTTAAAGCGCAGTTATTGCATTTAATTTTTTTTAAAATCAGTCCATTTATTTTTATATAAACATTTATTGATAACTGCTTGAATAAAAAAAAAGTTTTAAAAAAGTACAGAATTATTTTAAAACTGCAAAAGATATTGATGATTCTTTAAATATAATTTCTGAAAGATTTTTTAATAATTATATATATTGTCTTATTATATAACTGTCTGTATTAAACGCCAGAATGTAAGATTTTCCTGTTTTGTTAGAAGTATTCTATTCTTTATTAAAATCTCAGTTCAATATTATATGTTTTATTTTTATACCGGCATAATAGCTAATAGATAGCTCAAAGTAATCTTCCATTATTGCATGTAATAAATTAATTAAAAATATTTAAAAATATATTAAAAAATTAAAAATAATTTACAATAATTAATAATAATAAATAATTAATTTTATAATACACAGAAGTGCTACATTTATCTACATAACAATTAAACTGTTTCATTTAAAGTAACATTTGATCACATAGCTATTTAATGATTCAGAGCTCAGTGATATATAATGCTTCAGGAAAGTAAGAATATAGTCACAAAGTAACTAGTTAGCAACACTAAACTAAAGCTCAATGATGTATACTGTTTCATGAAAGAAAGAATATTGTCCCAAACAAAGTAACAACTTGGCGACACTTAGTTAAAGTTTCTGATCATTTATCCTGGCTCTTTAATCATCAGTCAGCCGCAGGATATGCGACTCAATAATACCTTTCTATAAAAGATTACCACAATGAGGTAATTTTTTCAACGTAACAATTACTTCTAATTGCTTACTAATCCTTTCCTTTCGTAAAGATCTGTAATTCGCAAGTCATCGTTGAATCGATAACGAGATTCTCTCTCTCCAGAAATCGATTGCAAAGTGACTCGTTTGATTCCGATAATTAGTGGAGTTATAGCATACATCCATTTTGCATGGATCTGTAAAGAAATAAAAAAGTGTATCTTCACAATAAGAATGATTAATCGTCTTAAACGATTTGTTGATAGACTGTTCAGTTTTCCAGTGATGCAGAAATGATTTAAAAGGTTTATGAATTGGGAAATAGACCTTGCTGTTATTTTTGAAGATCTATTATTGTTAGTCTTCTCAATTCCTGTTTAGAATTCTGTTAAATTACTAGTTTGAAAATGATTGCAGGTCAGTTTTCAAATTAATTCTTAGGCGTGGTGTAATGATGCATGTTAGTATTCTGTCAATGAATTCACAAACTAAATAAATTTTAATGGGATTTGAATCGAGTCACAATTTTCTTTTTTGATATCTGAATTTATTATTCTTAATAGATACCTCTATTATAAGAAGTTTCAGTTGAAGAGTATGGAGGCATTTTTGTTATTTTACAGATAAAAAATTATTTAAATTGCAAAAATAAGGATACTATTAAGTGTAAATTGATTTTGAAAGTGGGAAGAATGTTCAGTTCTTGGAAACAATACTGAGATTTAATTTGGATTCGAGAAATTTTTAACGTTAAAGAAAAACGTAAAAGATTTTTATCAAATAAATGATTTCCTTGCATTATTTCATTTTATATAAAAATACATAAAGTAAACAATTATTAAGGTATTTAACGATCAACAACTAACTCACATATCTTTATTAAAATATCAATACCTACCAACTCTCATATCTTTCTTAAAATATCAATATCTATATCCAAATTTTTTTATTAATTTATATCTATTTGCAAAACAATTGATTTCTATTAGTATGTGATTTTTTTAAAAATTTTAATAATGAATATGTTAATGATTTATAATAGAATTGGATTATTTTTTTAACCCATTTATGTCTAAGGTTAAAAAATTGGAATTTTTGCATGAAATTTCTGTATGTTAGATAAAAAATATATAATAAAAATAACTTTTATGTGAGGGGTGTTCCAAAAATGGAACAGTAGGCATAAATGGGTTTATATCAGTGTCAAATATTTGATTTCAAGAGTCGATATTCATGCCTTCTTGAATAATTTCTATCTGGCCAGTTTCAAAGCTATAATAATTTATGAATGCAATTAATTTATTTTACAAAAGATACATCGGTTCAAGCTAAAATTCAGTTATTTTGATAAGAGGTCTTATTTCTTTCATTTTATAAAGATTTCATAAAGAACACAATTGTCATGGGCACTTTTATCTATGATCAGTAGATATAAATATTTTGTACATCATGATGCTATCTTCATTTAACAAAGTGGTCAATTTAGTTTCAAGCTTCTGTGTATTTTTAACTTAATAAAGATTATAATTATTATTTTTTGGGGGAAAGTTTCATTTTAATAACTTAATAGAAAGTGAAAATGTGTATTTTTTTACATATTATAAATTTTTCGTAACTGATATATTGTGTAGCATTTATATTTTCAAGTTTTAATATCATTCCTATATTTTATCATTCATAACATTTGTATTTTATTTATAAATTTATTTATTGGCAAATTTCCATTTTGCATCTTTTTAATCTAGTGGTTTTCAATTTTAGACAGTTGCCCGGTCAACAATCCAGAAAATAATAATAAAAAATATTTTTAAATATTTTTAAAAAATTCTAAATAAAATCTACTTTAACGTTTCAGAATTACATTATTCTGAAAATTATAGAATGGATAATCTCAAAGGATATCGAGATTAATATATGCTTACGTTGTTAGATTTCAAAATATTCATTATTCCCGCCATTAACCGCCATGCTTACGCTTAAAACGGGCATTATATTATCAGTTTTGAAACATATAAATTAATGTAAAGCAATTAAAGCTTTTTGTAAATTAATATATCAACTACATCAATCCTGAAATATCTGATATTTTCAATAAAATCTGAATGAAATCAGTAGGTTAGCATATTCCATTAACGAAGTTGTCAACTTGCATAGGAAAAAAGCAAAATATTTAAAATGTATTTTTAATCCCAAAATCTAATAAATTAATGAATTCCTGGTTTATTCCATTTTTTTGTATTCTACTTTTATTGCAATTTGGTTTTTTCGCTTAATGTATTGATTGCCGTATGACTCGTGCGGTAGTCACATTTTCTACATTATTAGAAAACTCCTTCTCTACTACAGTTCAGTAACCTAATTATCGCTAGGTGGTTCGAATCATAAACATAAACTATCATGTCGAAAATGTTAAAACTCCGATTTTCACTAGAGCTAGCTGTGGTAGATATGATGAGAAAATATCAGAAACATATGAACGTATAGGATCGATTTCACATTCGAGAACTGTATAGATACCTTTTACAAACGAAATTGTGATTGATTTATATTTCATTCTAAAAATTTCAGATAGTCCTTGTGTATAAATTTACAAAAGGATTTTATCTTGCAGAAGAAGTTTAGAAGAATTAAATTACTATTCATTTATTTGTTTTCCAAATGGAAGAGTATATTAATTGCTTTCATTATTTTGTTCACTTAATTTTTCCTGTCATATAATAAACCCTTATAAGCATTTGGTGTTAACTGGAAATCAAAACTGCACACCTCAAAAGCAAATACTCGTTAAATTAATTTCTATTGTCTATTTCCTAAATACTTTTCTAATGGTTACGAATTTTTCTTCCTATGTATAATTTTTTGTTTAAGATTCATCTCCAAATTAGTCTAATATTTTTTTTCAAATACTTAAATAAACATGACTTGTAGTGTTTCTGGAAATTTTCAATGAAAATGAGTTCAGAGAATCTTTTATACATTCAGTAGATGAGATATGTAGACAACAAAAGAAATGAAAATATTCCATGCGATTTATGCATGAAATAATTGCAAAATTGAAGAATTATTTTACCTGATTGTGATATTAAGCAGTTGTTGTGTTAATATTAAAGACCGATTTTGTTATGTTTGCATATGAATGAATGCAAATTAAAACGAAAGAATAATTTATAAAAGTTAATTGTGTACTAAATATATTTTCAATTACATTTCCAAAACTGATAAAAAAAATGAGTTTTAGAGGGTTTTTTTTTAAATTTATAAATTAAAATTTCTTGAATTGAGAAAACAAGGCATAATGTCTTGAACATCAAACACTTTCTTATTTAAGTTTGCTATTGGCAAAATTAAATTAGTAATTATTGAAGTCAAAAATTATAATTGTTGACTAAAAATTATAAATTATTTAAGTCAATTAAGATTCATATCTGTATAGAATATATGAAGGTAAAGACATTTTGTGTTATTTGCGTTTTATTTCTAATTTATAAATGTAGCAGATCAAAGAAAATCTTTTCACCAACTTAGAGACATTCCTGTTTTGAATGTTTTTTTTTTCGGAAAGGAGCATAACATTATTTCCTAAATCAACTTCTAAAATGCAAAAAAGTCGATGTTAGCATGTAACATAAAGCTTTTACCAATGATTTGTTTATCTTATATTAAAATTACTCTGATAATACAAAATAGCTTCCTAATTTAAGATGCCCAAGTTTTAGATAAAATATGTGTTACATTTCTGAAAAATGATTTGTTACAATAAGACCCTTTATTTGGAAAAACATTTGGCGAAACATTTTATTAATTATGTAGCGGCAATACAAAACCTAATTATTTACTTAGAAAATTTGGCACGCAAGTGATCTTAGCCAAATCATGGGAGTTTTTTTCTAAACAAAAGTATTCCAAAAGATTAGCGTCTGGACAAATGTAGCAATCATTTCCATTTATTAGGCTATATTTTAATACAAAGAAAATAAATAACAGGCCATTAATGAAAATGAAAACAAAACCTAGGACAATTTCCCTAACCGAAGAATTTGGCAATGCTTCTTTTCAAAAATAATCGTTAAAATAATATAAATTTTACTGAACTGCATATTACTCTTACGTCAATTTCTAAGCACTTTTTTTCCCATTTTTAACTCAACATTTTTTTCTTTGGAAATAACGTTATGTATAGAAAAAGATAAAAGGAATGAAAAATGAGTTGAAAACAATTGATCCCATACCCTTAATCCTCAGCTCCTTCAAGATAAAAATATGACAAAAAAAGTATTTTAAAAAAGGAAACGTATGAAATTATACGATCGTTCAGTTTTTGTAATGGATTTTAGATGGAATTGGATGGTTTAAAGTCAAATTCTTCGAAGAATGCCACTTAAACTGCTTTTTCTTTCGCTTTTTACGCCAAAATATTTTTTTTTCTATATAAATTGGAATAGATATTTATTTTCCTCCTGCTCAATTTCGTTCAATATCTTCTTTGTAATTTATCGTATTATTTAAAAATCTTTGATAGAATTTCTAGTATTTTATTTTTTAAAGTACGTATTTCAATTTCATTCCTTTTTTATGCATTATTCAAATACGAGAATTCGAAATTATATTTCCATATGTTTATTGAAAGTATTTATTTTGAGCTCCACAAAATAATTTTGTATAAAAAAAATAATAGGTGCTGATAAAATCACTTTAGCATTAAAACACTCGCGTATTTGCTATCACTTCGTAGTTATTTAATCTTTTATTATTATTTTTTTAAGTTGTAAAAAACACGGATGATGATTACAAAGATCAATTTTAAAAACAGATTTTAATGTTATTAAATTTAATTAATAACATGTTTTAAAATATTATTTGTAAGAATTAATAACTAGTCAACATTGATTACAAAATCTTAAATATCTAATCTCAAATAAGTTAATATCTCAGCTTAGATATCTAAAAGAATTTTTCGAAAAGACTAATTTATGTATAAAAAATAATTAACCTAATTACTTAATTGTTTTTGCTATTATTGTTTCATCACACATGACGGTAATGAAATATTTTATTTAAAAACTATTCCAATTTTTTTCAGACTTTTATTAAGAATATAAGATTAAAATTTGTTTTAATTAAGCTTTAAATCATTTTTTACATTCTGAAAGAAATCAACATCTGAAATGTCATTGAATAAGATCTCAATTTTTATAAAGAATAAATTAAGATTTTCTGAAACTTTTTTTACTATATGTTATAAAAATGCTTGTTTGTTTAATGTTTGTTATATACAGTTACTCTAATTGAAAATGTTAATGATAGTATCACTTTATACATATGCTAAACATTTCTCTGAAATCAATGATTTTTCCTATTAAAATTTAGTTTACTTTTGATAAAAGATTTATCTCTCCTTAAAATAGCATTTCGTTAATAATAAAACATCAAAGTTGTGACATCAATTCTAAAAATATTAATAGGATGAATAATAGTTAAAGCCAATTTCTGTTCATACTAAAAGAATTCATCTTTTTTTATTCTTGAATTCTTTGTCTTAAACATCGTCTACTTTTCAAACTTATCATTAGCTTGTTTCAAATGTTACGAGATTTGTGGTGGTGGCTGGTGGTTGTTCTAATGCCACTTGGTCATACCAAGCACAAATGAGCGGAGCTCTTTCGAATTAAGGCAGAGGTGTGCGCCTTTCGTTGTTAACGAGCACCGTTAAGGTGAAAGTACGACTTTGCTCGAACACACGACACAACCCTTTATAGGGGGCGGTCGAACTCATTCATACACTCATTCATCCATACGCAAGTCAGAATTTAGATCAGAGACCGACTCATTCCTGATTCACTACCCCCAGAGGTATCGTTTTGTTATGGGAACTTGGAGGACTTTGCAGCCACGACCTATTTAACGTGCCCCATCTGCCATTAGCCAAGACGGCAGTCTTTGGCTGAGACGAGGACAGAACCCGCGACCTTTCGGTTACGAGACTGTCTTTCTACCAACCAGGCTACCGCGGCCCACGAGATTTGTTACGGTTGGAAGGTCATTCCCTGCATAACCTGTTAAGAAATCGAAATCGATCTCTCCGCTCCATATTCTGTGAGAGAATCAAGAATAGAAGAGCTATTTCATTCCTTAAAAATTCTGTAAGGCTAAAAAGGATTAGGCCAGGAATTGTGAATTACAGGATGATTGGCCAGGAATTGTGAACCAAGTAACCCTTTTCTTTTATTATTTTTAATCTCAAATTCTCAATTAATTAACTAATAGAAGTAATGAAAAATAATATTTTTTCGCTCAGTGTTTTGCTTTGATATAAATGTTGTTGTTAGTTAGGCACTTTACAAGTCCACTGACTCCACAAGTCCAGATCTTTCAGCGATTTAAGCCAAGTGAGCGTCTCTTGTTATTTCAGTAGCTCCAACTAGGGCCAAGAGTACGACGTAGCTACTTCAATCATCACATTCGCTTGTGCAACCCCTTTTAATGGGGTTGGGGGTGGACATTCTCACATCTCACAGATAGAACACATAAAAAACATAGCCATGCCTGAACTGGTACTCAATCCCGGGATACCTAGATCATGGGAAAGACATTCACCCCCCTGCTAGGACGCCGGCACTGATAAAAATTAACCACATATTTGAAATTTTACTGCATATTTACCCTTTAAATTTAATTTAAGAAACTTTATTAATTATTAAAAACTTTGTGATTACCTTGTAACTTTTCTCTACGCTCACGATTATAAATTATAGTCAAGAGCGTTATTCACAGTTAACAGTCACAAAAATGTAAACATGTTGTGTCTGTAAACACCAGCATTTCTCTATATGTTCGACCCATTGTCACTATTTGATTTTAGAGATATTCTTGTTCCTTCATTTAATTATTGCTTAGCCAAAATATTAAATACAGTAGTGCAAGGATTTGACATCAATGGGATTCTTGCAGAAGATCGCTGGATGGTTTGTTGTCTTGTTCTTCCTTTCCACCTTGTGCTAATCCAACTGGTTAGTTTATAGGCACAGGTAGGCGTTATATTATGACCCCAACAAAATACTGTAAGACTCAAGGATAGGTCGCCAATGACTTCTCATGGTAACCAATGTGTTAAGATTAAATTGCATTCTCAATAACTGTCAAAATAAATGGTAAAAGAGGGAAAAAAATGGAACGAAACATGAAAGGTAGTTGTAATACAGTTGAATATAATATAAAAATAAAAGTAACATTATGTAAGGATAAATTTGGACTAAAAAGCGGTTTAGGAAATTGAAATTAAGAAATAAGGAAAGGATTTTTAAAGCTAATTAGAACACTTTTATTTAAAAAATTCTTTCAAGCTCAATCTTGTTTTTATATTTAGAATGCCCTTTCAAACCAAGGCCAAATCGTACATTCGTCTTTTTTTTCTCTATTAATGTAATTCATTTGAGTTGCACAACTATTAGTTAATGCCAAAACAGATATTAATGAAATGCAAGAATAGATTGGAGCTTTGATAAAATAAAAATAATTAAATGAGTGAAATATTTATGATGCTTTTCAGATAGTAGAAATAAACTTTCGAAGTGAATAGTTCTCGGATCTGTTACTTCCAACTCTTATTGTACATTTATATATTCTCGATGTTAATATTCTTTTTCAATAAATATTCTTAGAGTTTAGATTTCAATATTTTAGGTATTTTTCAGTAATTGATTTTATTTAGCTATATTTCTGTAATCACCTGGTCTACCTGTATAGACACCACCTGGTAGTGAGTTTAAAACACAATATATTTACCTATTACTTAAAAAAAATCACTTTCGCAGTTTAGAAGCTCAGTGAATGCCATTTAAATATCTTTCTAAATTTGATGTATTATTCAAAAATGGCCACCTTAATTAACATCTGACATGGAGTATGTAACAATATAGTAAAATTTGATCATTGCTGTATAAAATAAATTTTTCATTTAAAACTTCTCTAAATAAAAATTACTTTTGACATGCTTCCAGATGCTATTAGATAATTTCCGATTGTAAGACACATTCATTTTTAAGAGTTTCTTACATTCTTCTTTTATTTTTGAATTTTCTCTATTTAATTTGGCATTTAGACAAATGAATTTACTAAATTAAAAAAAAATCTAATATATTTTACAGAAGTGTAAAATTTGTTTTCATATTAAATTTTCATTGAACTTCATAGTTCTAAATTTTGTTTTTAATTGTTTTTGCGCTATATAATTTTTATCTCGAAACTATTTATGGAAATTTTAAGATTACTTGTTTTCGCAGATGGCTTTAATAATAATAAAAATGTACACTTCCCAATGATGTTTTGAATTTCAATTTAAAACTTTTGTTGAATTTCAAATAAAAATATCATGTTATGTTTCTGCTTTAATCTGTTCACCAGATATTTATCGATGGAACGGAAAATGTGCATTACCTTCAAAATTCAATTGCCTATAAACAATAACATATACAAAGTCTTTACTTATCTTCCTATTTATTCCAATTTCGGTCAAGTCATTATCCTGCTGTAAGTGTCTTAACCTTAAAAATATTTCGGAATCCTCTTCCTCAATTAGAAATTCTTTTCATCTTTTTAAATCGGAAAACACAGCTTTTGTGTAAACAGAGCTGACAAGCGTAAAGTCGTTTTGCTGCCTGAAGACTCCATTTGCATACAAACCAGCTGTGTCTAGACGCAGCTTAAATTCTCGATTGCAGGGTTGAAAAATCTCGCATTCAGCTCAAAGATCCTGGAGTACTTTTTAACTGTCAAAAGAAGATTTAAGATCTTCTAGATAAGATATCCTTTTCTACTGTTAGGAACTGAAGAATAAGATTTGTTTTAATATTCCTAAGTAACGTATATTTTGCTTCCTGTGCTTGGGGATTTCAATTTAATTAGCATAAATTTAACCACGACTTCAAAGAAGGAGTAGATCTGGAAGAAATCATTCCCTAACAATTTAATATTTTTAATACTTTCTTTTCAACTGTACTCTTCCATGAAACAAAATAATTTTTTTAAAGAATATTTTAGTTATTAGTTCTTGATAGAAATACGATTCATTAGAAAGGTTTTCAAGACAGGAATGCCTTAAAATTAATCCACAAATATTTTAATGAGGTTCCTTAGAATTTAAGCCCTTCCTAGTTTAAAAATTATACAACAATTAACCATATTATCATATGAATGCTAATATCACAGCAATGATTTGAATTGGTGAATAATATATTATTAGGCGGATGAAAATTTTGATCGGGTTCGTAGACAGCCTGTCTGGATAAAAAAAATAAAGGTATGAAAATATTGAGATACATACTTTTTTTTTTTTTTTTGTAATAACTCCTTTACAACTGAAAATCTAAAAGATGAAGCAAATCAATCGATCATCGTATTACTTCATTTTGATGATATTCGTTAGCTTATATTACTTTTATGTGTCGGCCTGGAAATTGAACTTCCAATCTTTAATTTCATTTACATTTTAACCTACCATTTGACCTCCATAGACTAGGGACCACTGTGGCCTAGTAGTAAGGTCTCGAATTCGGAACCGAAGGTTTTCAGGTTCGAGACACGAATCTGTCGAAGAATTGTTGTGTAAGTTGGTCTGTATATTTTAAACCCTTCGTGTCTAAACGTCTTCCAGCTGATGTAGTGTGGAAGTTTGTAAAGTGGTGTGCGAGCTCAAGGTCGTCCAAAATAGTCTTAGTATTGCTTAAAAAAGGGACGCTAAACTAAATTAAATCTCCTGGCTGAGAAGCTCTTTTTTTAAGTTTGTCTTCTTTCTCAAGCGCTGTTGAAGAGAAAGACGAAGGTGGTGATTTTTTTAATTATATGTGATGATATACTTTTACCTTCCGGCAAAAAACTTGGAGTTTTATCGTTCTTCTAAATTCTGTATTGTTGTTATAAAACGTACAATATTCATATATTGGTTATCTTTCTTCGGATTTGCATTTTCTAGCTTCTGTAAAAAAGCAGTATAAAAAAAGGAAAAAATATGTACAGATTCAAAAAGAACTTTCAAACAATATATATTTATTCATTGTGCACATTATTGAAATTTAGCTGCAAAACAACAAATTTAAGAAAAACATTGTCGCACTTCAACAAAATTATACAGTTAAATGGAAGATTTTTTGATACTAAAAAAAAGCTTTAAAATCATTTCAGCACATTTTAATTCTCCTGTTTATTAATAAATTATTTTCTGTAAAAAAATAGTCTTGTGATTTTTTTTGAAAAAGTTTCTAACGAACAGTAAACTGATAAAATTTTCAGTAGTATTTTTGATAAATCTACTGGTTTTGAAAGGCCCACGAGAAAAAAATGCATGTATTACCAACCGCTGTAGCTGTAGGTTCTCTTATGTTTATCTAATTTTATGTATAATTGCTTAAGAAGTTTCAAGAACCTGAACCGTAATTATTACTAATTTAAGGAGTTTGAATGAATTAAATTTTTATCTCAAAATTGACGGAAATACATAACGACTCCTTGGAGCCAATGAAATATAATTGTTAAAGAAACACCGAGTTTTCTTGGCTCATAACTGTTTCCCTTTTAAAGCAGAATGTTTTTAGGAGATTAATAATGTTAAGAGGAAGAAAATTAAGTAGTGTTGATGAAAAAATTGCTCAAACTAACTTTGAAAATTTATTAAACACCGCATGATAATGAAATCGCCAGTGATAAAATGTTAGTTAAATTTTAAGACTGTGTCAAGATAATTTATTTTTTAATGTAGGAAAGTGACGGAAATTATTAACTCCCATTTTATCTCCTTTAGAAAAGCGTAGAATTTTTTTGAACAGTGCAGTTAATCCTTTCAGGTGCTGAAGAACGTGTGACAATTTCCATTCAAGTGGTATGTATAAAGTTCAGACAAATGACAATGAACATTCTGCTTTGTATATATTGGTTTAAGTAAATTGCGAACGATATAGAAAAGTTATGAGCAATAATTCGGTTAAAATAACTTCCCATATTTAGAGTTATACTCTAAAGCAGCTGAAACGAACGAATGAATGAATAACTTTATGCAGCTTGGAAACATAGTTAGAAATTCTACTTAAAAAGTGAAAAAAACACTCTAAATACTACTTTTTTATTGAAAAATTTCCATAGGTTTCCTGATTGTCATAACGAGAGATGTAGATTAATTTCTACTAGCTTCATGCGGTATATCATGCCTTTTTGAAAATTATTGTTTTAATGAAATGTTTTATTTCTTTGATATAATTAAATTTTGTGTATTTTATTTCCCCAGGCATCATTAGATTATTAACTCATTTTCGTTCTGACAGAGCAGAATTTTCTCTTATCGGTGACATTTGCTTATAAATGCTTTTATGGAATGTATTTTTCCCTACTTTCCATACTCTTATTTCATTCCGTCCACAGCTTTTTATTATAGATGCATCTAAATAGGGAGAGTATTTTTATGATCACTTGTGTAATACGTATTTATTCTTTATCTATAAAATGATTTAGAGAAACTTAGAACAAATAAAAGTCAAGAAACAATTACTTTTGTACTCGCATGGTGAATCTCGCTCGTCATTCAAGACGGTGCATTATTTTGACGTTTTATTTATTTATTTTTGTTGCTGTTTCTTATCCCCCTTGGATTGAACACCAATTTAAACCAAGTCCAAGAGATCGTCGAATCACATGATAAGATTGTAAAGTGAGACCCCTTATTCACCAGCTGCCTCGCAGAGGCACCAATGTATTCAATGATATGAAGGGGGAAGAAGATTCGGTTCAGCAGTGTCAAGGGGTCAACATCTTTTGGACTATATTTACTTTTTATATGGTCAGACCTTGCCCTAGATAAGAGCGGATGAACATTCCTTGAACTAGTGCTCGCCAGACACAAGTCTGGACATCTGCCGGTGTACCAGTCATGTTCTGGGGGCATTCTTTATTTCGTTTTAGTTTTTTATAGAGAGTAGAAGCAGTCAGAAAATTTAAATTAATTAAATGGGATAATTCGACTTAAACCAATTAGATATTTTAATTTTTAGGAACAATAAACAAGTCTTTATATTATGTTAATAATTAAACATGGAACTGCCAAGCAAGAATCGCAAAGTGTTGATAAGCCAATCAGGAATACTTTAATTTAGTAAAACATGCAAACTTTCAGTACCAACAGAAAGAAGTCAAGAATAACAAAATAGTTAAACAAAATTAATAAAATAATCAAAAATGTCCTTTTCTTATCATAGGTCTTAAATTTATTCCTAATTAATTTAGTTCATATGTTTATTTAATTCATATTGAACATTTAATAATCTCAAAACTCAAAAACTTACTTATAAATTTAAGGTCATACCTGAGTTTCTTCATTTATTTCCAAACAAGTCTCCATTCTCTTGAGGAATTTAAAATTCTATGAGCTTCTGTCTCACACTCTATCAAAAACTAAAAACTACCCCCAGCGTTTTTTTCTTCTCAGCTTTCCAAATCCTTTACTTGATATCCCCTGCGCCTTCTTTATATCCAGGGGTTTAAAAGGAGGACCGAAATGAGAATACTTGACAAGAATACTAGATTTCTACTCCTAGGTAATCAGAGCTGACAACCTTAAGACGAGAAAAAAAAAGGAGAGGGGGGAAGAAATCAAAGCTATCAAGTGGGTCTTTTTCTTTTGCATCTCAATTCGTCTGGACAATAAAAGTAGAGGGACTGTTCCAAATTCTATTTAGGACATTAAGGAAACTATTTATATTAGATTATTTGTAAATAAAAGGATTCAAATGTAGAGACCAATTAAGATAAAACATGATTACTTAATTGCGCACATTTTAAATTAATTGTGAATTTTTTTGAATGTTTAACATTTTGCTTTTATTGTCAATTCCTAATGCTTAAACAAATACCTATATCAAAATGAAAATTTAAAGATGAATGTTATTCTTTTATACTATTCATCCATAGCTAAAACTTCGAGGAATAAATCTAGGCTGCGTTTAAAATAATTAAAATATTAAATTATTACAGTATACTTATTTTATTATAATTAAATAGAATATTTAAATTACTATAAACTAATGTTTGAATATAATTTGTATAGTTGAAATTTCAAAAACAGAATGCTTTATTTTGCTAGTAATTTAAACAGTAAAAACTATGAAAAATATTGAAAGATTCGATATGGATTTAATTTTTTTTTTTTCATAATTTTCTTCACTTCCATTACTTACTCTCTTTTTAATAAGCAATTGTTATTTTTTAATTTTACATAATATTTCATATTTTTGTTAGCTCATTTTTATGTCTTTCAATCTGGATTTATGGTAATATATTTCAAATTTAATCTGTACTGTAACTTCAGTAGTTTGAAACAATATTTTCCTTTCTTATTCCTTTGACTAAATTGCATAAATCGAAAAAAGATTAAAGTATAAATTTTAAAGTTTATATTATAGTAATTAGTTAGACTGTACTGAATAATTTCTGTTTTTTAAAGATATACTTGCCTAGTATCTATTTTTGTCTTCCAATTAGAGAATTTTTCAATCTCTAATTCGATGCAACTTCTGCAAGAAAGATCATATATTTTAATCAGCTAGTGGATTGTTTATATGCAATGCTACAATTGTAAGAGGTAAACACACTAACTAGCGGAAATCACTAGTTACGCATCTATTGAGTTAACAAAGCATGAAATTTACAAAATTTCGTGTCGCTCTTTGGCTTTAAATACTAATAAATTCAAAAAAGTTTCTGATCTTTTTTTCAAAACTGAAACATTTTGTTTCTCGTAAATCAATGAAATAAAATTTTAACTAATCAATGCAGTATTACTTTCCATAAGTTTCAATTCAGTTCTAACCATTAAAGTAACAGAATCTATAAAGGCGATTTTATGAAACTTTATTTATGCATATACCAATTTCTGTATGCGATAGCTACTTTTTGGTGATCATCATAAAATAAGATTAAAATTAGTCTAGAACACTTTATAAAATTAAAACTTTTAAGTTCAAACTTCTTTAGATTTAAAATTTGCTGCCCAAAAAAGGAACATTGTTTTCTATTAAGAGCATAATTTTAAGGTTTTGCTAACAAAATGAATTAAAAATAAAACAATTAAAAAACAGTAAATATTGAGAAAAAGCAAATTAAATATTTCTCGTGTAATAATTCAGTTTCTTGAGATGCAAAGCTTATTTTCTACATCAAAAGAATTTATATTCTTTAAAACGCTTTTTCATTTTCACTATTATTTAAAATATATTTAAAAGATAATAATACGTATTATGACAATTTAAATTTTTTTGTGATTCGTCTTGCTCATACTAAAAATAGAGCATTCAATTCTTTTTCATTTACGTTTCTTAATATTTAAGTGCTTTTGTGCTCATTTTTGTACGTCCAACTTCAGATAAAATTTTATCTTTAATCAGTCTGAAGCTGCTTGGAAACTTTACTGCTGCCATCCAGTTGGAAGGTAATTGTACAGAACAAAGAATGAAGGCAATGCTGAAGGTCTAATGATCATTTCTTCGGTGGGCTAAATGGCCGCAAAATCACAAGGGTATCCTCCCAAATTATTAGTCAAGTTAACAAAAGCGTATCCGCATTACCAAGAAAACCCCATTTACAAGGACAACCGTTAACCATAAGACCCGCCTTCTAGATGCTGGTTCAGGATTTTGTTGCTTCAAGCATATTCCATTGCTTTTTTTCCTATGTGATTAGAAATCCACTAAAAACGCTAATGCTACTGATTTTCAAAACATTAATGTCTTTTATTTCAGACATTACATGCTTTTCCGCCATAAAATGGACTGTTTGTAAAAAGAGTTGTCTTTATTGCCTTGACTTTAGAAAGTGGACTTGGAATTGCGTAAAATGTTTCTTTCTTTTGAAAATCCCGTAAGCATACACGATTCTTAATAGATAGTAAACTAGGAATATTGATTATAATCACGATCATCAAGCAGTTTTTTTGTGAAAAATTTTGTAATATTTCATAAGTACATTACTGAATTAAGCTACAAGACTTCTCAAAGTGTCTGAAGCGGTTTACTTTCAGTCCTTGGACATAAAGGATTATAAGGTTTCCTATAAAATAGGCGAAAATACTACAAAAAAAATGGTTTGCAATATTAAAATGCTGTTAAGCATTTGGTAATCTTGTATAGGAGTCCGATTAAGGCATCTTATTGCAATCAATCAAATTTTTCCTAAGACTAAGAGCATCACAAAACTTTGTATATATATTGCTATTAATTTTTGCGTGTTCTCCATGTTTTAAATATCATTTAACCCCGTTGCAGCAAAATCAGAGCATTTTGAGTTCATTGAGAAGTATAATAATCAGCAGAAGCTATCACTTGTGTATATATTATGTTTACATGCTTTTGAAGCGTTGGACCTTATGAATAATTATCAAATTTTCTTCTTGTGCGATGAAACTATTTGGCATCATAAATCTATTCAAAATCTAAACTCTTTTCGAATCTAATATTCTACATAATTTTAAACAAAATATTTCTAAGTTGTTTTTATCTGTATTCTCTTACTTGATTACAAATAATTTCGTCTGGCGAAGAATAAAATACTGTCTTTAAGTATTAATTATTATTGCCCATATTTTTTTGTTACTCTTTTTCACATTAATGTTTAAATGTTTTTAAAAATATAAAGACATTCCAGCTTATTTTCCATTTAATCACTGTTCTAATGAAAACATTTATTCCAGCCATAAGAAATTCTGGAGCAAAATTATCTCTTTAGTAGAAATATGTAGAAAGGCGAATTTTATGAATGCTCGATGGGAGATAAATATTTTCATTAGAATAGTGATTAAAGGGAAAATTACCTGGAATGTCTTTACGTTTTTAATGCCATTTAAACATAATTTGGAAAAAAACACCTCTCACGTCGTCTTTGAGTAATGCGAAAGTCTTGATGAGATTACTTCTGATCCATCCTTAACAGAATTATCCATTCATTTCACTTAGCACTGTACAGAAGAAGAAAAAAACACCTCCAAATTGAAGGAAATTAAATATTGCTAAATTGCTGCGATTTATGCAAGTGACTCGACTATTTTGTTTTGTTCCTGGCCATTTCTTTTTCTCCTTCCAAAAGATAATTAAGTCATTTGCCAGAAGGTGTGAGATGGGTAAACGACCAACAGGGAAACTTTACACAGAGGGTGGAAAGATAACGGTAATGAGAGGTTCAAAACATGCCGCATCATTTTTATTTTTATTCCGGCCTTTTCTGTTTCTCCAATCTGGAAAATGGAAGTTTAACTGTCGCCTAATTAGAAGCTGATAACGGAAGAGCAATTACTTTGTGTAAGTGAATTTGCCGTTTTGGAAAAGAAACGCATTCGCTCTGTTTCATTTTGTGAATTTAATGAAGTTTAGGCCGGTCTGTGGATAAATCTTGTTCTTAGCATTATTTCCCAACATACATGAATGAAACCGCGCCGTTTGGAAAAGCTATTATGTTTAAACGCGAGCTTTATTTAATCAAATATTTTGAATGCTACCATCACCACTCTAAACTCGGTGAATTAAAAGTAAGTCGTTCCTTCACGTGGAATTGAGTTATTTCTATGGGAGTGAAATGGGAATATTTTAATTACCCCCCCAAAAAGTTTAACCATTTTCATTAGGATAGGAATTAAATCAACTGTTTATAGCTTTCTTTTGAGGTATTATACTGAAATTATTTTCAAGAAAGAGATTACATGTAACGGATATCTAGATTTGTAATTAGAGCATCACTCTAGGGACATCGATGCATCAGATTATTTATCAGTTAAATGTTTGAAGATCTTTGTAGATGGGTAGGATTGTATCACATTTAACTAAAGTCTTAGTTATGGATGAGTGAAATAAAACAATTACATTGTTATTTAAATATTTCATTTTAGTATGGATGCTTTCTTGAAAAGCTACATTTTCCGCCAAATTGTTGTTATAAAAGTTCTTCAGTGAAGTTTAACATTATAATTTAACCTTTTGTTATTTTAATTATACAAATTTTAATATATACTCATAGTAATTATCAATCTCTGTAGGCATTTTTGAAGTAGCTTATATTCTCAAATTCATTATGAATAATATTATTAAATGTCATTAAAGAAAAGAAAAATATGTTGACAGTAAAATAATAAAAATGAAAATATATATTGTAATGAATATGATTTTTCCCCAAAAGATTTAATACATCTTTTTAACTCTAGTTAATTTTTTTAAAATCTGGTTTATCACACCAGTGTATTTTGTATCATCAGAGTTGATCTATTATGACCATGTTCTCTGTCATAATTTACGACAGTAAGTTGGATACTCCTCTAACTATATTACCAGTCCCTCCTCCCCTTTTTTGCTATCTCTTATCTGTTGTAGATAGAGATTTAATTTAGTTTTATTAATTCTCGTTGTAAAGAAACACAAGGGCTAAATTAAATTTGAACCGCAGTCAGATAGCGAGGACATCTGAGCTGGGACTTCCTCTCCAAATATCAACATCACACCAGCGGGAGGACGATGGACCCCAATTGATTTATATGGCACCAAACCTGCTTACACGACAGTTCTTTGATGGAATCGAATCTTGAATCTGAAACCCTCCGGCTCCAAAGCCAAAACCTTGCCACAAAGCCACCGCAGTTCTCTGAAGACAGAGGTAGTTTAATTAGATTGGAAAGGTGAATTACATACGAATATGATTAACCAATCTGGTTGGCCAATTTGCTTGAGTCTTTTGTCAAGTTACAAATTTAATCTCATTCGAAACAGAAAATTTAATTATTTTTTTAAAAACTCTGATTCTAAGGTATTAGAACTGTGCAATCAATCCGATTTTTTTTTGTCAAGGCTTGTAACCCTTTCAATCCAGGTTGAAATTAAAGCACTTCAATTGACGCAAAATTATAAAACGGGAAAAAAAATTATTTTTATCCATAAAATATTTGTGTTCAAAATAATATTTCGCAATAAAAATCATTGAGATGCTTAAATCTGTCATTAAATTTTTCATTCTTACTTTTTCAAAAAGTTATTAAGACTCTTTTTGCACAAATATTTGAAATTTTGAAATCCTTCTCCTTGTTACTTATGGATATAATGCAGCCTTGTAGTGCATAATCCAAGTAACTTTCTCCAACAGTTTAAAAAAAAACCTAAATAATAATGTTTCCAATGTTTAAATCAATATTTCATATTTCATCTTAAAAAAACATTTTAAAGTAAACACCTGGTTTTTGTGTACTTTTACCTCCCTCCTGCGGAACATTTTATGGAAAATAAACAATGGAAAAGATGGCTGATTCGAACGACTTTTGGAAAGCAGAAAATATTTCACGCCTGCTTTCGGAAAAAATTGCACCCCAGTGACTTAAAGGGAATAAAAGAATCCAAAAATAGGTGAAGGAACAAAATAAAACCCCAAGATTTTTACCTAACATCCAACTTTATTTTCTTCTTTCCACAATTCTTTTTTCTTTTTTTCTTTCTTTCTTTTTTTTTTTTTTTTTTTTTTGATTGTATTTTTTCTGCGACAAATTGCCCTAGCCTGCTGAAGATGAGACTTGAACGCTTTGCTGTTACTGATTTTTTTTCTTTTTTACATCGGCACTTCAAAAGTTGTCCCTTCACACTTTCCAAAAGAATGTAAAATACAAAATAAAAAAAAAAATACATTCCTCTCTTGAGTAGTGCTATTCGATGATGGTAAGAATTTGTAACAGGGAGCTATCATTATGAGGCACACTTTTTCACAGCTGTCGCATTAAAAGAAATGGCTCTTACTGACATATAGCACTTACACATATTAACTTTTTCTTTTCCTTTCAAAGAAGTTTGATTGCAGACATTGGATTCAAGACGTGCCGGTTGACTGTTTTTAAACAATTTTCGACAACTGGGGAAAAAATTTGACCCAGAATTGTGCGACTTTAAGAATCTGTTAAAAAAAAAAGAACAATCTCTTATTATTTATTTCACGGTAAGTAAATTCTCGACAAACAAACTAATATGAACGAAAATTCTGTGAAAAGATTTTTTTACAAGCAAATATTAAATTTCATGTAAAATTTATTATATACAGGATGTCCTAAAACAGTAGAGCAAGCATTTACTTCCTTAACTATTGAAATTAGGCACATATCTCCAGTTTGCAAATGTAAATAAAAAAAACTATATATACTTTCAAAAATGGAAATTTGGAATTTTATTATATAACTTATGCATTTAAATTCAGTGAAAATGTTTGAAATTATCTCTAATGTAAAGCGTATTGTATAAAATTTAATCTTAAATAACAAAATGGTATTCAAGTTCAATAATTTAAAATATCTATCTGGTGAATAAAAATGTAGTAGGAAGATAGGATGCTTTTTTTTATGTTATTTCCTATTTCCATTTGTATTATCAATGGTCTTCTAATTTGCATTCATATAAGTTACTAGCGAATCTATTGTGAAACATTTGGTACTACCTAAGTAAAAAATTGTAATCAAGTAACATATAGCAACAAGTAACAAACAAATCTTGATGTACAGCATTATTTTTATATTTTACAATATTGCAAATATTGTTCACTATCAAACAATTTTCTCAGTATTGAATTATTTAATATTTAAAAATGTCATGATGTGAATATTGCTTAAATCACACAATATCGTACAATATATATGTGCTACAATGCTAGATGATCAGTTTTTTATGTTAATTTTTTATGAAGTTGCATAAATTACATGTTTAAAAATTAGCGGGTGGTATTTTTTTTAATCCATCAATGATATATGTATCCTTAAATATCTGTCTAATAACTGTATCTACCATTTTCAATAATTCAAATCTATTTCTATTAGGAAAATTAATATTTTCACTAGTATCATTATTTACATAAAATACTTTTTCGAAACTTTCGGATTCATGAAATTTATTTAGTTGTAAGTTAACAAATTTTCCAATTTAAATATTATGTAGTGTTAAAATGTTTTGTCATACTTTAAAATTTGAAATTAAGTGATTATTCGGAACTTACCAAAAATAAATTTTTTTATCTTTAAGAAAGCAGTATTCCCAAGAATCACATCTTTTGCATGACGGTTAATGTGCACTTATTACGTGCTTCATGAGAAAAGGATGAAGCTCAGTAAATAATAAATACTCCTTTCACCCTTTTTATAATGTTATAAATTAAAAAATATATATCCTCTTGGCAAACAAAAAGGCAAAAGTAGATTCCTTTACATCCGAGTTACTATCTGACAACATAAATTGTTGATGTTGGAAACAGTCATATTAGGGCTTGAAAATAATATTTTTATCCATAACTATTAAAATGCTGCAGTTATCAAAAAACTTTAAATGTAAAAGTTGTTTGTTTTAATAAGCACTAATTTTGCTGTTAGGAATTTCAACAACCACTTCCTGCAATTTCCGCACCTTTTGAGCCCTTAGATGCCCAAATTATTTACTGATCCGAGATTTTTAAATTTCTAACAATATATCCGAAGCCACAATAAAAATCTAAACAAAATTACTCTAGTTATCTTGTCCACAAACCTGCATGGTCAAAGCGTTATACTTATATGATATAAATTTTTTGAACGAAGGAGGGTTTCTAGATCAAGTGACCATAATCATAGACGAAGTGAAGATATTTTTTCTAAATTCTTTAGCAATAAGTAATCCTTCTATTAGAATCCACTTAAAAGTGTAGATGAAAATCTATTTCAAATATCTATTAAAATGCCACATGTCACAGTTTTCCATAACCGTGTTATCAGTTAAATTTATAACATATTAATTGTATAGAAAGGATCGGAAGGTAGTTTTTTCATAGAACATGAAATAAAATAATAATAATTATAAAATTGTTTTTATCTCACTTTGATTATTTATGATGATTTTAAGCAAAGATTTATTCAAAAAGACTCATTTTATGATACAATTTATTTACAAAAAAATCCTGGTGATTATGTCGTAATTAAATGGACGAGAATATAAAGAAGATCTCAACACACCTCAACTCATTACATTGAAAGTTCCCGGAAGTCGTTAAGAGTTCTTTTGGGATTGATTTCTGTAGCCTTTTGGAAAAGCTAATCCCAGTGCATTGCAAAGGAGATAAACTAAAAGGGTTACTATGAAAAGATACTCTGATTCAATGAAAAAGTATTTGAGAGTTTTCATCTGCGAGTAGATCAATCATGGTCCCTCCATCATTCTGTCTCTTCAAATCTTCTGTAATCTCGTCCTTTTCTCGTCATCTTTCGACTGTACTTTTCTTTGCTGTTCGTAGAAATGCAGCATCGGGGTTCACAGAAATAATGTTACGAACGACTTTTTTCAGAAATAGTTACTTGAATACTTTGTCTGACCTCTTGTAGTGGCTAGCTTAACGTTTATTTATTCATTACATTATTTCTAATATTTTGTTGAATGTGGTTATATTCCTTGCGATTATTCATTTGGTATACATAGAGCATAATTTAATCATGACCCAGCAGTTTATTAAAAGTACTAAAAATAGGCATCTAATTGTTAACATTTAATAAAACATTCTTGTCTCATTAATATTCTAAACAAAAAAATCTCATTTTCGGATCTAAAACTATCCATGTTGAGAAAATTTAAATGACATTATTTAAGCCTTTTTAGACAATTTCAATATCCATCTCAACACTGAAGAAGATCAACAACTATTTTTTTTTTTCAGGGCGTTCGATGACTAGCTTAAAATAAAGAAATTCGATGTTCCGTAACTTTGCCAAAAAATGTATTCTTTTAAATTAAAATGTTCTACATAGGAAATTTTATGAAATATGAATAAGAACTCCCTCTTCCAAAAAAAACTGTATAAAAATATATAATTCGCATTTTTTTCAACAATAAATTCACCGACTCCACACAACATTTTATTCTTTGCATCATTTACGATATTTTTCAACTGATATATATGACTATTTCTAAAAGTTTTGAAATTAATTATGGACCTCGATTAGAAATAGATGACTTACTAATTTCAGAATGGGCCCAAACTGCAGTTGAGATGGAGATACTTTCTACATAGTTAGCATACAAATAAGTAAAAATAAAAACATTTTATAGAACTGAAATTTCATTGAATGATAAAAGCTTTTAAGAAGAAATATTTACTTTTTAAATACGTTTTATAAATTCACGTATCTTATTCATACATAATTTATTTTACAAAATAATGCCGTGCAAAAGTAAGACATGTAGGAATCATAAGCGCTTAAAATTAAGTGAAATTAATCTAATTACATGTTTTCTTATTTTTCTATGGAATCTAGGCATCGTTGTTCAATATGTATTTTTAATGTTGACAAAATATTAGAAATTTTGAAATAATTTATATTATCATTTTTGATTTAAACCAGGCTTAAAATCTAATTACTTTTTTTTTTCTTTCAAATTCTAGATTATGTCTATAAATTAGAATCCTTGCCGATCTCACTATTCAATTTTAAAATTTTATATCATCTCATGTTAGAATATATTGATTCAGTCTCATGGAGAATTGAAATCATACAGTTATTTATAAAATCGATGAATTTCCTTTAATAAATCTGTTTATTTAAAAATTACTCCATGCTCTTAAAACCACGAATGGAATTTTAAGATTTCATTCAAGCTTGTCAATTTTCAGGAATCCATTGATGTTTATGACATAGCTGAATCTATGAAAGTTTCAGTCAAGTCTGCAATAGAAATGTATAAGCTTCAAATTAGTGTACATATCAGAACATTAAACATGCTATGAAATTAATTCATTGATCTTCCAACTAGAATCAATAAACTGCTAAAATATTTTTTTTAATCCGCAATTATTATAAATAAAGTCAAATTATTCAGATACTATCTCTAATCCGAAACTGACAAATAGAAAACCCATGCAGTTATGCAAATACTTCATTTAAATTGTATTGTAACTAAATATCCGATTGATAAAAATAAAACAAAACATAATTTGAATAAGGATGTATTTGAAAATCAAAGATTTAAAATTAAAGTACAGTTTATAAATTATAAGAAATAAATTAAAACAGTCTGAGATGTGATTGCATTTAGATAATTTTTATCTTTATGTAACTGACTGTTCTTTTTCATAGCTCTATACTTAGTTTATGGATCATTGTTACTAGTGTTTTAAGTTCTTAGAAGAATTCATATAAACATTAAATAAGATCTGACAAGATCTTATTTAATCCCATCTGACAAGAATTTTAGTATTAGTTGAAAAGGGTGATGTGTTTTTCCTTTCTTTTTTAATCTCAAGTCGTGGGCAGAATACTGAAGTAGGATTAAAATGCTCGAGTTAAATCTTTGTGGCGGCTCATCATGAATTTTGAGATAAATTCCTTTGAATCAAATGATATTCTATCCCCAGGATGTTGTAAAAATTGGAAAAAATGCGGGTAGAGGGGGGAGAGTGAAATGACATGTCAGAAGACGACATAAAAACAAAGAGACCTTTGAAATTAGAATCCTTTCTAAAACATGGGGAAATCTAAAGTATTTTCAAAGCAAAATTTTCTTTAAAAATTAAGCATAATTTTTAATTTTGTCGAAGTATTTTATCTGAGGATATGACATCACGATGTCACTGAACTTTTTGGTCAGGTTTTTGTTACTGAACTTGTTAATCTAGAAATCCAACCTACACTTATCATTTAATTCCAACAATTCGTTTTTTACATGTATAATTTAAAAATAAATCTAAAATTCTGTAAACCTAAAATCAATAAAAATACCTATTATCGCATCCATGAAAAATATCTTTTTTTAAAAAATCACTTCCGTTAAATTTTCAGTCGAAATGCGAAGTCCGAAAAAGTAAATAAAGGGAATTTCAATGCATTTTAATATTCTTTTTTATTTTCGCTGAGAGATAGTATATAAATAAAAGCGGAAATAGAAATAAAAAGAATCCATATCCGTTTGCTGCCCATCCATGCAAGCAGGAACTCGGAATTCTCTATGTAACAGAATTCTCTTAGGTGAGGTTTATCCAAATAGAATATTCTCTCGAGCTCTCGTGTAACCTGTTCTCCTATGAAAAGAAAATGACTAGGGACATACCCCCGAGTTGGCAAACACGATATTCAAAGTTTTATTTCAGAAACTGCTCTAGCATGTAGGAAATGTACAACTTTTGAAAGGAAGCAGAATACGTTGATGAAACTGTTTTTTTACGTTTGAAAAATAAGAAATTACACACGAGAGCTTTTGTGATTTCCCTCGTTTTGTATGAGTTAAATATTTTTTTTCGTATCAATATATAAAAAGATTTGAAATCTCAAAATTTGAAAAGAAATTCATTTATTTAAATTCACGGTTTTGAATTTATGTAAGGTTTTTTTATTTATTATTTTCAAAATAGAAATAATATTGATAGCGTTAATTCTTCACATTTATGTATAAATATTTTCAAATAGTAAGAACGCTTCTGTATGTAAAAACATTTTAAATCTTAAACTTCTTATTATTAACAAGAACTGAATATTAATTTTTTAAATAAATCGAGTTATTTTGATAAAAATGATTCAATAATGCAGTAGCGATAACCTCTTACAATGAACAATACTATTATTAATTATTTGCTACTCTAAGTTACTTATTTTAATAATCGCATCTTCCTCTTTTTTTCTTCATTTGCTTATATACTATATTTATAAGAACTCATGGCTCTTTAATCAATTTCAGCCACAGTATATTGATTTATTGAGGAAGAAGTAACTTGATGTTAAAAGTTATAATGAAAAAAATTATGATTTAGATTATAAATTGATGATAAATTAATTGTGTTTATGAGTTATACTTTTTCTCTTATAAGCACTATTTATAAGTTTATGTAATGAAACATCTCTTTTTTTCTTTGTTTTGAAAGTATTCAATATCAAATATTTAATTTAATATAAAAATATTCAGAAATTTTATTTGCTTCCTTATCAAATATTCAACTTGATTTTTAATATTAAATCCAAATCATCAAATAAATCCCATTTGTTTTCAATAAATTATTGAGTCCCCTTGCTGTTTATATCTAATAATAATTAATGTGCCACTCCAGCCTATATTCGGTGAACAAGAAAAATTCCTCAAGGGATCTATGAATACATTGATGTAAGTTATAAATATGTCTTCATTTTCAAAAATACAGTAATGCTCAGAGTACCTTCTTTTACCGTGGACCAAAAACTAATTTATAAACCGATAGAGTTAGATATTTAGTTTCAGTTGGAAAAAGAGCTTTAAATGAAGAGAAGGACTTTATTTTGTATTGTTGTCGATAAAAATGCTTCTCAAAAAGTTACTAAATCTACTTTATATACAACTCTCATTATATCAATCATATTTGAACTGTAACATTTAACCCCTCCCCCTTCCCTCGAAAAATCCAATCTTCTGCGGGTGAAAACTAATCGATTAATCAAAAAATATATATCTATTTAAGGTGAAATTTGTACATAAAATCGGAACCTCGAGAAGGTTTTAAGGGATTGTTTGCAAATTGAAATTTTGTATTTTTATATTATGTTTCTTAAAATAAATTTGTATGATTCCCTTATTTAGGTTAAAGAAAAATAACTTGTTACGTTTTATTTTTACACAAAGGGACTTTTTTATCACATAGATTATAGTGTCGACAGTTTTATACTAAATATGACTAATAGGACCGAAGGGGTGGGCGTAGAAAAAGTTAGAATTATTAACTTTTATTCACTCAAGAATTAATAACATTTATTGATTCAAACTATTTAAATAATTTTTTCTCGTCATTGAAAGTATTTTTCGAATTGGTAATTTGTCTAATCGCTAGTGGTTTTGATATTAGCTATTGTATTATAAGAACGGACATCTTGTATATTATTGGCCATATCTTAAAAATAAGAACGCTTGATTGGGTAACTGAACTATGCAAAAACTGTATCTGATTATGACTGAGTTTTTAAAGACATCTGAAAAATGGAATGTAACGAAAAAATTTTGTGAAAATGGAAACACTTTTCTCCCTTTTCTTCACTTTTTTATAAGTGCTTATAATCATGCAAATTTGCTTAATTATGTTATTGCTTATATACCTAAACAAATTTTATTTTTCATGGTATTGATGCTAATCTGAACAATTAATACCTTCTTTCAAGAGACCTAACTGTTTCTCTAAGATAACGAAGACCTGCTTTCGCAAAATAACTTCCTTACTCTTAGCAAAATTCAGTTCACATACATCAAAGATTCATTCATATATCCTATCAAGCCCAAGGGTGGACCGTGGTGGTTTGGTGGTCAGGTTTCGAGGCCGATGAACTCCAAGTACGAGACTCGATTCCACCGAAGAGCCGTCGTGTAAATGGGTCAAAAGCTCGTTTAATCCTCTGAAGTCTAATTTTTCCCGTTAGTGTGGAGCGGAAGCTTGGAGAGGGTGGTACAGCATAGGTATTTCCTCGGCATCTGTACATGGCTTAGAAAAACGAGATGTCCCAAAATAGCTATAGTATTGTTTTAAAACGGTTGGTTAGTATAATTAAACAGAACTAAGCCAAACCCTTTTCTTACGAGATTACACCTTACGTCAAATACCGTAAATTCTTAGTTCTTCGCCGAATACTCTATTTAGTACAGTTCTATTGTGATGCATTACGTATTGCAATATTGCGTTTAATATTTTTTGATAAATCTTTCCGCTTATATTTATCCGATTAATAGAGAATCCTTGTGATTCTGTTTTCAGATGTATGTTTAGTAAAAACGAAAATACGAAGAGATCCAAATAAAAATAATAGTCTTCTTATATAAGTTTTCTATTTACGTGTCTTTATTCTATCATTTCTTGTTTCCGATATTGGATTTCGTCTTCTAATAACATTCTCTTTCTTTTTCATTCCTTTTTTATGATGACATCTATAAAAAGATGAGCTACTAATTAGTTTTTTTTCTATCTTGATATCCTTAATAAAAACAATTTTCAAAATGAAATCCATCCTTGGGTTGAAGCATTAATCAGATAATATTTGAAAAAACCTCATACAGAGAAAAATATTTAAAACCCTCTCCTTTGGAAAAACGCTATGAAGCGCCTTTCAAATATATCATGAAAAAAGTGCTTTTGTTCCCTATTCGGAATATCTTATCGCATCTTAAATTAACTTTGAGTTTCCAGAATAAAAATTCACTCTAACTTTTTGGTAAAAAAAATTTTCCATCATCTCCGGGATTTCTTCTCGTGTTTTCTTCAGCACGTGAGTAATATATTCAGAAAGGCTGGATAGCCTCGAAATGCGTGCAGCAACATTAATACATCACCTTTCCTTCTCAAAAAGGAGAAACCAAACAAATTTAAAAACACGATGAGAAAGTTTTAAGTCGCCTATCGCCTCTTCGAGAAGCCACAAAACTTGATAAATTTTGCCTCACATCGGCCTCTGCTATTTAGGGCTCCCAAATCGATTTTGTTTTCCTTTTACTCTCTCTCTCTCTCCGTTTTTCTTCTCCTTCGTTCCCTTTCAAACCGCTAACTTTAAACAAGTCAAAGAACTTCCATTTCCTTTAGGACATTGCATTCCTGATGGAAGCAGAAAGAGTCCCATTAATGAGTTAATGGCATACAAATTGAAATAAGTATGGCTTTTTGCCGTGGTTGTTTCTGAAAGCGCAAATATGTCGTCATAACTGGAAAAGGCTAAGAGCTTAAAGCTTTTTGGTGAGGAGAAAAAAAGCATTATATCATTTCAGTGCTTTTTGCTTTTTCTTTGTTAGAAAATTGATTTTTTTTTCTGAAGAAGTCTTAGAAATGATCAATATAAATATAAAAAAATGTTTGTGATTTACTTATTAAATTCTTATTTTTTAAAACAGACAGTATTTCCAAAAAATATATTAGCTGATGAAAATACGATAGAAACATTTATCAAGTATTTAAATATTAGAAACGTAAACAAACATTTATCGACATGAAATATAACTATTCCTCCTCTATTTTTTGTTTAGTTAAGCAATGAATGCCTAATAAATTATTTCCGTAAAATAAACTATATAAATAGCTTGCTAGTAAAAAATTCAATTTAATGATTTTCATGTTTGAGCTTCTCTTAGATTTTCTTGATTACCTTTCCATACATTATCGACGATTATTTTCTTTTTTTATACATTATTATATTCTATATTTTATACATTATTATATTCTATATCTTTTATATTATATCATTATATTTTATTTCCAGAAAATATATCAGCTGATAAAAATCTTTATGAATAGACAGTAAATAAAAATTCATTTTATGATTCTCACGAAAAGAGAATTTGGTAAATTTTCGTAATTATCATTTCCATACATTATCGACCGTCATTTTCTTATATATATTTTTCACGTATTAAACTATTGAGAAAATATTCTGTTCACATTTTTATACTAAGAAATAGATTTTTCTTTATGTGGGAATAGTGAAATTTTTTTGAAACTGCTTTGGGTATTCACTTATCAAATTTTTATAAAGATTTGTCGACATTAAATACAACTCTCTCTCCCATTTTTTTTGTTTAAGAATCATGCAGTAAATATTTAATAAATATTTTTTATTCTATCTAGAAAATATTCTACTCACTTTTTATTCAAAGAATAGCTATTTTTTCATGTATGACTGTTGATATAAAAAAAGACTTTGGAATCTGCTTTGTGTATTCTTTTATCATTTGTTTAAATATTAAAAACATAAAAATTTATCGATTTGAAATTTAAAAAGAAATTATGAATAAATGCTTAAAAAGTATTTTTTAAGAGTCATTATACTAAGAAAAGTACGAGCTGATAAAAATACGATAGAAACCTTTATAAATAAATTGCAAGTAAAAATTTAATTTATGATCTTCACGTGTGATTGTCTAGTAGATTTTCGTGATTATCATTTCTATATATTATCTATCATCTTTTTCTTACATATTTTTGGTCTATTAAACTATTTAGAATATATTTTTATATAAAGAATTTTCTTTCTGCATGAATATTGAAATGTAAAAAAAGGTTTTTGAAACTGCTTTGGATATTCACTTGTCAAATGTTTAAATATAAAAATAAAATATTTTGTGATATAACTTGATAAAATTCTATCACAGAAGCCGTTTCGAAATTCGAGAGGCATTTATATCTTTTATTTATGTATTAAAATTATTTATTTCATTTTTACTATTCCAAAATTATTTTTATTGTGTCATTGCAATCATTAATTATAATGTAAAAAATCAGGAATATTTCTATCAAAAACTTTTCTTTTAAATCGAGAGTACTATCGTTTCCAAGACAGTATGACCCAAAGCAAATGCACTTTTTAAGATTTTGTTGCATTTAAAGACTGGTGCAATCTTCTTTTTAACAAAGGAATGATAAAACCAATAAATGCCGTCAATGTTGCAAGCTTAAAAATTGTGTATAATGGATTTATGATATTGTATACATTAAAGCACGCAATTGTCGCATCTCCATTGGATGTTTGTGTAAAATTTAGGGATTATCATGATGAATTCAAATGTAATTGAGAAAGCTGGGTCCTTTTGAGTTTTCATTCTCTATCTTTAAGGAGAAGAGAAAACTTATGCTATCACACTCAAAATGTTACAAAAAAGTTTAAATATTTCATAAATGTAAGTAATGATTGTAACTTTTAGGTGAATAAACAAAGTGTGTGCTACTTCTTTTACTAATAGTGCCCTCAATAAAGGGTATTTTAAACGACTGATGATACAGCGAAGTATAAGTGGTCAGATTTTTGTAAAGCCAATCAAAGATTATTTTTTGTAATAATGCTTCAACTCATACCCCCCCCCCCCCTGCTGTCAAATTACTAATCAAAACATCTAATTTGACTCTTCAAAAACTTTTTACCGTGAATTTAGTTTATATATTTCCTTTAATTAATGAATTTGTTTAATATTTGAAGAAGAGACTGAGAGCCGAAGTATTCATGTAATCCGTATTTATATCATTATATGAAAGTTAACGAAAACACATTGTTGCGTTGAGGAATTTCTTAGGAACATAACATATATGACGGAATATTAGAACTTTTTGAACGCAATAGTAATTGATAGAATTTGTGCTTAAAAGGATGCTAATCTGAACCTTAGACAACAAAAATTATTATGTGCTTTGCATTTAAGAATTATGTGTCACCCTCACCTATATTTCAGGTACTCAAATATCCCCATGGTTTATATGATACACATTTACGGAAATTATTATTACTGATATTGTTTACTGTCATAAGGTCACCGCATTCAGCTATTTCAATGCATCCGTTGTATGAATGTGCATCTACTCAGAGTTTAACCAGAATCTAAAGACTGGATTAGACAGATTTTGCCAGATCTAATCATTTTATTGCCATGGTCCACTTTTACATCCCAAGTGCTCTTGAAAACATCAATACAAGCTCGAAATCAGCATTTATTTCCCATCTGCAGGCTTCAGTATGGATATGATATTAGGGCGTGAAAAAATCCATTTTCGCTTTGATTGTATAAAATTAAGGACATAAGGTATTCACGATTGGTTGTCATCTTCCTCACTTATCTGCAATGCAAAAATTATACTAGCTCCATTACTACCATTACATCTTCTCCATTACTAGCTCTGAGAACAATTGTCACACGCTATATAGAATTGAGACTAAAGAGGCTTCACATAGCATATATCTTATAGTACACTTGTATGAAATGTACAGCTGATTTAATCGAACGAAATTAAATTCGGAGATTTATAATCAATAGCCTCCTAAAAACGACATTAATGTGCTTCAAATATTAAAGAATCAATGTCAAGGCTGTAAAAAAGATTTAGTTTATTATTATCGTGTGGTTAATTATGGATGGCCTTTTCTTGAATAATTATAGCTAGTGTCACACGAACGTAGAAAAAAGGATTTGTTTTATCACTATTGTCTTTTCGAAAGTTGCGATATTAAGTCGTTAAAACAATCGCTGATAAACTAAAGAGTTGGTTTAGTACATGTGCCTAAATGTGTCTTGGAGGCACGCAACAAATGAGACTTTTAATGGATTCTTTCGCAGGTTGACATGAAACGGATATGTGACAGGCTCTCAAGTGCAACGACTCGCGTTGACCTCGACCCCCGTTAACTGGGGAAAGTCGAGAACATAGCCCGCGGAGGGGTCGGTTGGCTATCCACGGGTCGAATTCCTCTATCAAACTTGGTATCTTCCTCATCAATTCAATCGTTTCTACTCGGATTAAACGTATTCCAAGAGACTTGTTTGACTGGGACTTGTGGTGTTTGTATACGACTCAGGGCGTTTAGCGGTAAACGGTCTGCACTATAATTAAGGGTATTATAGCGAAATGCGATCGCCTGCGTAATTTCGGATTCCACTGGGAGCACTGCGCTGAGAAATCGAACTGCCCAGTTAGAAAATAATGGGATGGAACGCATAGCTGTACCTTAACTGATTTATCTTTCCGATTTTGAGTGACGTAACTGTTATGCATTACGTATTAAGTCGGGCACGATAAATATCGATGTGAGGACATAATGTCAACAGAATTTTATTACAAGATGAGGGCTTGCAATTCTACATATTGCATTTAATATTACAAATGTGAAGACGAATCTTTGCATAGGATAAATGCAGCTACATGTTGATATAACGAGCTGTATGTTGTCAAAGATGAGTAGAAAATTGAATCCTCGCTACTTAGGTTTAAAATGTACTGAAATATATATGAAACAGAAATATTTATTTGAATTTTGAAAATTATCTTTTCAAAGATGAAATGAACATAGAAAACTTTAATATATAAGCTAAATCCACCCTAGGAATACAGACTTTTGTTTTTTTTAGGGTTTTTGATAAATTTTCAGATTTCAAATAGGTAATTCAGATTTCACCATTTAAAACAACTGTATAAGTCTTTAAATTTTAGTTGGAAATCAATATACAGCATTGCATTCGAAACAAATTCATTCATTCGTTTTTTTATGATTCTTTTAAATAAAACTAAATGTACCTCAGAGTATTCTCTCAAAAGAAAGAAATTGCTTATGAGAAAAAAAAATATTTAGTTGCAGTTCAATTTAAAATAAAAATAAAAATACGTAAATAAAAACTGAAAGCGAAATGAAAATTATTCAAAAGTCATTTCCATTTCTTTTATTTGAGAATCTGGTTGGTAGTAAAAACACCCGAAAACTAAAGCAAAAATAAAATACAATTGACATAAGCCTGCAAGGAGGAAAACGATTTTAGCTTGGCAGAATTCAGGATATTTTAGTTAGGGAGGAGACATTTCAACTATTGTATTAGCGAAAGCTTGAATAACAGGTGGTTGGTATTAGTATTTATCTCAAGGAGCAGTGCCATTTGTCTTTTCCTTTTTAAGAACAAATTGAAATATATTTTTTAAAGATCTTTTAAGCTTATTACGAAAACAATTATTGTAAAAGAATTCAGATTTTATTTTTGTATTAGAAAAAAATAAGATTATTTACGTGATTTAAAAACGAAGATAAATAAAGGATAATCCTGAGAACATATATTTTTTAAATATCTTTTTTGCTTCTTCGGAATTTAGAAATACATTTGATTTATAAATAACATTCTTAATTTTTTGTTCGCATTATTGTAACAGAAATGGAATTTCAGGAATAAAAAATGCTATTAAACTAAACAGAATCATCGACTGAATTTTTATCTTCATTTAAATTTAACAATATTGCTGCTTCCATTTATTAATTTATTTACGTATGATGTTTATTTGTTCATATACTTAACCAAAAGTGATTGATGGATTTTGATAATCAATTTAAAAGAAAAAGAGCGAATGTCATAGGAATATACTGTTTAAGTAGGAATTTCATCTTACCATATAGCATATTTAGTGAACTGCAGCCGGTCTAGTTAAAATGACATACTTGAGATGGTCATTCTATATCTCATTTTTGCTTCAGAATTGCGCCACGTTGTTACTTCAAATGTGTGTGGTGGTGGGAGGCTTTATATAGAAAACAATTATGTGTAATTTTATGCAACAGTCCTTATAGTATTTTCATTGCAGTTTTTATTTTCACTCTTTTACAGCGTGACATCGATGTACAATTTATTAAATTTGCGATTTAGTGAGAAAAAATTTCTTGATTTTTTTCCCGAGCATAATGCTGTAAACGATATATTTCTAATGCAACCCATGTTTTAATTGGTTTTCAAAATCCATTAGTCGTTTTTTTAACCCGGTATATAGAAATGCTGCACGGTTAAACAACGATGTTATTCCTATCTAGTTAATCCAAACATGTACAAAAATAACCTAACTTGAAATACAATATGTCAAATCGTTTAAACGCATCAAATTTTCTTCTGTTACAATATTTGACAACTTATTTCAGTAATTCTAGAACCTAGAAACGGAGAGCAAATAACACAACCAGAATTTTTTTATTGAACCGTGTTCTTCCTTTTTAAAATACCTGTTGTGATCTAATTCAGTAAAGATTATATGTTGAGTAGTCTCAAATCACTAATAAGCACACAGTTTTTAAGCAGCCATAATCGGCTGTCAGATATATTTTAGCTCAAATTTTGTCTCGATTCCTTGTTTTTTAAATATTTTGATTCGGTTCATTGTTCCTTTTTAACATGGGAAAATCAAATTTTAACCTTTCCTTTAATTTAAAGATGCAAGCTTTAAGAAAGGAATTCAATGTAGTAAAAAATTATTTTAATTTTTAATCGCATCTTTGATTATGTAATTGCATGTGGCAATAGCAATTTTGCTATGAATTTTAAGCATGAATAATATTATAAAACACACTGAAGTTTTTTTTACGCCTAAATTTTATATGGATTAAAATGTATAAATATTTTAGTATAGATAAGTTGAATTGTAGTTTAGAAACCTTCAATTTTTCTTTAAAAAAAATAGTCAAATATAAGTTTTTATTAGGAAGGGGGGGGGGTGCCTATTATAAAAAGTTAAAATATATATATCCTATCACTTTAATTGTGAAGAAATGCTGCATTCATTTGTTATTACTGTTTGACGCTTTTGTCTTAGCTCATTTTCATGACAATATGTGTTTATAATTATTGTATTTTTTTTATTGTTTTGATTTTAAAAAATTAATTTTTCTGTTTGAAAAATATTTTAAATGCAAGTTCAAGGAACAAATAAAAGATTATTATGCCTTGTTCAATACTATTCTCCAACAGCAAATCAATATAATTAATTTTTAGGCTTCTTTTCGGTTATATGCAACAAAAAAAAATGCTTAAATAAATAAATGGGATTTTTGAAATAAAAATCATTTCATTTCAGCATTATTTCATTTTTCACATACTCTGTGCTTGACGAGTATACTCATCTTTAAATTTTTGCTACACGATTTAGATATACATTCTTCAAAGGAGACAAAACAGTTAACTGGTTCAGAAGCAGATACTGTGCCTCAAGACTACTTTAACTTTCTCATGATTACTGACGTATCTATGAACATTTAGCTTTTCTTTAAATTAAAATTATTCTAATTTAAAAAAAATAGATTCAAAAATAATAAATAAAATTCAGATGAATAAATTCAATTGTTTCTGCATTGACAAATTATTAATCTTTACACTCGGATGTTTCATCTCGGGCACCATTCAAGGCATTACATCATTTTGACATTTTATTTCATTATTTTCGTAAATTTTGTCTAGTAAAACTATGTCGATTAATTTTCCGGTAAAATTCGAAAAAAGTCATATATATTAATTTTTTGGGGTAATAAACAAGTCCTCTCATTCGGCAAATATTTATGCATCGAATTACTTTTCGGAGCGCTAAGTTAATGATATAAAATAACAGCGAAAAAAAGCTAAAATTATCCAATGGAAAAGTGCTTGTTATTATCACTTAAAAGAATTGGTCCCTAAAAAGGTGAAGCTTGCATGACATTCGAATTATTTGATAAAGGAATGAACAGTATGGATGGGCCATTAGACCTCTGGGGAATTAGCCTTATGCACGTTACTAAGAGCAATTTATGGAAGTTTCGGCTCATTTCAATTGACCACAAGACGGTCGTCCTACGCCAAGGGGTATAAATCGTTGCTACCAGGTCAAATTCCAGTGTAACGGCTTCTTCAGTTCACTGGTTTCTTGCTGGAAGCCTTGATGCGAATCACGCGACAGAAAAAAAGTTTGTTTTCGTTCCATTCGAACAGTAAAACCCATTGGACTATGCTTGCTTGCAACGATGTAGCGATAAGTGAAAGGAAGCAGGAGGCGTGCGGGTAATGGATCGCTGATGATATCGAAAGCTGAGAGCGTACCGTGAAATTGGCATCAAATGTTTCATAATTGTTAGTGTTTTGCCCTGTAAAGCCCATATATTACTACCGAAACACTCTAAAAGAAGAGAGTGATCTGAAAAAAATAAACAATATAATTGATTTCCTTAAGGAAATGATTTGGTTGAAGATGGCTTGAACTAACTGCTATTGCCTTATGGTCAGTTTTGATCGACCATGCTAAAAGAAAAGTTACGGAAAATAATAAAAAATAGCTATCTAAACAGTGAGTTTTTATGATATACATATGATTTGCTTATGCACTGAACTGTGAAATATGAAAATCTTCTAATTTTTTTTTCTTAATATTTTTCTAGACATAACAGCATTGAAATGTTTGAAGAGTTCATTGGACTTTCCTTTTTCTTTATTAAACGATTGTTTTTATCATTTGACAAAAAATAAATTTCCTTTATAACAAAAACACTAAACATTTATTTTTGTATGATAACAATTATTTAGCTTGCATAAGGAGCATGCTAAAAAAATATTTTGTATACTTTAGTGCAAAAAGAAAAAAAAAAGTTGACATTTTTAAACCCGACATAGAGCAATTTTTATTTATTTTTTCTATGAAAATTACGGTTTAATGACGGTGAATATAAACATTCACGATATTTATTATTTAATCAAATTTTTTCACATACTTAACTATTAAATTATTTATTTACTGCTTAGCAATTCTTCAATTTAATTCATATTATTTCACCCTAACTACTAGAAAAACTGTATTCTTCACGGACATACTTACATATTTACTTTTTTGTCTGAATAATTAGTAAATGTACCCCTGCAATGCGTTGAACTGAAAATCATTGAAAAGTAATTGATATTTTTAATAAAAAACTTTTTTCATTGTGATTGTTTTACAAAGTAAATAAAATTGGGCCATTATAAACATTGCATTACTTTAATTTTTATCTAAATAATTCATATAATTTTCAGACTTCCACAACTATAAAATCTTTTTTTTTAGTACCATTCATTCCATATTCATTACGATGAACAATTTTTCTCTTAAAACTGTGCTTTACCTGGAAATAATGTGTAACAAAAACGCTTTGTATGAACTTCTAATGGTTAATATAGCACAGAATATGCAAGAGAGAATACTAATGAAATATTGTTTACATTTTGTATATATCTGTTAACTCATCTTTTCTTTCATCATTAGCTCTTTGAAGTTTGTTTCATTTTTGGTAGTTTTTTAAATAACTGTGTAAAATGTAATTGTAACAATAACAAGATAGATATAATTATTAGAATTGTGAAAAAATATAGTAGAAAACTTCGTTAGTAACATTTTGAAAAAAATTCAAAATCATTATTGATAAACTCCCAAACAAAAGAATGTGCCAAGTTAAAAACACTCATTTCTTTCCAATTTGAAGGTTTTATCAATTCCATTTTTTGAATAACAATATATTATGAACAACTGAACAGCGGTATTCATATAGAACAAATAACAGTACATGATATTAATCCCTTGCACTCGGAAAAGTAATTCTATGCATAATTATTCACATAGAACATAGATTTGTTTATTGCTGTGAAAAATAAATGTATGCAATTGTTTTAAGCAAATTTTTTTTGAAAAATTAATCTACATCTTTATATAATTCTTTAAGCGTTTTTAATAATAAAAATTAATAAATAAAATTTTAACATGATGGATCATTTTGAATGATGAATGAGTGGCATCATCATAATGCAATGAATTAAGCGAGTTTTTTAGTTTAAACAACGATTATAATTATTTACGATAGTTTTATCTTACTTTTTTTATTTTAAAGAATTTCTGTGATTTTCTAACTCTGCATTTCCAATTGATACCGATACAGTTTTAGAAATTTGGTTTAGTGAGTATAGCCCTCTACTTGTGTAATTCTTTAAAATCCCTGTTCAGAAGCAATGTTTGTTAATAGGTTCAAATATTTTTCAAAGGAAGTAAACTGATACTATATATTACGCGATAATAATATAATAAATATCTGTAATCGTAAAACACTCGAAACTGCGAAAGTGTTGGATGCAACTTGGATGAAAGTGACTTCTTTTCAACCCATGGCAATCGCGGGATATACGAAGCTAGAAAATTAAAAAATGACCGTTAATCTAATTTTAATAGCTTTAAAAGCCTTTATAATAAAAACAAAGATCTGACTGAAAAAATAAGTTAGTTATACAGGTCACGTACTGTCCTACTCGGATTTAAATAAATATACTTTTCACAATAGTGAAAAAATAAGACAATAGGAAATACGAACTTTATGCATTGTTCTTTATCACATTGCAAAGTTAAATCTCTCAAATTGTTCATGAAAATACTTTGCCTGCATTTAAATATTCTCGTCTGAGAACGGAAGGAAGTACTTGATATATTGCTCTTCCTCTTGATTTTGACTTCTAAAAAATCATTATTTATAAAATGAATTTATAATATAATAAATGATACGATTAATAGAAATTCGCTGTAAGAAAAATTACTTGAAAATATTTGATATTCATTACAACCATACTTGTTATTAATATTGTTTTCTTACGTTAATTGTATACATAGTACATAAATAGTGGTAAAAATGTATGGAATTTCATTCTCCATAAAATTTAGTGAAACGCAATTAAAATATCTCGAAATTGCCTTTCAGACTATTTTTTACTATTTTCTATGAAACTAAAATGTTGAAAAACATTGTTGCGATATCTTCACGATATTTATTTAATTCACAAAATATCGGAAAATATCTTACTGCTATCCTATTATATACTAATAGGGGCTTAAGTTCACATTATTTTTTTTATATTAAATTGATTTAAGGTGTATGTTTTAATGAAAGCTTGGCTAGATTTTTTTTACTTGCAACAACTGTATACCTGCAGTATCAAAACTGTGATTCTGCATATCGAACTTGCATAAATCGAAACACTTTAATTATGAAACTTTTTTTCGTTATCTAAGAAATTCTTTTATTATTCTTAACTTATTCTTAATGCAATAGAAACTTTCAGAAGACTTGTTGTAACTTAAGAAAAAGCAATAAAAAGCTGCTGCAGAGTGATATGCTATTCTTATTTTCTACCCTAGAAATTCTTTCCTAATTTAGGGCAAGGTTTCAGCTTTAAATTTAGCTTATAAAATATAAGGTAGGAAAGATTTAATAACTGACGTATAAAATTTTATGAAAAATAAGGGTATAACAAAAAGATATGAAATTTCAACAATAATGCATAGGAATTTTTTTAAAAAAAATTTGTTCTTTAATATTAAATGAAAGATTTTTAATAGTGTCTGTTAATGCTTGTTCAATCCTATCACTTATAATAATTATTATTATTGGTGGCGAGGAAAATATTTAACATGTGCTCTTTCTATGTTCCAAGTTTACCGGAGCAAGACATAACCTAAGACTTTCTCTCCAAGCCATTAATATAAAGTGGCCTGCAGATTTTTATCAACTCATATTTCCACCAGAAGAGCTCTTGTAAATTTTTGTAAGTTTATTACTGAAACCTGTTAAATTTTCTTATTCTTATATTTTCTATTTTATTTTATTATATTAATCCAGCATAACTGTTAATTTTTTTTCTTTTGTTCTGTGTTGAATACCTTCTTCTGTAAGCCCCGTGTGATACTTTGTGATGAACAGTGATTTTATAAATGTTTCAATGACAAAAATTATATTTCTTGTGTCAGTTTTAGTAAATATATAAAGAAAATTTTACTGCATGCATTTACGTAATTGAAATATCGTATCAAATATGTATATTGGAGTCAATTTCAATATATAAAGCTTTAAATATGCTTACAAATAGCAATGACTTTTAAGAATTAAAGGAACATTTTTTTGCTTTTTCCCTTATGAATAACATCCCCCTTAATTTATTTTTTGGGGGTTAGAAATAAATTTTTTTTCGTAATTTTTAGGGATTGGGAATTTTATATTTTTAATGAAATTTCAAGGCATTTAAGATGCGTTGTAACAAAACGAATAGCATTCGCCCTAAATTCGTAGAAAGAATTTATTAGTCTTATGTACAGGAATTTGTTTTAGGCCTGACAAACTACTTTTCAGTATCTAAGTTTAGCATTTTGTTCGAATATTTTGTGAATTATTTCTTAGGCAAACTACTTTTTAGTATTTACGTCCAGTGTTTAGTTTGACTAATGTCCAGTAATTTACTAGAATATATTGTGAACTATTTCTTCTGCAAATTATATTTTGCTATCTACGTCCAATATTTCGTTTGAATATTTTGTGAATTATTTCTTCAGCAAACTACCTTTTAGTATTTACGTTTAATATTACCCTTGAATATTCTGATTTTTATTTTTTATTTTTTACACTACTTTTTAGAAACTACGTCCAGTTCTTAAGAAGGATTCCATAAAAATGTCAAACTATTTTTTAGTAAAAAGAACAGCTAATCTCAACAAACGACATTCTTAAGAATCGATCGTAAATCACTCTGGACAATCAAACGATAAGGCGATCATCAAGAAAAGCAAACGTTTTCCTAGCTGGGTGTTTTCCGTGCTCAAATTCTGACCTTCCACCTTTTACGAGGTCCCTTCTGCTGAAAGAACAGGTTTCACTTGAGGGGGAATTCGCGCGAAAGTTTAGGTTCAGTCAGTCATGGCAGGTCACGGTTATGATTTCTCGCTTTTTAGTTTCACCCAAGGGTATGTTATTTGCTCACATGTTACGAAATGGAATTTTATGACTTAAAAGAGCAAACGATAATAATCGGACTCATCGAACAGTGAAATCGCGTTGGGGAATTTTTGTCAGAATTGGTATTTACTTTTCAAAATTGTTTTCATTCTTGTCATTATTTTGAGGAATTTATACTCTATTTTTTTACATATATCAAAATAAATATTAACATTTATATACAGCCCCATTTATATATCTTTCAAATTATTGGCATGAAACTAAGTATAAAACGCACTTTGATTATTATTAATTTAATGCTGTTAATATAATTTTAAAAAAAAAATCTTTTTTTAAATACTTTTAATATATTAATGCAAAATTTTGTAGAAACAAATTTAAAATGGATCATTGAACATAAAAGAGAAAAAAATATGCCTTTATTCCATGAATATTAACTATGCAATGCCTATTTCATATCATTTACGTGCCTTGGTTTATCGAGTTTAACTTTAATAAAATTTAATAACTGTTAAACGGATATATTTGTGGGTATTAACTGCAACATTATTGATTGAATTCAGTTATTTAATATTTTTTTTCACATGTGTATTGACATGCAAAATTTTGACGTTTTTCTCTGGAGTCTATTGAATCTTAAAATGGGAGTGAAATCACTTCTGAATTTAGATTTTATATATATATATATATATATAATATAATATAATAATATAAATGATACATTATTATATTTACGAATGGTTCGAGACTGAGATGAAAAATTTATAAATGATCTTCACGGCTTGTAAAAGAATTTTAAGATTCTTTTATTTCATTCCTTACTCGATTTTCAGTAAAATTCATTTTAAAATCCTTCAAATATTTTTTTTCAAATTGAAAATGAAAATTTATTATACAACAGCAAATAAAATTATAGAATCAATTTTTCTTTCAAAGATATTTTATTTTTTAAATATATTAATGATTTTAAAAATTTTATGAAGCAATAAACAAGAAGTCGAATATATCTTTAATTTTTTTATTAGATGGAAAGTTTTTACGTTCTAATTAATTAAATAATTCCAGTAATTGCCATACATATCATATTCAAATTTTAAATGTATACAAGAATAGCTGAAAATCTATTTTAAAGAGAATAACTTCTATGAATACTAAAAATTTATTTTTATCGTCTACTTGTATCTTTCTGATATTAACATATAAAGGAAATAATTGTATTTCGTTTAGTTGAATTATAATCTAATTAAAAATACAATTATTAGAGTAATTTTAAATATACATAAATTGATACCTTTTTATACAATTCTATAATTTAATTCAGGCTATTTTAAGTACTGCTTTCATATTATTTTCATGGCTCACTACTAGAATATTACAGCATCCAGTAATTTGCTTATTTTCCTTTTAAAAGAGGCTTAGTAAATATCTTTTTCGTCTAATTATTATTATTCAGATTCATTCTCTGATAAAATTTAATTTCATAATGAAAAAAAAAAGCCCCTCCATGAATAGTTATTAGAAGCGACTTTGTATTATGCCGCAACAAGTTTTCAAGCAGAGATACATCAATTTGAATTATTAAAAAAAATTTAATCAGTTCTCTAACACTATATGTAATGAAATTTAATGTAATGTTTTAATACCTGCTTTAATTTAAATAATAGAAATGCTTTCTTTATCTGATTCATTGTGCCATTAGAAATGGAATTTCATGTGCTGTTTAGTAACAAAACATTTTTAATCCCTTGTGTATGTAAATTACTTTAATTTTAACAAATGTCTAGGATATTTCAATTTATTATGATACTTTAATACAAAATATTTTATATTAACAAGCTATCAAATGTGATAAATTTGAAAAGCAATAATTATTCTCCTGCCCCCGTTTTCAATAAGAGAGAATAACATTTTCAACTATTAAATCAGTATGATATTTTATAAAATTTTTATCTGAGAATTTTTTGTTATTTTATAGGTTTAGTTTTAATTGTGCACTTTTAGTTAGAGCAAATATAACTTTTAAATATGTTTTGAAATCATTTATGGTTGTTTTGTTTTATACAATTATATTTTATTAACGTTAGAATTTCTGTTTATTGTGGTTAAAATTAATATTTTTATATATAATTTAAATAAATATTATTTATTTAAAATTATAGACAGTAATGAGACAAAAGGAAAATTCAGCAACATGAACATTATTTTGCAGTGATTTTTCCATGTAGATAGACAGCGATTTATATTTATCTCCTTCAAACCAGAAATTTCTTTTTGTTTTGTATTTGGATATAGATATCAAACACTCATTGCACATGAATTGATTATAAATTTTACTTATTCGACTAAAATAGAACTTTGGTTTTAATTTCCCTTTTCCTTAAAATAATATTCCAGTTTTTACATAACATTTGATGACATGAAATTAAGTAATTAGAATTATGGTAGCAATGCTTTTAAAATGTTATATTTTCATTTAAAAACTATTCGAACTCGGAAATAGTCTGTGTAAAATAAATATACATGAAATGTAATTTTTATACAGTTTCTTAAATAATAAATTATTTACATTCGAAGTATTTTTAATAATTTATAGTTCCTTTTCTTTGAAATTTTATACATATATTTGTACTCTTTTACGAATTGTTCAAAAATGTAATTAAAAATTTTTGCCTTCAGTACTTATTTTGTATGGAAAAAAATTATATTTTTATATACTATATAATCGACTATAACTAATAATATATAAAAATATATGAAGGGTGTTTTTATCTGTTTACTATGCAAGCTTTCAAAATATTTGAAAACGTAATAACAAAAGCTGCGGACACAAATAACATTTTATTCGCAGATATATGCAAAAAAAACAAAACAAAAAAAACCCTCTTCAGCGCATGGGAAAAAAGTGTATTTTTCTGTAAAGTAATGTAAAAAAAATGTTTCTATAAAAATTTTTAATAAAAAAGTTTTTAAATTTTTTTCTATATTTTTAAAATACAAAATTTTAAATTAAAAAAAACCTATTAAGTTTTTAATACATTTTTTAAATATTATTGAACCAAAAATATCAATACAACATATTGTATTTTGATATAATATGTAAATACCTATTAGTATGCTTGTGAATAAATTGTTATTGACTATAACTAAAATATACTCAGTATATGAAGGATTTTTAATCTGTTTACTATGCTAGCTATCAAAATATTTGAAAACATAATAACAAAGGCTGCGAGCACAAATAACATCTTATTCGCTGAACTATGCAAAGAATTCTTTAGCGTATGCGGAAAAAAAAGAGTATTTTTCAGTAAACTGTGAATGAAACACGTCAAAAAGACAAACTGCGTGAAGGAAAATAAGTATACTAATTACATACACATGCCTATTACCCATTTAACTTCCAGATACTCTGTTCGAGAAAATTGGGCAAACAGTGTTAGTGATTATACTTCTGTCTCCACGAAAATAAATTACCTAATTTGTAACTGCAAAGTCTGCGCTCTAAATGAACACTTTTTTTTTGCTGTTGTTATAATTTTTATCGCTCTCAGTTTTCGTTATTTTTCACTTGCTGTCACGCATTATGCATTTTCTGTTCCTTCACTGCTAAACATTTTTTCCCTTCTGCTCTATTCAATCCTCGTGTGGTTTTGAATACAAATTTCTTGATGCGATGTCATGAAGGTTTATTTATTTATACTTTGCGTAATCTGACTTCTGAAATGCCTTACGCGTGTTTTGAATGGGAAATTTTTTGCCATTACACTTCCTACTCTTGAAGGTCATAAAGTTAGTGGTCCCGCAAGGGCGTTCACATAGGGCTCGTAAATTATATTTCAGTGGTGTCACTAAAGCAAAATACGTGTTCAGTGTGCTTAATATAACGTGTCAATCAAAATCTGAATAAAAAAGTTTTTTAAGAAATGGGAAAAAAAAATCATAAGTATATTAACAAAACATCAGCAAAAAATAAAAATAATTTTTTGGCAAGGTATTTTAACATTTTCCAATATTATATATTTATAATTATTCAATAAAAAGAAATTTTAAGTGAATTTTCTGTACTTTTTTTTTCTATAAAAAGAATTTTTTGTACGAAGAAATTTTAAATATTTTACCAAAAATATTACTACAATAGAGGTGCAATATACAACCTGCTGGAATAGCTTTCTCCTAACTTTTCACACACTCTCCACTAAAATGTCTTATCTGTTCCTTCCCGCATAAAATCGTTGGAATAATGCAATGAATTCCTTGCATAATGTTGGTGAAAGATGTTACGTAGTATGATCTTCCGCGTGAATCTAGCATTTTTACTAAATCTATTATGGCAATAGGTATTTTGGATTCTTTTCTTCCAACTTTTTATTGTCAAAGTTTCATTTTTGACTACATTTGTTGTCTCAATATGACAAACTGAGTTTCATTGCTTTGAGCTATTGTGTTTTTGAATTATTGCACTTTCATTCATACGAAACTATAAGAGGACAAAATTTAATATTCTTACTGTAAAGCAATCGATCAACAACTATTTTTCAGAAGAATGCCTAAAAATTTGCCTTAAATTATTCTATATTTCAAAATCTCAAATTATTTTCCCAGCTTTCTTGTACATTAAATTAGTATTATCATGTGAGATCAAAATAATTTCTAACGTGATTAATTTTCGAGTTTCTTTAAATCAATTTTTAAAGTAAGGGCCTACTTTTGAGCTCTATTTTTTATAAAGAAAGAAATTTCAATATTCACTCTAACAGTTCAAATATTTCATTGTAGATATTTTTTAAAAATAAATAATTAAAGGAATAAGACCGATTGGTATTATACATGAAAGTCGGTATCAGATAAACATGCACTGGAATTCTAAATGTTTACCGATTACATAAAGCTCACCACGTTTATTCGCTTTCGATAGCCCCACCTAGTAAATAACTGCCAGCTTCCAGGTTATTAAAAAAAATGAATAATAATAATAAATGTAATTATAAGATGGATGATTAGAGGTTCTGTGCTACCTATCCTTTCTGTAAGAGTAGAAGGTTCCTGTTCTTGTTAACGGATTTGACGATGTTGAAGGTTTCCTCTAGACGCCCTTAGAAGGATTTTGATGGATTGTTGCTTTGAAATAGTAAATTTACGGGCAAAATCAATTTTCAAGGGTATAAAAATATTTAACATTTTGTATATATCTAAACTTTTAATTGTATTAGAAATTGCAGGTATTCTGCGAATGCCTTTAAAATTTTCTGCTAGTAGTAATTTGTAAGAAAAAGTCGGAATACCCTAAATATAGTTTTATTGATTTTTTTCTTTCAAATGGCATTAAAAACATGTCATACAATGATGATAAAGGCCAAATTTTCTTTTGAACATTCAAAATATTATTGTAATATTTTATTTTTGTCTTTAAAAGAGTGGCTAACGAAAATATTTTTTCATTCCTTATTATAAATTTTGTACACATTAAAAAAATCCCCCCTCTAATTGGAAGGGATTTTCGTTGCTCATTAATTATATCAGCATGTATATTTACTTTTTTAAAAACTCTGCTTATACTGAATACTATTATCATTAAAATGTGTTTTTTTTTCATCCTTTTTTTTCCTTCTGCCTTCTAACTCGCATAGTTGTTTTATTTTCGATATAACTTGCGATATATTTCTCTCAATGTTTTGCAACTTTGAAAATATAGTTTCAATCACTTTTATTCTTGTCAGAAAAAATATTTTATCCCTCTTTGCAATTCTATATTTAATTTACTTAAATATATTAGCTGAGGCTTTAATTTAGAATCAACTATTCAAAATGTAGCGCATTTTTCGTATGCTAAAGTAATTTTTACTACTCATGAAACTAAGTCAATTAAAACTATAATTATCTAATGTATGAGTTTTTTAGAATGTATCAAAATATGTTTTATTTTAATTAATATCTTTAATCAACATCTTGTTTCAACTTTATGAATGTAAAGAATCTTTCTTCTACTTATTAACTTTTCAAAATAGAATATTTCACTATCCGTTTACAGAAAAAACGGAGTATTTCTTCCAGTTGCATAACAAAAAAGATTACGTCATTTAACTGCGCGCGAATAATTTATTTTATAATCTACTGCATGCTTGTGTTTGTATATATGTGTGTGTAATATTTTAAAGACTGATTTAAATTTAATTGATATCCTAATTCTTAGATTAATTAGCCCATATTAACTTCATTCTTAAATTTTCTCTTATTTCCTTAAAAATTTCCTTCGAAATTTTTCTCTTATTACTAATTCCACTTTTTAAAAATTTAATTAACGCTACAGAAGGCTCTGTGAAACTACTGAGATCAAGAAGTTCCCTCGCTCAAAGTGAAGGGATAAAAAATGTCAAGCTTAGCACATTCTTTTAAAAGATCCCTGTAATGATCCTTATTTGGGAAGACACGTGTTGATATTCCTTATCAAAATCTCATACTACATAATCACATGGATTGATTTTATTTATTAGCTTTTTCTCTTTTCGCTCTTGTATTGTTCTACAAAAAGTGTTTGTTGCTTCTTACTTGTACAGAAATCGTACTTCCCTGGATGGAATAAAACGAAGTTAAGAATTCAAATTGTCTTCTCTCTGTTTTCGGCCACGGTTCAAATTAAAAAAAAATGTTTATATATAATATTACTATTGATGAACTCGATGAGGTATTCAGTTGTAGATAAAAATGCCAAGCTTTTGGCTTCTTAATTAGTTAAATGCTTTTGGTTGAGATAACTTTTTTTTCATTATACTGTAGAATTAAGAAAAGGAATACTTTAAATTCTTTCTGCAACTTTTTCAATGTATTCTCCTTTATCAGTGCCGCATGTTGGGCGCATGCATGGTCAAACCTGCTTATTGCATCATTAAATCCAATAAACAAACCAACGAACCATCTACACCTTTTCTTTGATGATGCTTTTTCTTAAGTACCTCTGGTTCATTTCCCATCTATTCAACTAACTGGCAACAAAAAATTTTAGTTGATTATATGCATTAGAATTATTAAATTTTAGGAATTAAGGATTTTTTAAATTTACAAAATTCCTAAAACAGAAATAATATTAATCAATGCATTTCTCAACATGTCAATTATTTTTACAACCAAAATATCACTCTCTTCTCAATAACCAAACACCGTTTTCTTTATGGCCAGCTAAATCTTTTCTTCGATACGAAGAAACAAATAGCGACCTCAAGAGATAGATTCATTAATTTATAGGCGGTCCACGAAACTAAGTTATGTGTTGGGGTGGGTGGAGGTTAGCTAATTGGACTGAAACGACACGCTCTGTCAAGGTGGATCCTCCAAATGTCTTCTGAATCATTCACCCAACACATAGGTTAAGCACCTTTACTTGCATTTTCTTTCGTTTGAATCGTACCAAAGTTTTTTAGGCGGAAAGATCGTTGTTGACTTTGTTGATCAGTGTAACCGGCGAAAGATCTACTTTGTCTCTTGAACAAGAATTTCAGATTTATAAAAATACATTGGCGGCGTCTTTTATTTGTTCTTCAGATGGATTCGTTTGCCTCTAATATAGTAACATTTTAGAAGCAAACGAATCTGTAGAAGTGCAGTAAACAGTTGCTTTATTTCAGAATTATTATGATGCATTACCTTAAAGAAAAAAAAAAGGATTCCAGTAAAAAGATAATCTGTATATTCATTTTTTAAATTTCTGCTATGCTAATTGATCTGTTTTTTTTTAAGAATTTTTTTATGCTAATATTTTATTTTTGATTAAAATTGTTTTTTAACAAATTTAAATTTATCATTTAAATACAATGCTTTAAACAATCATGATAGCCAATCAATTTTTTAACTGATTAAATTAAGCATTTTAAAACAAATTTAATTAGTTTCATTTTATCAACAAATAAAGATTGAAAATTCTGAAATTAGTTCAGATAACGTCTGATACGTTCAGATAACGTCCATTTTTTCTATCTGGCGTTTTATATATTATTTTAACTAGCAGATTCAATTATAAGATAATATACCAGTTATAATCTATGTCATCTTTACACGTCGCTAGTTCAAACGTGTAAAACGCGTAATTTACTTCTTTTTTGAAAAAATGATAATAGCATTTTTAACTAAACTAAATTTGATGTTATGTTAACGATGGATAATTATAAAAATATATGATTATATATTCTTATTAGAATTTTCATCTTATTATGCTGAATTTTTTTTTTCTCCTAACACTGAAAGTGCATCTTTCAAAGAAATTTGGAATGAATGAAGATTATCATTATTTAAAAATTAACGAATTAATATTAGTACTTAATTACAGTAAATATTCAACGCCTTTTATTCATTATAATTTTTATTAAATTTCGCAGAAGATTTATTTTTTAAAATCATGTAAAAGAATTTTTATTCCATCGCATTTCTTATTTAAAATAAATTCCGGTGTATGTAATTAAATTAATATTTATTTTATCTATTCTTTTTATTTGTACATTTTTATTACAAAATGCTTATTTTTCATACCCTTATTCTTAATGAAATAGAATTTCGTCTGAAATATATTTATAAATGAGATTTATTTTTAAAAAATTCGATATTGAATATAAACTCCCCCAAAAGAAATGTAGAGTTGCATATTCTTAAAAGGTACTGTATCTTCAACGATAACATTAAAATTAGATGCCTATATAAAGCATCTCATTTGACCTTTCGATATATAATTATTTTTCGTGTAATAAGAGAATTATAATTTTTAAAAAAATCAAGCACGCAATATTATTTTATTATCTGCTCTGCTCCAATATTTTTTTATCGTATATTTGTTTTATGTCTCCTTTTTTCGTTTTAATTTATTTATTTTCCTTGATATCATCCTATGAATATAGAAAGTTATCAAATATGATAAAATCCTAAAAATGAATATAGAAATAATTTCAGTATTGCATAATAAAGAAACCATCTGCTTTTTTTAGTCATATGAATGATTTAATGATCATTATTTTTCTCTATTTTCAATAAATAATATCTAATTCTGTTAGAAACTTAAAAATCTGTCTTGATAACAATAAATTTCAGAAAGTAAAAATTAAACCAATATTAGGGATTTAATTTATTTCCATATTGGTTAATAATCAATTTAATGTGATCTTTTTTTAAAAAATATTATGCTAGTTTGCACCTGGCGTGTTGCTATCACCGAAGAAATAATTTAGGAAATATCGTTTGAAATTTCAAATAATTATATTGTGTAGTTAGAAATGATAGGAAGAATATTTATTTTCTTGTTTACAATGCATTTTTCTTGTTTACCTGCATTGAAATCGAATTATATATAAAGAAGAAGAAATAATATTTATTCTTTCTTTTTTTTTCACTTCATTGTTCAAGTGTTTTAGTGTAGAGATTTTTATTTTTCCGACTTCAGCAAAAACAAACATATTTCTTGGCTGTCCGACTCTTGAACATCCAACTGTCTAAGTGAAAAGCATGGATTTTTGAGATACAATCCGCACATTTGAAACCCATAATCTCTGTTGATGGTCGTCGATAATATTGCAAGTCTAATGGAGAGCTGCAGTTTGAAATCAGAAAGCATGTTAGTGGTAATAATAGAAATGAGTACATTTTCCTCATTTGACTTTCCGTAAAGAATAGTTGCTTCAATAGCGAGTTGTTGTTCCTCTATACAACTGGGGGGGGGGGACACTGGTTCGGCAGAAGAATAATTGGCACGCCGACTAAGAGTAGCAATTTGTGCGGTGGCACATCAGGAAGATTCTACGAATTTAAAAACGGAATCGGATGAGTAGTACGGCAGCGCATAAGGTACGAATAAACAAAAATTCATTAATCCGTGGGTAATCGATGCGGTAAATAAAAAAAATATATATTTTTTCTGCATTAGATAATTTTATTAGGCCTATAATCATCACATATGTAATAAGTTGTCGAGGTTTTATTGCAATCGGACCCGAAGTACGGCAGCGCATTGGATACAAACAAACAAAAACTCATTTTTATACATACATCTTGCTTATGGAATAATTGCATTTAAATAAGTTTTTTCATTTTTTCCCAACAAGTTAATGATATAAAATCGTTCTGATCCTGAATTAACGTTCAAAATTAAAGTTGTTCTTTTTTTCTTCCTTTAACACAACTAAATAAATATATTGAATAATTTATTAACGAAAAATAGATAAACAAATAAAATCGAAAATTACTCAGATTTTCCTTAGACTTTCTATTTTATAAATACCAATTGGTTACGTTGTAAGAATTCTCTACACGAATTTAACAAGAAAAATCAAATGTGGGGAAACATTTCCATCTTTTATAAAAAAATTCTGTGAAACGTTTCGAATTAATGTAAAACATCCATTTCTTTCTGGAAATCACAATTATAATGCTTACTGTATTAGAGGTAACATATTGTGTTTTCTCAAGCAATTAATTAACATAGCACTCAACTTATCGCATAGTTTGGAAACAATTTTAACAATGCAAATCATACTTTTCTCCAACTAATTCAAGTTTATAATTAACTAGGACTGATTTTGTGACATTAATTACTGGTGGAGCTAATGACGGTTTGTTCACCTGAGAGAGATAACATCAATTAATTTTTGTTTCTAATGAAGGAAAAATTATGCATGTCAAAAAGAATTTTCGGAACATTTATCATTTCGGTTTGCGCGGCGAAGATTTGACATTTAGATAATCTGTGTAAAGAGAAAACGTCGTAAATTCACCCTTTTTTAAGGCGCATAAAAAAGATTTCTGCTGTAATTACGTATTCAAAAAACATTTTTAAAATTTTGGACTTTTTTTCCTGTCCATGATATTTTGATGGAAAGCGAGATGAAAATTATTTTCTTTTTGAAGAGAAAAAAAAAATTAAGATACTCGGTTTTGTCTCTTAAACATCATCGCCATACTTTTAATCTTATTTTGAATGCATTTTAATGTCTAAAAAGGAGTGAAATATTTTCTCTTTAAATACATTTTTAATATTTAAAAAGAAGTAAAATATGTAAAGAATTGTTATGATTAATCAAGGATTAATTCAAAATTTTCAAATAATTTCTTTCCACCGTCCAAGCAAATTAATGATCAAATATAGAGAATTTTAGTTAACTTTCAAATCGGCATATACAGGAGTAAAAATAATTACTTATGTTTTTGATCATTTAATTAATTTTTACAATGGGTTTTTTTTCTCAATTCAAATATTATTTCACGTCTTATATCACATCCTGTTGTAAATTCTAAAGCTATTTGATATAAAAGTTTTTTTTGATAAGAATATGTCCTTATTTATTAGGAACGGTTTTGCTATATATTTAATAGTTGAAATTATTTTCAAGGCAAAAGAAATTCAAATTCCACTTTCATCTTTCTTTCAAGGCATAAATTAAATTGGTAATCAAAATAATTTTCAATAATATTGGCAATCAAAATACTTTTCAATAATACTGGTAATCAAAATACTTTTTAGTAACTCCGGTAATCAAAATACTTTTTAGTAACTCCGGTAATCAAAATACTTTTTAGTAACAGTGGTTATCAAAATACTTTTTAGTAATAGTGGTAATCAAAATACTTTTCAATATTAAATAATAAGAAATGGTTTGATTGTTTTAACACTAATGAATTTTTTTCCTTGGAAGTTTTTCAAGTAGGATATTCTAATATTAATTTTCTAAAACAGACGGGAAATATTTCTATTTGCCCATTTTAGATATAAATGATACCAGAGAACTTAAGTGATTGAGTTTCGGTTTTGAAAACCTCTTATCTTATGTTCGACAGCAATTGGCATCTAAGATTCACCATGTTTCTACGTGAATTTTAGAGACGCAAATAGCTTTCCACTGTTAAACAGTCTTTACTTTTATGATGTGGAAATTTGAAGAACGAAATGCCTATTTATGTCTCTTTCATCATTAATTCAAAGGACTAAAATTATGAGAACTGTTGCAAAATGTTATTTGTATAATTTCAAGACTTGAGGTATATATAAATTAAGATAGTTGATTTGCTTTTAACATGAAAAATGAAATTACTGACCGACATCATGATTTTTTGAGCACAACAATTTTTTGCATCCCCATATTTGTTTAATTTATCATAAAATAAACAATTATAATTTTTTTATTTATTGTATTCAATTAAAATTCTAAAATTAATTCCAGATTCTTAGAGCAATATAAGCGCATTATTAAATTTTAAAATTGATTTTTATGAAGAATTTTTAATTTATTAGATTCCATTGATAAACACATTAGAAAAATAAAGATGTGTGAAACATATCATATAATTTTTGGATTTTTTTTCTCCATTTCAGATGCAAAGGTTTAAAAAAAATTCTTAATTCTTTCGCTGAACACGTCACGCCCAGTGCTTTACAATACATTGTTAGTTACGGTATAGCTATGTGGTGCAACATCCTGTACCTCAGTACATGGGCGAGCAGTGACAGTCTTTCTTCTTCTTTTTTTGTTTTTGTTTGTCAGCCTTGACCGCCTACGGTCCAAATAAAAAATAAATAAATGGATGAATTTGCTTTCTGACTGGTTTCTTATGTCAATGTTTTCAGAACAAAGCAATCCGCTTCTTAACCTTCTTCCTGCGGTTATGATGATTCAGCACTTTTTGACCGTTATTTTTTAAAAACCTTGTATAATTTAAAAGCGGCGAGAAAAATAATTTATAGTAATATCCTATAATTGAAAGTTCAACTGCACAAACGTTATCGTACATTTTCTTTCAAATTATAAATAATTAGAGAAAGTTGTAGAGTCCGGTCTTTGAAGTTAATCTAAAGTAAATAAAAAAAAACGAATTTGCTCACTACAGATTGTGGCTTTCTAAATTTTTAAGATAAGCTATCATAAACTTTGGGATTTTTAACGTTCATAATGACTGAAAATGAAAAAAAAAAATATTGTAGAATGTTATGGTTATTTGTAATTTTTCTTTCAGTTTTTTCATTTCTTAAATTGTTAATATATGTATTTTTTTAAAAAAGGTCGTTCAAGAACAGTCATTTCTGTAAATAAAAATATTTTTTATATTATTGTTTCAATGATAAATCATTTATTTTCCTCTGTTTTGAAAAAATATTTTCCTCTACCAACAATTATAGTATTCAATTACTTTTTACATATTACTTTATTCAATCTTTATTTCCTTTATGTTATTTTGAACAAAACACATTCAAGTATGTATTTTTTTCTCAGTTATTATTTATTTAGAAAATGCCAATGCATTTTTGTTTTGTTTCAACTTCTGATAAGATCTCATCCAAAGTAAAGGAGGAAAAAAGTAATACAATAAATCAATAAAAAATCGTAACTCCATGGTATTAGATTCGCGCGAATTTTACTAAAATTATATTAAACATTAAAAAGCTCATCACAGGTCCTATTGGAATTATTTGTTGAATTACCATATTTGATAGATTATTTTCGAATTAGTATTCAACTTTGACTATTGGGTAATTTAATCTAGCGAAATTTGTATATCGAAAGCCTGAACCTAAATTATCCATGATGATGTGATTGATATAAAATAAATTAGCTATGCTCATTTTTAAACATTAATCAGGAAATATTTATGTGGCGTATGTATTTGTCACGACATTCTGTAATAATTTATAACTGCATTTAATAAATATTTTACATGTATAGCTTTTATTATGTGGATTGCAGTAAAATAACTATTTTAAAAATTCTGAATTATTTTTCACAGTCGTTTCAAAGTTATCTGTCCTGCATAAAATAGGTTAAAATCAGAATTAATCTTAAATTAATAATTTTTGAATATTTATATATGAACTTTAATATATATTCTAGGAAACGGTTTGAACGATTTGATTCAAATTTAATATTTATATTATTTTTTTGTTTTTTAAGTTTATCTATTAATTGTGCCTTTTCTGATATAACGCGATCTTGTTTAAAAAGTATTTTTTATTATTATTAATTATATAGCATTTTACTATCCATTCTCACGCTAACAATATCATATATCAGCTTGTAAATTTTTGTGTTACTTCCTTTTGTTGCCATTGGAGGATAAACTCATAGTGAATCAATTTGGGAGATGGTATTATATGACATTACCTGAATACGAATACTAATAAACATCCAATGGCAAAAATGTAACTACTGTGTTAACTTATTCGAACGACGTTAAACTATGGATTTCAGGATTTTTTTAAAATTTAACATTAGGTTAACCATGATTTTGCTCATATCTATTTCTACCAAACAAATCAAAATGACCCCTTTCGGTATTTAGTTAGAGAAAAAATAAAACTGGACGCCTATATATTATTAAGTTAAAATAGAAAAAAAGCTTTTATATTTTTAATATATTTGTTGAGGTGAGGTGTGGTGAAATGGCAGTTCCTCTGTATTTATGTACTAACAAGTAAAATAAAAAAATTTAAAATTCAATTTCTACTTAGGTCAACAAAGAATTTTTTTAAATTTTAGTTACTTTTTATAAATAATTATCAAAAAATTTTGGATTTTCACAAGAGATAACTCACATTCATCTTCACTTGAAAAATATTGAAATATTGAATAATCCATGCATTTTACCAATTGAACTACAGCTTGTTGTTTTCAATTTTCATTAAAAACTGCTAAACCTCTGTTTAAAATACTAAAAATTATTTAAATTTTATTAATGAATTAATTTAAAAAAATATCTTAACAGCAAGTGTGGTCCACTACAAAAATGTATTAAATGTAAATATTTAAAAAATATATTTGAACTTGAGTGGATGAAAAAAAGTATTTTATTAACGATTGAAAATTTGAGCTATATATATATATATATATATATATATATATATATATATATAATATAGGGAGAGTGCGAATTGATAGAAAAAATTAAAAGAAAGACGTTTATTTCTAGTCTAGGTCTTCAAGGCCATGTATTTTTCTACCAAAACATTGACTCATTCTTATTAACAACCTATAACAGCTTCTATCTGACTGACCTCCGTCTTCGTCTTTTTGCTGCTAATATACACACATTTTACTAGCACATACTTATATCTATGTGCATCCTTATCAAGCCGTTACATATTTAAATAAAAATGTATGTATTCTCAACAATATTTATTCAAATGGTTAAAATAGCCTTTTCGGTAAAAGTAAGTATACTATATATATTCCTTTGAAACAGAAAAAAATATTTGCAATTATATGTCTCATAAATGTACGTAAAAATTAGTTAAAATATTCTTATAAAATACGGCAATAATTTTCTTGAAGAATATTAACGAAATGCTTTTCCAGAGGGATAAAAAATGAGCCTTGGTAAAATTAGTGTTAAATTACCGGTTGATATATCGGTAAGATTTCAAAATATTCATACGTAATCAGTACGTGATTTATAGCTAAATATTTTCTCTGACAAAACGCAATTTCGCACTTACACACAAACTGCCGAGCGAAACTTCTTTATTCTCATTTTTTTCTTTCAGTAAAGCGTTTAATGAACCGATTAATGTAAATACTTTTACCTTTATAAGTTAATCAAATATCAAAGCATAAAACTCCGAATGCTTATTTCAAAAATTACTCCCAAGCCTCTTAATTGTTTTAATCGTATACCAGTATTCATTCTCATTATGAACTAACACTTTGTCAACTTCAAAGGAAAAATATTTTAAGGGTACTCAATTTTTTTATCTCGTCTTTGTTAATTTACATTTAATGGTAGCTAGAGGCGGAAAATTAGCTATCCTATTTTCGACTGCGTATAACATACGCTAATACATAAAATTTATTTGTCAGTCCGAAGACCGTCTTGAGTTTTTGAGCAACAAAAATCGTTATATTTTCTCTTAATCGCTTTCCTTTAATTTTACAACACGTCATCTCTTAGATTATTATCCAATAAGTAGTTTGTCCGATAACGAAAATAATTAACAGACTTTCCATTTAGCTTCTTTTACCGGATTCTCTTTTCTTTTCCCGAAATATATCGGATTTTGATACCGTGATTTATTTTTGCAAAATTTTCCTTGTAATTCGAAACAGTAAATGTACACAAAATTAGAGAAAAAAAAGTACAAAATAAATGAAAGACATTACTGCTCTAATGAGCGGATGCTTTCGTAGTTTCCTTTGAAGGGAGTGACTTTCAAAGAATTCGAATGCTTTATTCTGAAGTTTCAACTCCGCCTCCTTTTGACTTGAGAGGTCAAAAAAAAAAAAAAAACTTGCAAGAAAACTTAAATAAAATACACATTAATTCTCTACCTTTTGTTTAGCACTCGAGAGCATCTGAGATTTTTAGAAGGTAAAGAACAAAATTTAATGAAAAGAGTAAAACGTTCGATTAATTAAAACATCCAAAGCTGTGCGGTGATTTCTTCGTTAATGATACCGTAAATCACGCTGGATAGCGAGATTTTTCTTCCGTGTCTCATTTAGGTATTTTTTTCGGCGGTCTTTGTGCTCAATGTTGCATTTCTTTTCCTTAAAACGGTAACGAGTGCAATAATTCATCTGTAATGGATATTATCTGAACTTGGATAGTATAATCTCTTTTTCCAATACCGGTAACAAACAGAATTTTCATGTAAATGCTTATTATAGATGAAGAAAAGTATATAGAATGTCAACTCAACTCTGTAGCCTAATATCTAATTTCTAAAGAGAAATAAGAATATATTTTTAGTTAGAAAACAGCTCTGAGTACATGCGAATAAATCATCTGAAAGGGATATTTTGATATTTGAACATATATTATACATTTTTTCTCCCGATATTGATAATATTTTTCAAATAAATGTATCTGAAACAAAGAAAAATTTACTTAAAAATACACTATAATCGTGGCTTAATATCTAATTTCTAAAGATAAATAAATATATATATTTCCAGTTCGAAAAATGGCTTAAATAACGAATGCAACAATTCAGATGCAATAGGTATTTTGGTATATGAACTTGGATAATACATTTTCTCTTTTAAATATTGGAAATATAGTTTTTTATATTAATACTTTTGAAACGAAAAACATTTCATTGTATATTCACTAATTTTGGCCCAATATCTAATTTCTAAAGAGAAATGAATCTATATTCCCATTTGGAAAAGTGTTCTAAATAATGAGTGCAATAATTCATCTGCAATGGATACTTTAGTATCTGAACTTGGGTAATATATTTTCTCCTTTCAATATTGGTAATAAATATAGTTTTCTATATAAATATTTCATAGTTGAAGAAAATTACATAGTGTTCATGGTTGACCCAAAATCTATACAAACCTGTATTTCCAACTGGAAACAGCTGTTATAAATAACGAAAAAAATTTGTATTATTCATGTCAACAAATGAACCTAAAAAAAGATATGAAATACATAACTTCTTATTAATTCTTTAAAACCTATTAATCACTTTTAGCATAAAAGGGTATTTAGGATCCCTTTTAGGCGAAGTGTCATTAATGGTGTGTCATCACTATAATTTTTAATTAATATTATTTTCAAGATTCTTTTACTTCCTCAAAGCAGTATAAAATTCATTTGTTATAATAAAAGAATATTTCAAAAAAATATTTTTCTATGTTGATTTTAATAATTTATAATTAAAAAACAATTTTTAGAATTCTTTGTTTTTTTAAAAATCCAGTTCTATTGATTATCCAGTAACTGATTATCTTTGCAGTTTTAATATGTTTTCTGATAAAACGGTATTTTATTCGACATTATTACTTTTCAAACGCTCAGGAGTAAGTATTGTTAATAAAGTTATCATAAGTGACACAATTTAATATTTTAGCATCAAAATTTATTTATTATACTACATGTAGAATTAGAATATATTAATAATAAAATAACGTTATATAAATCTTGAAATTTTAAAAGATGAGCAAAAATTCATGCTCCATTGGGCTGTTTTTTCTGCTCCTGAAGACATAAATTCACACGATAAGGTTTCTATATTTCTGGGAATTGACAAGAAGCAGGAGGAAAAAACACTGTTTCTGAGGTTGATTTGATTTTCGTTATGCGCTGCGGATGCCAATGTGACTGTAATCTTATTTTTCCGGCCACTCTGCCTCGCAAGAAACCATAGGTGGTTTTCCCGAGTTGTATTTTACTTTTTTAGCTTCTTGCTATCGGTTTTTTTCCCACTCTCTTCGTTTTTGTCTTTTCTTCTTTCTCTCTTTCTGTTTAGTATATTTTTCGTTACTACTATGCAACCAAAAGTCTGTACTATTGCAAATGGTTTTGGTTAAGGTTAAGAAATTGAAGCTTTATGGCGCCAGTCCACCGTTGTAATAGCTTTCAGAAGACATCTTATTTGTTTCGGTTGAATTGCAAACCAAGAAATATTTTTGCGAATTTCTTTATAATATCTATTATTTCTCGCTTGGAATTGTTATTTTTCTTTAAAATCGCTTTTATTATAATAATTTGAATAGAATTATTCTGAATTTTGTTTTCTATCAATATTCTGTGTTTATCTGAAAGGTTTTGATAGGGTGTAATAAAATTTTAGGTGATATCAACATAACACATCATTTGTGTGAAAAGATCAAATTTTTTTTTCCTTCAATGGTTTTTACTATAAGATTTTGATAAGGATTTCTTTTGCAAGTGTATATTTAGGAATGAGAAATTCAGGTATGTATGAAAAAAAAGTGTTTTGAAAATTAAGGATTATTATCACGTCACTCGAAGCAGTGAGAACCTACTAGATTTAGCAGTTTTAGAGCGCGTGTTGAACTAATTAAATAAAAAAGTTGATTTGAGTCAGGAAATAAGAGAACATTTTAAAATGAAATTAATGCGGCTTAAATTAAGATTAAAATTAGGAATTAAGATTTAAATTAGATATCGTTACGTATATATAACATGTAAGACTCAAATGCATGCTATAAAAAGTACTTACTTTGAACACTTGCTTAACTGAGCAAATATTTTGCTACCATTATTTTAACTAAGCAAATTCATTTCATTTTGTTTTTGTTAACTCAACCGTGTTCACATAATTATGAATAATATTCTTAAGAATTCTAATAACTTATTTTTTAAAGATATGGAGCATAATAAGATATTTCAAATTTTTTTTTCTTTTATTACTTTGCTGTTCTGAACTGAAAAATCATGTAAAGACAATTGATGACTAAATCTTCGGTTCTTAAAATTGCGATTCAGAAATTCAATTAAAATTGAGACCCTGGTTAAGGGCAAAATGTTCATGAAATATAGGCTCTGAAAGAAAAAAAATTACTTTTTTAAAAATAAAATAGTCTGATATAATTAAAACAATAAAAAGTAAAAGGAATTCTAAATCTTAATCTGGCATATTATAACTTGACATTCTTTTAAAAACAAATTGCCAAGCTTTTTTTAATTTCAAAATTAACTTTTAATTATATAAAGTTAACGTGCGTATAAAAAATTATATATAATTATATGGAACTTCCATGTGTTTTTACTAAAACAGTGAAAAGTACATTGTGAAATATGCATAAACATCAAAAAAATATGATAAAAATTATGGGAATTGTTTTTCATTTAAATCCATTTTATAGATATAATACTTCCCAAAATAATTTTGGAAACAAATTAGAATTTTATTAATTTTTTAATAAATTTTGAAAACATTTTCTGAATAGTCAGCACTTATTACACTAGAAACAATTATATATCGAAAAAAAAACTATTATGCAATATATATAAGTTTGCAATGCAAGGATAGCTTTTACACAAGAAGCGCCTATTGCATAGTATTAAATTATCTATTATGGTATAAACACCTGCGAGGACAAGAGGTGCAGTTGCTATTCAATATTTTCTATTCCGCAAGAAATACTAGTAAGGAGTAATATAAACTTTTTTATATGCTAGCATTAAAACAGTACCTCAGTGGTGATGTTTAGCATACTTTTTGCTTAAGCACATATAATTCGATGTTTTATTCAAAAAATATAAAGAACTTTACTGAGATCACATAAGTTAATATTGCATACTAATTAAAATAATTGCATTGTGAATAAAAAAATTGTCATATATATATGTGTGTGTGTGTTATACAAAAGCTCATTTTCGAGTATTTAAATTTGTTTATGCTTAAAGAATGATAACCAGAATACTGATTAACGTAGTGATACACGTTATTTTGGTTTTTATATCAAAACACTGAATCTCCAAGAAATTTATGTTTATTACTTTCACATCTAACTATAGATTGAGTATTCAAATCAAACAATATATATATTATTCATTGTTTTATTTTGAATTGCATTAATTCGAACCAGTTTCAGATTAGTTCTCGGTATGTAAAAAAATACGAATGAAATTTAAGAAATATGCTATTACCCGGATTTGGAAGTTCATTCGGAACTTCCAGAGAGATAAATCTCAAACTCTTCAACCGAGACAAACGGGAAAAGGTGCATCCATCTTTCTAGAAGCCTCGCAAAAAGACAAATTTCTCCTTGCGGAATTCATTTAAATCCTTTTCTGCCTCTAGTTTCTTTCCAATTTTTTATATTTTCCTGCATATATTCTTTTCAGGATAACTGCGGAACGCAAAGTGGAGGAAAATAAATGTAGTTGCGTGTTTCAAACTTCTCTTGCTGCGCAGAACAGAAGGATATGAAAGAAGAAAAGAACGTTAAAAGGCCTGACATATCGTGAAAAATTGTCTCTTCATATACTGGGTAGTGCTGTTGACGTTAAAGAGGTTCTTCACTTGTCATGCAAGACCGCTATTCCAGTCAGTTGCTGCGGTTATTTGGTCGGTCATTAGACCCTACCTAAAGATTTAACTGATTGTTTGTTTGCCCGAATACTGACTTTGATTGATAAGGATTTCATTTTTGAACGCGCCGATGATTAGTTTTCAGAAAAAATGTTCCATTTTTACTAATTTTGCTAACATCAAAAAATAGCATTCTTGATTTTCATTCTCAATTTAGAGCAGTAATTAATCGTTGATTAAGGCATGAAAAGCTGTGAAATTATGTATTGAAGTATTAAGTAGTTGAATTAATAACCGAACATCGACTCAAAGAATTATTTTTAGACGTAAACTGTTGCATTGGATATTCACTTTTAATGTACTAGATCGAATTCAACGTATTTTCGATTGATATTCATTAAAATAAGAAATAGTTAAAGAATTTTTCATTCATAAAGCATAAAAAATGAATATTAATATAGATCTGTGTAAAAAAAAGGTTGTTATAGTAATTTTTAGGATAGTAATTTCAAACAAATAATTCAGCAGTTATGCTATAAAAATTAATTTACAGTTCATAAATGAATAATATGTAATAAAATCAGAAACAGCTTTTAAATGCTTGGACATTTTCAGTCACTAGAATAAAATTTTAATAACCATAGAATTTTTTTGGTTAGTTCAACATGAATTTTAAAGCTATGAAAATCTATTTTTGAAAAATTTCAATAAATAATATACAGTGAAAATAATTTAGTGTTGAATTATACTACTATTAAGTTGGTTTTGTTTGCTTCATTGTAGTGAACAAAAAAAAAAGACACTTTTATTTTAATATTGCTAATTTGTGGATTTTGAGACATTTCAGCACATTTCTGTAGTATTAAGACTTTTAAAATCTCATTAAGGGTTCTGACTGTCATTTTATTATATGTGATTTAATTAAATTATTAGAAATAGACTGGATTTTACTCTTGGTTTAGTAATTAAAGAATATTTTTCCATTTGTTTATCTACGGAATTATAGAATACAATTAAGTAATATAGTTCTCGCTTTATATAAATAATCATGATTGGTTATTTAAAAATATAAGTTATACAAAAAAAAATCCTTATATCTAAATTAAATTATTCGTTTGTTGATAGGTAAAATATATTAAAAAAATTTCTTAAATTATATTTTGAGAAACTTATGTCTACGCTGTTAATTCCTTTCCTCATTTCCTTACTCAAGATATTCAGAAAAACTAAAATTTATTCATTTCAAACATACTTGTTTAACGTTGTTTGCGCGCTTAAATTACTTTTGAATTAAATGCATGTTTTAACAAAGAAATGACAAGCATATATCTTCTTTAAGTACGCTTTAATGAAAATCACACAATGTTAAGTAAAATAAAACTTTAATGAAAATTTTACTTTTTTCCTCTGCGTATTTTTCTTCCTTTAGTTTTCCGAAAAACGATGAAAAAAAGTATGACAGAAAAATTCATTTTATTCTCGGAGTTCCATTTATTATTCCGTTATGAAATGAAATCTCTGGGAACCGAAAGCACTTTTTGGGACAATGGAAATAAAAACATCCCTCCCCATGTTTATTCTACTTTAAATTGAAAAAGAATGGTTTTTAAGATGAAAAAAAAAACTAATTAAATTTTTGTTGCCCCTTCAATTTCTAAAATTTACCTTGAATTTTTTCTTTGCATCATTTTTCATGGCATTTCAAATTGTTTTCCACTTTTTATCGTCCTTTAAGATGAGAAAAGGTAATTTATAATATTTGCATTCGTTTCATTCTTATTAGCATAATTCATTCTCTTTCTATGTTCTTTCCCCTGCCCTCGAACGTTTTTCGGAGGATCTAATACACAAATACAAATTAAAATTCGAGGGTTATTCATTGCAAAAAGAAATTCTCGACCATGCAACCATTTATTTATATGTACCTAAAACAAAATATAGAATGCTATGAATGTATGAATTTGAATGAGTCACATTTTTTCGGTGCCTTCTTTCTGAATAAGAACATTTCCCCTCAATCAAGATCGCAACATGCTGGTTGTTCAATAACAAAGTAATATAAAGCGAACAATCTATTTCCTAGGTAAGAAGAAACCCCCCATTCATCTTGTTGAATAACTTGAAGGTTTAATTTAAACATATGAAAGAAAAAAAATAATAGTAAAAAGAAATACCTCGATCATCACTAGAAAAATATTTAAAATAGGCAGTATTTTCAAAAGAACATTTGTAATTTCCTATTTAAGTGCAAAAAATGAAATCCATCAAAAGAGAATTAAAAAAAAAAATTATAGTTTTTATTATTTTTTTTGCTTTATCTTCAGGGTAGAGGAGCAAGCCTTTGAGCTCGAGGCTTTCTCCCGTATTGAAATAGTTTATTATTTTTTGTATTTTTTCCATCAGTTTATCTTGGTAAAGAATAGATTTTCTATAAAGTCTACCTTTATATTATCACAACTTTCATTTTTGTTATGGAAATATGATTTATAGGAAAGTGCATTTATCTCTTAAGATTGGAGTTAGCTTTATTAGAATATTTTAGACAAAAATGATGGGAAACGAATTTATCATACATTTTTAAGTTTGGAGAAACAAAATTTTTTCATGCAATTTTTCATTTATAAATATTGTGTGTATTTCAATCACAGTATGCTTTGTTTTTAAAGATATGACATTTATGATTTGTAATCAGTACAGGAAAGCTTTTTCGGGAAGACTGCTGTTTTACAACATAAAGTAGCGACATTCAATTAAATATGAAAATAATTCTTGCGACGCATTATTTTACCTACTATATGAAATTAAAACTCATTCCTCTTTCAATTAACTGAATCAATCATCTTAATTATCAATAAAAAATCATAAGAACTCTTTAAATGTATTTTTTTCTAAGATCAACAAACTTTAATTAATGCTTTTGGATATATCCATACAATTATTATGCAAAAATCTCCATAGTGTGTTTCTGGCATAATTTATCAATAGCATTAATTTATTAATGACTCGAAAGTATATTATTTATAATTTATTTTTCTTTAAAAATTTAACATTATTGATTTATTTCGATAGGAAATCTCAAAATATCATTTGGAAAAACATGTTGATACTCCTTTTTGTCGTTAAAATCAGTGTTTATTTTTTAAAAATTTTAATAATAATAATAATCCTAAAAGCCTTATTTTTTATATAAAAGTCCAAATCAATTTTTAAAATTTGTAGATAATGACATTTTATCTATTTAAAATGTAATACAAAAAATAAGTAATACAAACTGATATTCTTAAAAATGTTTTACTCATATATTTGAAATTCAGAAATAAATTTACACATACAGTAAGTACTCTAAATATTGTATAGATGTTTTATTATTACGATTATTCACGATTATTATATACGATTTATTATTACTATTATTCACGATTCCTTAATGTAGTAGGCTGACTTATTAATGAAAGCTACCTCTTTTATACTGAAAAGTAATTTATTAAAATATTTCACATTCGATTAAAAATTACTTTGAACATAAATACAATAAACAACGCTTCACATTTCTATCTATATAACTATATTAAAATATTATATCTTTATAACTGTAATAAAATATTATACTGATATTTGTTTCTTTAAAAATTTAATTATTATTAATTTATTTATTTTGACAGGAAGGAGTAATCATAAAATCATTTAGTAAAACTTAATGATATTCCTTGAAAAATCTTTTGTCATTAAAATCTGTGTATATTTCCAATTAATGCTACTCTGAAATAAAAAAGGGTTGTCTTTTTGTTTTAATATCTCGAATAAAATATATCAATAAACTAAAAATACACAAATCTTTACTTGATTGAAAAGTAGTGGAATAACTTTATATCAAGATACGATTCTTGCATTTTTTTTTTTTCAAAAAAGGGAAAAAAATGTTTATAGCATTGCGTTCTTTTATATTTCTTATCGTGTTTTGTAAGAAAAAAGTACATGAAATCTCTTGTTCAAAGCAATATTTCTGCTTGATCAAATTCAAGAAAAATATAAAGCACATCTGAACAAAATCTATTAGCCCTAAATTTCTTGAATTTTCTTTTATTCTTTTAAAATCCCTCACTCTTGATAGTAGATGTGAATTCCCTTCCTTCTTTGGATGAACGGAAAAGTGCCGCCGGCTGAAATTTCCATCAGTCACGATCATTGAACGCTGCTACAAGAGGTCCTTCCGAGTCCTTCGTTGAATCGGAAACGGAACGAGTCCATCCCCCGTTTTAATCTTCGGACAAGAATGGTAATCCTTCGTGTCGATCCATTTTCCACGCGACTATCGAGTCCTTGTGGAGAGATTAGATTCTTTTCCAGGCGGCTGGTGATGTGGACATGCGTGACTTTTCAGCAGTTGGTCGTGCGACTTTGCGTATTGATTTCGCTTTGTTGAAGACAGGGATGGTAACGAAAGTAAATGGATTTGTGTGAAAATATATGTATGTTGCATTTGATAGGAAACTGTGTTTGGATTTTTGTATGCATAAAGAAATCAATAAGTTTTCGATGCCAATAACCTGAAAGAAATTTTCAAAACTTTTAAATTTTTAATTAAAAGTACCATTTTTATTATCATTAAACTACCTCTAGGAAATCTATGTAATAAAAATTTATTAGATCGATAAATAATAACATCTTAGCAAAAAAAAAGAACCTTTAACATATGTCGGGGGGAAATAAAGAAGGAAGGTTAAAATACAATATACAGTACACTCCCAAGTTTCGGGTTCGCAACTATTCGGCTTCAGTACTATCCAGCCTAGTTTACTTTTATAGTAATTAAATGAGGAGGGAAAGATTGTGAATTGACAACATTACCAAAGAATTGGAAGTGGATGTCTTCGACGATCCTCCTACGTATCGTGGACAAAATATAAATTGTGACAGGAAAAGAGCTCTTTCTTTGTTCATTGTCATCTATTAAAGACTTTTTCAAAAACTAAAAATTATAAATCTTTGGGCTATATTTTCATATCTGTATAATCATTTATCAGTAGGAAATAAAATAAGTTTGAATTAAATTTCTTAAGAAACAAGCTTACGAATTTACTTTACTGCTTTGTTTAATAAATAATAATTAAAAAACTATTACTGTTTTTGAAAACTGATTTGCTGTATAGGTATTATGTTAATACCGTTAGTTACATACTTAAGTTACTAAATACTGAAACGCAAATGCTATTTAAAGATATTTCTGTCTCTATTTCTTTCGTTTAAACTTATTTCGCATTTCTATCCAAAGATTTCATTCGTTTCTGATTTCCAAAAATCTTATTTATGATAAAATATTTGTAACTTCAATTTCTCTTAATTTAAATATATATATTCTGTCTTATTATATAAAAGAATTCAAAAGAATGAATGTGTTGCTATTTATGTAACAAATAGATGATTTTATATAAGATTATCGAGATCATAAATTCTATTTTTTTCTACCTTTCGAACACATTTTAGACATTTTTAAAAGAGGAGAAATTAATTTTTAGATTTTTTTTTCTTGTTAACTAGATAGAAAGGACAATTTAAAAAGTAAATTGTTTTGCCTTGAACATAAAGTTTATTTAAAGTTTCAAATAATGAACGCGCACAAACTTGAAAAAAGGTCTGATTCAAGCATTGGTAACTAAAAGCATGAAGAGTAAACAGTTATCTGTAACTTCTACTCGGAATTTCGCTTTTAATAAATAATAATTATCATCTTATCTTTGTTGGAAATGAAACATAATTGTAAGACATTACCCGTCTTTCTAAAGAATACGCATGCATGTTATCATTTATGATGAAATGTATCATCTAGAAATTTATCAATATGTTATTCAAAATCCGAATTTAATTTGTCTTCATTTTTCAACGCACCAAGTTATATTACCATAATAAAACAAGTATATATATATAAATATATTCCTAACCTTAAATTTAAATTTGGGGAAAATAAAATTTTAATCGATTGTCTACACTTGGAAATAAGCAAACATTGTTAAAATGATGTTGCATTCAATGAATATGAATACATATGATTTATGTCTTGCTTGCTTCTATTTATCATAATTTTATGTATTTGATTGAATATTTTATTTATATTATTATTCACTTAGCATCGAGAAATAACAAAGATTTATATTAGTATTTTAAATTGCTTAAACTTATTTTTATTTAAAGGACAATGCTTTTCATTGGAGAAAGATGGAAATCGATACTTCGCCTTTTATTTAGGAAAAAAATAATAGATGCATTTCATTACCTTCTCAACTAAATTGAATATAATGATTGAACCAGGTGGTTATTCTGTAAATAATGCACGTAAATAAAGCTTTCATCACTAAAAAAGAGCTTTTCGAAGCTCTTTTGAATAAGGTTCTTCTTTGTTCCTCATCTGCCTCGAAGACAGGCTCCCACAAAGGCTATTGTTACTATTTCAGTTCCAGATGTGGCAACGGCTCGATTAGTTGATGAAGTAAATAATCTTTGTTGTCTGAATCGATTGAACTTTACATGGAGTGCGTCCTTATTAAATAAGTAAATTATGATTTAACCGACGGGACTCCTTAGAAGCCACTTCTTAACTCTTCGACAAATGTAAACTATCTCAAGATTTTTTTGTATTTAGTTATTTTGTGATTCAGTTTCGATAAAGCATTCGCTTCCATTAACTGAATTAAAAGCAAAAGTTTGTTTTGTACGTGTAGTGCAAGTTGTTTTAATTTCAAATGCAGTTAATTAGATTTGTCTTTTATGTTTTTCTAGTTTGTTAACACTCTTCAAACATCTCATTAAAATAATTCTCGGTGGATGTTTTTGTATGTTTAGCTAATTTCGATAAAAAATTAAATGCAAAGTGCAGTAACAATCTAACCTTGGACTTATGTACTTTATTCAAAACATTAGCTAGTTTTCTTGCAAATTTAAAGAATTTGTTTGTTAGAGTATATAAATAAAGTTGACACTTTCCCCTGTAACAATACCGATCTTCGTTTGAATTTTTAATTTAATTACTTTTTTAAAAATTCGAATTCTTGTTCTTCTGATTCAACGATTTTATTATTATTCCCATTTAACGAATATTATTATGATAAAAGATGCATTAATGATATATTTTTATTGGAAATAGTTTTATTCTAATACAAGAAAAAATTAAACATTTTGTAATGAAATCTCATTTTTTTTTACTTTTATTCTTGAGAAAATAAACCTTAAATAATAATTTTTTTTTGCTATACAGGGTGCTTCAAAACTCATGATCAAATATTTAAAGGGTGTTAGAAAACCTCTGAACTTACAATTTTCACCATACAATGCATGGGCGGACAGCAAACGGTCAATCACTAGATGGCGCTGTAATAGAAAGTATGAAGCGCGAGTTTTCCTTCACATCATTTCTACAATGGATTTCAGAAGATATGGCGAAGTACAGAACTGAGGAAAATGGAGACATGTATGTGGTGTGGCGAGTGGGAATACTTTTGAAGTCGAAAGAATGGACAAGTAACGTTTCCCGAGAAGATACGTTGGAAGGATTGGTCTAAGTGAGCCCACACCTCAGTAGACGCGCTCAAGCGATTTTTCAAGTGGATCAATTTAAAAAGTCTCGTCTACGAAAGCCCCATCATTTGCCAGAATTTTTTGTTCCTGCCGGTTCGTCAGAAAAATGACGGATGTGTTTAAGAAAGTGCACCCCTAACGTTAACGCAGGTGTAGCGCCTGCGTTACGGCAGTCGATTTCTGTAATTATGCCATACAAGTTATCTATAAAATCTCCTATCCGTTTGGTTTTTCCGTATTTTATTTGACCTAGGATATCACCTAGCGCTTCACTGCTTGCGTCACTGCGTCCAAGCATTGTATAGTGAAAAATTGCTAGCTTAGATGTTTCCTATCAGTCCTTAAATTTTTACCTATAAGTTTTGAATCACCTGTAACTAAATAAAATGTCTCTGCTTCAAACTGTGTTTGATGTTTACTTTCTAATTCAATTCAATCGTTATGATCTATTGTTATTGAGCTTATTTGTGCAACTTAGAACTAATAAAATATATTTAAAAATGTTAAAAGGATCGGGAGTCAATGAACTCCTTGTTTAACGAATCGAAAGGAATTCTTTGATTAATTAGACACTAATTAAAATGAAAAGTAATTTGTTTTCTCTTCTTAACCTTCCAGCGGGCGGGCGTATGTGAGAGAAACACTAGAGATGAATTTCGTTTTATGTCTTTAGATCTGGTGGCACTGGGAACGCCTGTCCTTGGCTATTTGTCCCCCTCCCGTAAACCTACTTTCAGTTCTCGTCGTAAGTTTGTGGGGTTAATAGATCTCTGCCAATCAGATATTTGTATTTTAGAGATACGCGCGACCGTTCAAGTAAGTTTTTGTCACATCTGATTTTGAATGATTTTACAAATAAATCCGTACTGTTTTAGACAGACGACAGCTGGCAAATGCACTCACGAAGGAAAATGTGAGAAAAAAGCACCCACATCTCTAAAAAGTGAGTTAAAATTAAAGGTGCTAAAGAGAAAAGTCTCACTAGGTATTGAAGAAATGGAACCTGCGACGTCAGGGAAAAAACCCTGCCAAAAGGAAAAGCGGGCTAGAATCACGAGGTTCAGTTGTGAGATTTGCCAGAAATTTATATGTTCGGAGCTCATTAAACACATTTGTTCAAATTGCAACTTTGCAATGAAATAACAATGAAACTATTTTCTTCCTTTTCATATCTAACTTTCAATTACTTTTTCCTTTTTATACATAAATTCTGTATTTTTGCACTTCTATATTTTATATGTTAATTGTTCTGTCAAAATATTATTCAATAATATTATAATAATTTCATATATTATTTTTAAATCAATTCAGATATTCTGTGGTCATTTTATATTGTCATTGTAATCTATTTTTATATTATTTCTGCTTCTTTTTAAGTAAAAAAAATGTTTAAAGTAATTGTAGTTATTAATCCTAAGCTATTTACCATATAATTTTAATAGTTATGCTCTTGAAAATTTACTATATTGTGGGAATTACGCTCGACCTTTCATGTTGGTATGACGGCCGCGCCCGCTCGAAGTTTAATACACAACGGAGTTTTAAATATTTTGTGTTTATATCATACAGTGCAATTTTAAATATAATCGGTTTTAGCTGTGTTTCATAAACACCAACTTTAGATAGCACGTCTTTCCTCTTTAAATGGTTAAGGTAACTATTTATTGCAAATTTCACAAAAATAGACCGGACTCTAAAATTCAGAATCCTGTTTATTAAAGCCCCGGGTACGTGAAGAATCCTTTTGTAAAAATTGTTCGTTTCTAAATGTAAAGCTCTTTAAAGTTTTAAATTAGAAGACCTTTGCTTGACTAACCATGAAACAAATTCACTAACCCCAAATGTAGTTTAAGACCTCGGGTACCTGACAATGAGAGATGGTCAGACTCACGACCACCCAGTTTCTCTTGTTCCAGTTTTCCATTAAAGGGATGTCAGCGGTGCTGGCAAGTGGAACCAAGAATAAAGATCCAATTTCACTTGGGAGATTTTTTATCGCTCAAGACTATGCGCCCACCGTTAAATCTTTACCATCTGCATACAAATACGTTATTAACATATATTATAAAGATTGAGCATGTTACAAAATCTAAAACTGTTTCCTTTTTCAGATTTTTTAGCATTTTAAACGTAGTTTATGTTATGTAAATTTGTAGCATTAAAGTTTATTTCTGATTCTATTTGAGTGATTATATTTATGAAATATCAGCCATATATAGCTTATCTGCTATATATTATTTTGTAAATTTAAAAAAATTATGTTAGTGCATAAATAAAAGGAACAAACTTGTTATAGTTTTTCTGCTTTCCTGAACGTTATGAGAACAAAATCGTAGGTGATGTGTTATTTTTTTTGGTAATAAAATACTTTTTCTTTAATAATGAACTATAAATTAGTTTTACAGTCTTCATATTCGATAAATTTGAATTTCTCTTGAGAAAGTTTGAAATATTTTTAATAGTTATTGGCTATCTGAATGAATAAAAGAACAAAAAAGCCTTCTTAGTACACAATTTCATGTAATACACAATTTTAAATATTTTGCATTTATAATAATCATTGCAGTTTTGAATGCATTTTAATTGTTTTTCGCAGTAAAACACCAAAATCAGCTTCCACACCTTTGCTCTTTTAATTTTTTAATTTTCAAATTTGATTAATTTGATTTTTTTTTAGAAGAGTTTTGAAATATTTTCTATGGTTGTTGGCTCTCTGAATATATTAAATGCCGAAAATTCAGGAGAGATTTTTCTAAAATTGTGTGATTAATTATATGTGAATATTAGTTATAAAAGATACGTGTGTCGTTTCATATGCAGATTTATAAATTTCCTAATTTATAAATCTGCATATAAATTGACACGCTCTTGGTTATTGATATAAAAAGAAAAAGCATTTAGAGAAGTATGGTTTTAGAGTCTCTATCCTCTCAAAATAAAACTAGTTATTGTGAGACTTTAAAAAAAATTTCGCAATGAATTTTCAAAAATATTTTTAAGCTATCACTGAAAATGCTCCAAAATTCGTCTGTGATATCAATAGTAAAAAGTATCATATTTATCATTTATCTCTTACAATCCTTTTTAATAAAAATTGCTTTTTAATAGTCTAATTTAAAATTTTGTTGATAAAAATGATTTTAATATTGATTGTAAATCTGGTATCAGTTGTCAGAAATGTGCTCATTAAAATAATTCAAATTTATTGAGAAAAATAATTGCAAATACATTTAAATATAACGGTAATCAGTTTCTCGTGTATTTTGTTTTATTAAAGACTAACTCACCAAATGTATAAATTGATTAAACGTGTGAACCATAACACATATTGCCCAAATTGAATTTGAGAACTTGAATCAATTCACTTTTTTCTTTTATTCTGTATTTATAATGATGATCAGTTTCTCGTATATTTTTTTTTACTTAAAGACATTCTTACTAAATGTACGAATTGATTAAATGTGCAAACAATAAGACAGTTTGCTTAAAGTACATATCTGAACTTGAATCAATTTACAGTTTCCCTTTATACTATGCTTATAATGGATATCAGTTTCACGTGTATTTTTTTAAATTAAGGAAGGACTTACCAAATACACGAATTGATTAAATGTGTAAACAATAATACAGATTGCCTAAACTAAATTTTCAAATTTGAATCAATTCACTTTTTCTCTTTATGCTTTACTTATATTTATTAAGTATGTATTAGTAAAAGATGATAAATCAAAAGCCATTCATCCTATATAATCGCTACAAATAATTAATAGGTTGCAAAAGAAAAATTATTTGTAATTTTCAAACCGACAACAATTTCTGGAGATATTCCAACCCCTTTTAACACAACCGCTTATCTATCGGCATCCCAAACATTCTTATTATAAGTTAAAAGTATCTTTTTCGCGCTACTTTAGCATTACACTTCTCCTTCAGCAGACAAATCTTCACTTTTCAAAGATAAAAACCTTTTCTCTCAACATTTCATTGCCTCTGACCATTTTTCATGCAATTTTTATGTTTGTGATTGATGGATCACATCGTGTGTTATGTTGTTCCGATTCCACCTGACCCCTGTAGCGTTAATGATCTCCAAAGAGTGAAAAATGAACATTGAGAGATTGATTATACCACCCAATGACAGAACTGCTCCCGTTTTGATGTTAATTCGCGAATGACGTGAACCTGGATACGAAGTTCAGAAAAGTGCCATTTTTCAAATACTTGAGCTTTGATGTTCAAGCGTTTCTTCCCTCTGCGACTAGCTGTGTCATTTTTAGATTGGATTTGTTGAATTTTCAGGAAATTTCTGTGGTGGACAATTTTTTTTATAACAGTCTGGAATTTCAAAGGGTACGAAGCCTGTTAATTAAACCAAAGAAAGGTGCATATAGTTTTGTGAATAAATGATTATCAGAAATAATAACATGATGAAAGAAAAGCTTATGTTACCATAGCTATTAAGTAATGTATAAATATTTTTTCTGCATAAACTGAATCAGCTAAATTTCTTATGGATAATATAATAAAACAAAATGAGCTTTAACAATCTATTTAAAACTCAGGTCATATTCTTTTTATTTAGATATAATGATAATAAAGAATGACATTAATATTTCATAATTTCTAGATTTATTTAATGGAAACTTTACAAATAGTAAACATTGAATTAAAGTTGAAATATCTATCAGAATTGTGAATACTTGGCCAAATGTTTTATTTTCATCTTTCTTAATAAGATGAAAGATAAATAACGTACATTTCGGTTCTGCATCATGATAAACATGCAAGCTCTATTTTTCTTTTTTCAAAATTTGTCATTCAATTTTTTTAAACAAATTCTTCCACTACAATTAAACTTTTTAAATTGGTTCTCTTTTTATTCAGATTAAAGTTTAAAAAAAACATTTTGTAAAAAATTCTTTTCCTTTTAAAAGACGAACCTCAATTTTAAAGAATGGGTTTGGCATTTTTAGGCTTTTTTTACAATGAGGTCTGAATTTTTTTGGTCTTTCTACTAAGAAAAAAAAACGTATTCAAAATGTTTACCGTGGTGGTTAAAGAATTTCAAGTTTTCCGCACTTTCCTAACTTCTCTGTTCATTCAAAAATGCCGGATTGCATTGACGGTATTCTCTTTTTAAACTATCAGGTCTGCTTAGAAAGGCGTGTATGTGTGAAATGTGCAGTTTCCCTGAGTAGCGAGCATGAAACCTATAGTGATAATTATAATTCAAGTTTCTTTGGAATGTGTCATGCATTTATAAAGAAATAAAAAGAATCAGTATTGTATAAAACTCGATCCCTTTCTTAATTATTTTCCGATTCTTTATCAATGGCTTACTGATATCATCAAATTAGAATGCTTTTCTAGAAGCGAAATTTTGCAAATTATATGTTAGGTGCAGTTACTGTATTTCAGATAAAATTCGCATATTGTATATTTATCAATATGCCACTTGTTTACATGTTCATTTTATTGTATATATGCAGTTTTAAAGAAAATTGATTGGTTAATAGTTTAGGTATCGCATTGAATACCACTGCTTCAAATTTTAAAAATTTTAAAGCAGACATGATTCAATCAAGGTGATTAATAATTTATTGTATAAATACATACGCTTGAAAATTCAAGTTAGCATAAAAAGCATCTTTAGCAGATTATATCTCCCGCTTTTATTTTGTCAGTGAAAATCTAAGGCCTTCTTAAATTATTGTGGAGTGGAATGGGAATTATAAGATTTGTATGCTATTGCCGCTCGATTTTTTTCAAATATTATTTCTTTACCAATATGCTATAATACAGCTCAATATCCGAACTTGCTATATAATATATCAGCAATCTAAGTGCAAAGAATTAAGTTTGTTAATTATTCTTTGAATAAATCCAAATCTTTAAAGACAGTCAATTAAACTTAATTGAAGAATAAAATAATACTAGAAAAACAGAATAATTTAAAAACTATGGAAAATGGTATTAAATATAAAAAGTTTGTATAAATGAAACTGAATGATTGTCTATATGTCTCTTATGCGTTGCCATGCTGCTCATCCGATCCCGATAAAACTTCGACAATATATTGCTTGCACTTACGCGAAGGTTATAGGCATAATAAAATCATCTAAACTATAGAAAATATTTTCAGATCTATTTGCCGCATCTATTAACTAAATATTAACCACCAAATAACTCTCCAAGGAGACACAACAGATTCAATTACGATGCTAAATTCTAGCTTGACGTTAATATTTCGCAGCTATTATACATAAATGCTATGTAAGTTTTTTTTGAGTTAATAGCTTTATTAAAGAGTGGGTGAGAAAGTTTTAGGGTGATCATTCCTATAAGTTTGAAATTTTAACGGAAGATTTAATAAAATTTTAGCGTATCTTACAGTAACTTCCGAAGACATTATAATACAAATAATTTTGCATTATCTTAGTTTGCAAAAAATTATATTTTCTACTGTATTTAAAGATTTAATGACATAAATATATTTTCTATGTTTAATCAATTTTAAAGGAAAATATTTTAATCATATTTTTAAAGAATTAAACTTGAGAATTCTGAACGAATATTAAACGAATCAAGAGATACAATAAATAGTTTCTTTCATTACCATTCTGAAAAAACACCTATAAAAGCTATAAAATTCTAAAAGAATACATAAATATAGTACATAAAAATGAATATTTGTATTGGTATTGAATGATAATAATAATGAATATTAAATAATGAATATCGGTATGGAATAATATAAATAGAATAAATACTATTTATACTTCTTCTTTATATGTTCTTCAATTTCAATGAATGTATTCATTGCCGACAAGAAAATAACCATACTTCCTGTCATTCTTAATCAAACACGATAACTATATCAAATTCAAATGATATTTCCAAATTATTTTTTTAATCAGTAACTCGCCGGATACCAGCTTTTAACTTATAAATGTTTATTAAAGATGATTTATTGGAGGTTCTTCCTGAATGGAGAGTCCTAAATTATGATCTCTCTATTCCAAAATGTTTCTCTTAATTAAATCAGACAAAATAATATGCTTTTATTAAATAGATTGATGTAGGAGCTGCTAATCTAATAGTTTTCACATTTTGTACGACGAATGTTGCGTCACTAATTACGTCATGATAATCACATGATTGTTGCTTGTCAAAATTGGCAGACGAGAGTTCAAAAGAAAGTTGGGAAGACGTTATTCTCTCATTTATTATCTTTTTATATGCTTTTATATTAGTTAAGTAATGTTATGTAAATTAAATTATATGTCATTTCTTAATAAATAAGAAATTATAATAATCGTTGCCTTTTTTCATTATATTTGGAACGAAAAAATTTAAATCCTGCTTTTGTAAAAAATGTGTGCATTCTTTGCAAAAGGTATTTGATATGAACCTAGATCTGGTCCACTTTCACTCATGAACTGCATAAAACACTTCTCATCTTGTTTATAAGAAGTGCTCTACGTTACACACATATATAACCAGTTTCACTGATATATTCCAAATCTGGGCATCCACCACTGAAATAAATAGTTTGTATCTTCTTTTTTTAAAATCCAACAATTCTTTGTGGCTTCTATTTCTCGACGCCAGAGCACCAGTCACAGTTTTCATTGGATATGCCTTTCCTCGATTCAAGAAGAAGAGTTCCGGTTATCAATTATGTATGAGCAGAGTTGAATTGTTTTTTGCTACTTTCGCGAGACTTTTCATATGAAAATCCAAAGCCGGAGGTTCTGCATTTGCAAACCAAATTAATTCTATTTTGCTGCGACGGTCGATATATCGCTTTATCCTTCTTCCACTGCTTGACAAGGGTCGAATTTGTATACATTCTTGATTAGACAGGTTGGAATGACAAAATAAAATGTTGGAAGTTCCGTTTTTTTAAATCATAATATGAGCAATTTTTGAAAAAAAACTAAAGTTCACTAACTAGATATAACACAAAAGCTTGTGATTGATCGATTCAAAAGAAACTATTAGAAAATTTAATCAACCGTAGATATGAATCTACTAAAATTATTTTCAGTAAAAGGTAAAGTACATATGTGAAAATATATAAGACTGATTTTTATTCAAAGATTACAATTATTTTCATTCTCCAAAAAAAGTTGCTATTTTAAAGAAAACTCCATTTTATCTTCATTTCATATCACTTGATATTCAGGTAAGATGCTTCAAATGTATATCAAAATATTTGAAGCATACGTTCAACATCTGTTTTCCCTCGTAGAGTCCCTTTTGTATTTCGTAGCCAAATCTTCATAGAATGTCACAAGGGCTTTAGATGATCACAAGATTTGGTATAATGGCGGAATCTGTTTCCTTCCTAGTTAGAGCCGTCTTTTGTCCAACTCTCATTTCCTAATGGCACTTGAAGGAAATTTCATTCAGTATTTCAGGATAAAGAGAAATAACTCTTCTGTCTTGCCTTATCTAATCTAATGGTAATTTAAGCATTTTTAAATAATATTTTACACTAAATCAGTTGTAAATTTTGATTAATTGGTATAAAAATTTACTTAGTGCTTAAAAATAAGTAATTGATACATCATAACATAAATTTAAAAATGTATGATTAAATCACGTTTCTTAGAAATGCTAAAATTTTATTTTTAGAAATTCATAAAGTTAAATATTTTAATTTATCAGTTTTTTAAAAGATTATTCCAATAATATAAATTTATTAAGAATGCCAATATTGCTCAAAATATTCAAATTCTTTAACAACCATCTGAGTTGTCAAATTATTTTTTCATGTATAAACTCTACTTAATACATGGTGTCGAATGATGTATACTTTTTTGTTTCAAGCATTTTTAAAGAAAATCTCAACTAAAATAAATTGAGTTTGTAGCATTGAGATGATATTAATGCCGAACATCTAAAAGGCCCGAAGGAAAAAACTTCTTCAGAGTTTTTTTAACACAACTTTAAAAAAAAACATTTAATAGAAAGTTAAAAACAGTCTTTTCTACATTGTTAATAAAACATATTATTTTAATGAAAATCAATGAATAATAACACAAATAATAAAATGTAAAAAATTTAATTGTTAAATAAACATTTGAACATTCCTAGTACAAATTTTTATGTTTATAAATATTAAATGTCAATTAAATGCATATTTATAATTTATTTTCTTCGGAAATATTCAGAATTTTCAATTTTCAATTTTAAGTTAAAATCGTCCATGTAAAGTATAATTTCTTTTATAGAAATTTCTTAAGCATATATTGAATTTAATCCTCTTAAATTATTGGTGAAGTATATTTTAAGAAGATTAAACATTTAATTGTGAGTAAATGTTTTATAATTATTTTTACAGCATTATTTAGGTAAGAAAAACATTTTATAAAGCAATTCAAATTTTTAATTCTTCCCTTTAATATATTTTCTAATATTCTATGCATTTTTACCAAAACGTATTTTTGTTTTTAATTAGATTTTCTTGTGAGAAATTATAATTTTTTAAATAATTTAAGAGTGTTGTAGTTTTAATTACTCAAATTCTTATGTTTCTTAATCTTTACATGAAGTCCAAGTCTTTAAATTTTAATTAATATACAAACTTCAGAAGGGAAATGTAACCTTCTCTTTGCTTATTTTTCTTTCAGTTATAAGGAATATCATATTTCATAACATTGCTTGGATAAAAAAAATACTATTATTTAATTAAATTTAACCTGTTTATTAATTTAAGTAGATTAAGTTTCATAATGTTTTACTAATGTATATGTTCTTTTAATGTTTTGAACTGCTTTTTAAAAAAATATTTTTACCAAACTAAAACGTTTTTTAATGTTCAATGCACGTGTATTATTTTGAAAAAGTGTGAATATTATTGTTTAATTAACGTTATCGTTGATATTTTGTTATTCAAACAGGATAGTGGAATTAGGCTTAATTTTTATTAAAGAGCTCAGCCAGCTTTTATTGAAAGAAGGAGAATCTCATAGTAAAATGCATGTGAAACTCTTTTTAAAAAATAAATAAGCTTGATGGCATCTACTGATCAGCTTAAAAGCTTTATATCAAATAACTGCTGCTATTTTTGCTGAGTTTCTTTTAACTTCATTTGATGTGTGCCGATACGCTAGAACATAATTCGAATAATGTACTGTGTCAGAGTTAAATGATCACTGACGGATTCTATTTTCAAGTTGTAATTCATGGTTCATTATAATGGAAATAATTTTATGTGCTTTTCCAACGTTTTTAGACGCCCTTTTTTGTATAATGAGCCTTCTCTAGAGCAATGCATAATTTAGAGATGACATGTGGGTGTCATAAAGCTCAAAAAAGTAGTTTTTACTGCATTAAGTTAATGAGTTTAGTCCCAGGATGTAAATTTTCCGAATAGCAAAAAGGCTATTTTTTAATTTACATTAATGTTTTTAAACGATGTTCCTGTACTATTTTCAGGCTAGCAGTTTATTGTTCTCAGCATGTTGATAAGTTGAAGTTTTCTCTTACGGTTTTTATCTTTTCTATAGATTTTCAAATACGATGGGCTAACATAATTTATAAAAGTTTGAAGTCAGACTTTTTTTTCTTATAGCAATTTTTCATTTTAAGTAATTTCATAATTGTAAAAATCCAATTCATTTTGTTGGACTTCAATTTTTCTAAAGTGAATTCACAAGTCTCCAATTACCTTAGAAGTTTTTTCCCAAATTAATTTTCTACCTATCAAAGTTATTTTTCTACTTTCACATCCGTAGTGCATGTTTGCATTTGTATTTGTATGAGTGCATGTGCATGGTCTTTTTTGACTGACAAATATTATTGTGTGAATTGCACCAGTACTAGAATAATGAGATGGACGGATTTAATTTTAACTTCTTCATATTTCTAAAAGAAATTTCGCAAACCATTTTTTTTCTCTTATTGTTGGCATTTTTATGTTTATTCATTTATTCCTTAACTATAATTGTAAATGTATATTCATTAAAATCATAAACTGCTTAAATATAAAGCAAAATTATTGTTTGGAAAGAAAAATTTCTCTAAAAGTTGTTGAATTCTTGATATTGAGCCTTGTTTACCTCTGTAATTTTACTACAGTTTCAATTTATTTTAATTCATATGTTTCTAAAGTTTTTGAAATTTTCCTATCAAGCACAAAAGTCAATTATACAATAACGGTTTTTTTTAATTTAAAAGACACGCATATCTTATACGTCAATATAAAATGTGTCTAGAAAATGTATGTTAATATAAATCATTAGTTTTATAATTGGTATCCTTAAAATTAAAATTAGCCTTTTACCTATGTTTGTAAAAGAATTTTGTGATTTTATGATAATAATTTTGGCTTATTATTATCTTTGACTAACTATTTTGATAAAATAAAAATATTTCTTAAAATTTTGACTGTAAACTGATGACAAAACAACTCGAATGCTCGATTCAAATTTATTTTGTATTTTTTAAAAACAAATACCTAAAATAAAACACGGTAATTCATTCTAAATTTATTTTTAAACAGAAGAACTAGAGTATTTTCCATTTTCTCTTTCGATTGTTGTGTAACTAATGTTATGTTTCTAACTATCAATTCAATGCAGCAATGCGTCATCCTCAAAGGGAAAAAAAGGAGAAAATATTAGTAACCAAGAATCGGATCAAACCAGAAGCTTGCATTCCATTGCATACTACTATTCGCCACTTTGGACGTCAGTAACACCTGATCGAAAGAATAATGGTTTCAAGACCCATCCTGACCTACATGCAGCTAAAACTGTTATTTCAAGAATGCTCTTACCACCCATTTGCCTGTTGATAAGAACGGTTTATGAGAAGAACCATTTCGTCTCCTTTGTGGGCGGTCTTTTTGTTCCATCAAAAATCATATCACAGTAGAATTTTAGTGGATCATATTTTTCTCTCATCACTAATGAATAAATGCTCACCTGTGATACCTCTCCCAAAAGATTTTATTTAAACACCAATATCTTCATAAAATTATATATTAGTCTCGAATTTAAACACACCTAGCACAGAAAAGATGGATATTTGCAATGATGGATTTTTTTTATTTCAGATTTCTAACTATTTCATTCTTTTTATTTTGAGTATAATCTCTTTCTTCCGCAGTTCTGTTGTAATTGACACTTCGCACATCTGACTAATAGTTGTGATAAGGAAAGGAAAAAAATCCTTCCCCTTTGAAAATTATATGCATTACCTTCTTTCCCTACTTCATTATCCTTAAAAGAGATGAACTTGCATCGTCTTCTTACGGTGTGAAGATAAACCATAAGTATGGATATGGGTCCAGAAAATCATCATAACAATACCTCGTTTATGCGTCTTTCAAGCATAAAGGAACCAAATGTTTGTTGATTTTTCAGGAAGGAAGCGACTTGAATATCAATGCTAAAGGAGATAGTCGGATGTCTTTGATAAGTGTGATGAGGGGTTACAAAGTATATTTAATGTGCTTCTATTGTGCAGTATATAATCATGAATTATCATTTTTATCATGAAGTTGTCATTTTTCTTCACCAACAAGGTCGTTATTGCTTTTATATAAAAATAATTCTTTTAAAAAAAGCTTATTCTGATAAACTATTTTACTGATTTTCCGATAGTAAAAATTTTGATATAAAGTGATTTGTACTTATATTAATTTGAAATTATCTTTTAACAGTACTGATATTAATTTGAATCATTTTACGATAGTCATGGAGATAAAAAAGAAACAATGATAAATTGTATTACATATATTTTGTATATTTATTTCCTTAAATTTATAGATTTTTTCTTCTTTTGTCATTAATCTTTCAATTAATATAGCACTGATTAGAATTATGAAATGTTGAATAGCTTTGACTTTATTCGTAGAAGACAAATAAAAAATTTTCTTACACATATATCTCTGGATATGCAAAACTATTAAAGAAAATGTATCATATTTTCTCATTTTTTGAGTAATTATGCATTAATTATTGCATGGAACGTCTTCCAATTTAACTTTTAATATTTTCTAATTTTAGGTTTTATTACTTTCCTAATTTAAAAATAGAATATCCGTTTAGTGACTTACATCATTAAATTATAAAAATATTATTAATTTAAGAAATTTATGCACAGTCCCATACACTATTTTAGTTTCTGAATATCGTGGACTTTTTATTTAATTCATGCCTATTCAGATATAATAATTGAAGTTTCATTTTTTCAATATTAATCTGCCTATCATATGAAAAACACAAGTTTCAAAGAAGTGCTGAATCATCTCGTTGTTGGGGATTAATGTATAGAATACTAGAGCACTTTTCCGATCTTATAAGTTTGTCATTTACGCCTAGAACGCTTTTTTTTCGTTATCGGCTATTTTCTATGATACCTATTCAAAAAATTCGCTATTCAACCTTGACCTAATTATTAAGAAAAGTAATTAAAAATATAATAAAAGTGAAACCTTTTATTTATATATAATTATTAATGAATTGTATAATTCATTAATAATTGTTATTAATTAATAATTCATTAATAATTTCATGAAATTGCTTTTTGCCAGCAAAAGCTAAAATTTTATATATAATGATTTTAAATCTTATTTGATATTTTAGTTACTTAATAAGAATTATCGAAATTAAAATTTGTATTAGTTCTTTTTAATTTCAATAAATTTCTAAATATTTTTCTCTATAAAAATATATATTGAAAAAATTTATATTTAGACTGTTTAATTTACATAATTCCTACATTTTGAATGCAAAAACAAGCTGAACTTAGAATTATCTGAATCCCAATTAATGTAGAATATTTCTTTAAAATACCGATACAGCAACCATTATTATTTATTGATAAAATCTGGAAAACATTTTATAGAAAGTATCAACCCGTTAATGGTACTTTTCTGCTTGAATAATAAATGGTCTGCTCCGAAAATACACATCTTTCATCTCTTTTGTAAACTCCCTCTATGGCTCTAGCTAATGGTAGACATTTTCGGGGTTCCTTAAATCAACACGGTACGTAAGCCAGCTCATTTATTTGAAGCTTCCGCGATAAAAATCCCTCAATACGCTAAGTGATTGTGAAACGATATCTAAAATGACCATTCATTTTTAAGAATAGCTATTTCTTTGAACGAATGACTTCTGAAACGGTATCCTTTTTGCTTTTGCAGTTCTTTCTAAGCAAATAATTCTCTGTTCCGGTAAAGATCACATGTCAAGTGTAGAGGGAATCAATGTACTTTACTCAAAATGTTCCTTCCGATTCAATATGTTAAAACATCTCAAATAACTACATTTCTTATTTTTATTCAACTTATTTCAATCTTCATTGTTTCTGAAATGTTTCGCACTGAATTATAATAGCATTACATATATATTACTAATACGAGAACTGATACTTTTGCATTTTCATGACTCACGCAGAATGTGATATTTTATTTCCTTTAAAATACCAGAACTTTGACATTAATTTCGTATTATTTTAGAAAATTTGTTTGCTGCGAGAGCATTAATTACAATGTGGAAGAGGCTCGTTACATTTACGCACAAAACATTCTTAATAAAATGTTAAGAAAACTATTATACTACATTAATCAAATTTTTGTAAGTCTTTATGCTCTTTTTAAATTATTCTACAAGCTAGATTTCTTATTTATAAAATTTAGTTTAATCATTACACCACTGCACAACCTTTTTATAAGTTATCCTTTATAAAACTGATATGAAAAATTTTATGTAATCTAGAATTAAAAATCGCACTTAACTCCTTCACTGATTTATTTTCTTTACAATGAAATTAAACGAAGATTTCAATTTTGAGAAGGGTTTATTGTTTTGATTTCAGTTGAGAATTCATTTAGAGCACATGAGATATTTATTTATCTTATGTAACTTTGGATAGTACTATTACAATTATTAATAGCTTAATTGTAGTTTAAAAATTGTGAAAATGCGATAAATGAATGCTCGCATGACTTATTGGCAAACCGGTTAAGGGGTAAACATATGTAAACTCATTTTTTTTTCTTAAATGTATAAAAAGGGAATTGAACTGATCATATGTGCAATTAATTGAACATAAGATTTCCATTATTATTAAATATTCAACGATATCATGCAAAAAGTTTTGCCAAATAATAATGGTACTTAAATCATTAATATTACCTGCATGGTATTTACACTTAAATGGCGTGATATTTTCATGATACAATCAATTCCCGTTTGTGCAGGTTTGATTTTATTTTCTAGATTATTTTTTCTTCGACTTATTATGTGAAAGCAATTTTATGATAGAAAAGAATCCCAATTATAAGAATGGGTTGTACAACGATTTATTCTTGCAGACTAGTAAAACAAGAAAAATAACTAACCTCTAAAACCCTTATTCACTCATGACGTAGGTGAAAAAATGCTGCATTATTTTTTCAAAATGGTAGTGTTAGCTGGAGTAGAATAATTCAAGCTCAACTAGTTCTTAATAGTTCGTCAGAATCTATAAATATCTTATTACTAGGTATAACTGGTTTTTTGAAACCATTTAAGCGATTTTTTGTATATTAGAATAACATAAACCTTAGTTTGAAAAATCAATTTTTGATTACGCTTTTATAATGCTCATGAATTGAATTCTTTTCCGAATTTAGAAGAAAAATGTTTGTGTTTAATCATTGAACCTTCATTAAAGTTGAATGAGCTTTATACGTTCCATATTAAAATAGAAATAACATTACTAAAAGGTTTTTAAACAAGACAATATTTAGTTTTAATCATTTCCATTTTGTAATTCCTCTTTTAAGTACTGTAATATTTTAGTTTCATTCAACTCAAAGTTTGCGTTCGTTTATATGAATTTAAAACGAAAAACCTAAACATACAATTGGTATTCACCCAATTCCAAAACTTAATCAAAATTCTAAACAGCCCTTTACTTGCAAATCGTTTTTTGATTGCATATTTTTTACCTAGAAAAAAAAAGCATCCCTTTCATTTCGCTCTTTCCGTGAATCTGGTACTCTCTAGATACCTGATCTAACAAAGTAACATTTACTGCGCTTCTTCTTTCTGTGAAAGAAATGTGTAAATTAAACCTCATGATGAAAGCGGGAGTGAAAAGCAATACCAGTAGCTTTTTGCTCTTTTGGACTACTCAATAACATTCGCCCTAATGGTCGAGAAACAAAATTAAGGTTTGAGCCTCTGCGGACCCATCGTCCCTGAAGGAAATGACATTCTCACTAGCAAAAGCAGACGCCATGTCTAATGTGTGGGAACAGGGCTGTTCGAGGAAAGGAAACAAAAATTAAAGAAGGAAAATGCAAGTGTGAAAGATTGAAATTTTAGAAGAAAGCTAGAAAGATTTATGTTGGAGTAATTTATTAGAATTTAGTTCAAAAATTTTCTTAGAATCTCAAGATAATTCTTTTTGTCTAAGAGTGCTTATTTTTTAAATTATGAAACAACGTTTCTTCGTAGAATTAAAAAGAATGAGCAGAATTATGGTATGAAATGGATAAAAATATAAGGTACAACATAATTCTATATTTTAATTTGGAAAAAATGCCTGTTTCCCATTCTAGTATTTTTTATTTCTAATAATAATCTCTAATTTTCTTTGGCATGTTTTCTTCTGTAATTTGATAACTTAAAATTTTATTCATACTAAATGCAATTATTTTTTAAAGCAGCAGTTTTCTAATTAAGTAAAACTTTTGACATTTCAATTTTTTTTAGCAAAAAAATTCTTATAAAATGAAAGTAGAGCAACCGTATATTTTGGTATCAGTTTTCATGATCTGGGACTCTACCAAAATAAAATTTTATTTTACTAGGATACAATGTATATAACTGCATTGATATGGCTTGTTTTTTCAAAATTAATACAACATAATTGAAATTTAATTTTTTATTCTTTTTTTCATATTATTAAAAGCTACCGGTATGTTACTAAATTGCATTAATTCTTTGAAGTTAACAGAAAAAATTTAGCTTAAATATATTACAAAAATTTCAAATAAAAATTATGCTACAATATTTTTTAATAAAATTTTCCGAATGAAATATTTTATTGTACCTTCCTCTAGCTTTTCTTAAAGATAAAGCATTTACCGATTAAAATAATCGATAATGAATCGAACATAGTATGTGACAGTATACTTTAATGCGATTCATTCATCCGCCTGTGGCTGAATCGTCTAAATATGTTGAGAGCTCTAAATTATCATAACAAATGTACTTTAAAAACTTCAAAACCAAACAATATAATAACAAATATTTTTCAACATCTGACGAAACAGTTCAAAATTTTTGTTTCTGCACTCATATACGATAATGTATGTACTCCTAGGAGCACGGGCATTGACCAGTCAATTTTTAATTTCTAATTATATCAATTTTTAGTTTCTTCGGCATTCTTATTGCTACATTTTTAAATGTATTTAACATGTTTTTCCTGTAGGTCTGTAACCTCTAATTCATGTATAAAGTAGGAATGATTGGTTAAAATAATAGCTTCTTTCCATATTGTGACCGGGAATTTCTTACATTCACGTATCGGACTTGGTGCCTAAGAGCCAAGCTGTTTATTGACAACCTGTGGCGTGGAAATCAAATCACCGTCATAAGGAAGAAAACATTTTATGAGCTTACCTATTTCATCTTTTAAATTGCGCATTTATGATTTTGAAACGTAAAGTTGTAAAGATAATTTATGGATACTCGACATATTAAGGAATACCATACTTTGATTAAATCTTTCGCGAATACATCAAATATTTTAACCATTTAGTTCGAAGTAAGATTGTAATTCAATGCCTGGTTATACAACAAAGATTTCTTTCCACCCAGAATGAGATATGGGGGCAATTCAATACCTGGTTAGATGGTAGATACGCGAAATTTCAATTTGGTGAATGACCGTGGCATTCATGAAGTGAAGAATATTTATTCAAATAAACACTTAAAACTCATTACTCTTCTCCAGAAGGGAAGAGTCGTGCTCGGAATGTGATTATTTTTGAGTACTTTTCCGTATTCGAATCATTACCGATATCGATAAAAGATGGCTCGTGTTGTGTGTGCATCGATTGCTCTATCCTCTAATATCCCCCGGGCTTCTCCGAGATTTATGGATCTCTTCCATCTCTGCTGCCATAAAATTTATCTGGAGCTGTAAAACAACATTAAATATTCAAAACTTTTCCATTATTCCAAATTGCACATGCATGCCAGTCATTTTTAGATACGCAAATGGATGAATCCCCCAATGAGATGGGGTGGTCGAGTCTAAAGAGAAATTCATTTCATTCTCGTAGTGTATTTCGTGTCGCTGTTAAAGTGTCTCGTGAGAATCAACCACTTTAATCGTCAATCAGTTTGAAACTTGCAAATTCAGTGTCGCCATTGAATTTGTATGTTTGCTCAAATATCATATGTAAGAGTAGAAATTTATTCATCCTAGACCAGAATGTGACATCCTCGGCGATTTCCTGCATATTCTTAAGATAGTAATTATAGATTGCTGCAATTAAAATTGCAATGTATAATTATCGTAACTCTTCGAAAACATATATTTCAATTACTATTAAATATTAAACATCTGATCACCTGATGTTACCCATACTGTCGTAATTGAGTCAAATGTGTATTTCACTGGGGGAGGGGGGCGCCCAAATGGAAATTTGGGTTGAAAAATAAAATGAAGCATTTACTTTATTTAATTATAAATTCATGAAAATTTTTCTTGAACATTATATTTTGCAAAATTGAGCTTTATTATTAATTTCGCAGGAATATATAAAATAGAGAAAACAAAATATAATTTAATTAATTTAGAATTTTCCTGTGTTTTTAGTATAATTTAACAAGTTTATATTGGTTAAAATTTAAAAAAAATACAAATTATATGTATCACACATTGTAATATTAAATACACATATTATAAATATATACTTCAGATGATATTTATATATTTCGTAATACTTTTTTGAAATATCTTGCTGATATATAACTCTTAAGTTCAATGTAAAATATCAATATTTTCCATAGTCATTTAACCTATTGGAATATTTTTAGTGTTGATATAGAAGACCTTTTCTCATAACTGTTTAATTAATAATCATTTTACTCTCTGCTGTTTCAAAAAAATTGCTCTGTTGGTTTAAAATAACGATTGTCTAATATAATATGTATAGTTCATAAAGCCGTAATGTCGCCGCTTTTGCAATTATCTCTATTCTATAAATGCTTTCTTAGTCTTACATTTTAAAACTGTGATTTCATTTGTTGATTATTTTTAAGAGATTGAATTTTATGTTTTTAATCACCATCATATGTATTATTCTTTTTAATAAATTTCATATCAGAGTAAATTTCATGTCATGCTATGTAATTATTTGAATAAAGTATTGGTATAATTTTTGTAATAATTTCAAATAAAGAATTGGTATAAATTTTTGCACGAATCTAAGTCCTTTTTAAGAAAACACATTGGTTAAACATCCAGTTCAACAGCTGAAATTTATTTTCTTGCTGAAACAGTGCTATTTTGCTTAGTGTAAAGTTTATTAATTTTTTTTAGTTTAGTAATATGATATATTATCACATACTAAAACTTGACAAATTATTATTTAAAACTTTGTCCCCATAAACGAAAATATTAATAAAAATGAGAAATTAACATTGTTTTTTTTTCATTTCTATTTAGAAGTTATTATAATTTCAAAAATTTGAACCGACAATTTTTTTAACCTTCATGGGGGAGGGGAATGCATTTATACTTTTTTAGAAAACAATGCTGCAGTTATAACTTCAAAAATTGGACATCAAAAATTTTAAAACTTCAGTGAGAAACGGGAAGATATTCAAGGGGGCATTAAGCAGTTTTTTTCCTTTTAATCATGCGAGTACATATTGTTTCCACTTAAGGTTTTTGGAGCTTCAAAATGTGAAAGCAACAAATTGTTGAAGCCTCAAAATGCGTAAGCCAAAAATTGGTTATTTATATACATATACATATATATTTTTATTGAATCAGCTTTTACAGTATAGGTTTTCCATTATCTATCGTCTGCTAATGTAGTTTTTCCCTTAGAAATTACAGCGTTATTAGCCAATTCGCGCAACATTTTTTTTAAATAAACAAAACGAGTTAAAACATTCTTTGTTTAATCAATAAAGATTGCCGATACAGGTATAATTTCAACTAATTAAAATAAGATATTAAAAATAATGCAGAATGTTGTTACATTTGGTGATTTATCGTCAGCTGTAACAACATGTAATGTAATGCAGTTACAACATGATTTCCAAATTATACATTATCTGAAATTTTAGGAATTGTCTTACTTAAGTCATTAACCAGTTTAAACCTGTTTGAAATAATCACGAGATTATTGGATTACGATATTTAGAAAATCGATGTTTTCTGGGGTGTATTTTTAATTTGAAAATAGGTCGACTTTCATAGCGTTTTTTTTTTTTTGTGTGTGTGGACCGAGAGAGAAGTCTTGTGATTGTTTCATACCGATTTAAATTGGTTAATAAATTAATTAGGACAATTAATAATGTTCTCACAGGATAACTTGAAATTTGCGATTGTAGATTTTATTTATTTATTTCTTTTTTTAAAATGACGTTACTTAATCCAAAAAAATTGAATCAGGATTTTTTTTCCTTCAATGAGAGAAGTGTCACCGAACGCTTTTGTGGATCGTTGTTGATCATTGTCAACAATAAAGTTGCTTGGGTTTCCAAAAAAGTATCCTCCTGTTGCATTTCTGTTAAATAAACTTTCTTGTTGGAGGAAAACCTACTTTAAAAGCACTCTCCTCGACGAAGTAAAAATAATGTAAAATCAATATTTACTTCAAGAAAGTCTCTCAGTTTATTCGCATTTTTCTATGAATATTTTATGCTGCAAAACTTTATATTCCGGATCAGAAAACTTTCGCAATATTTTTTGATTCGCTTTTTTAATGGATGGAAGAGTAAAAAAATCGTAAGTTTATCGGCATGGAGTGCACAACAGAGGGTAACAACAAAATCTAAGATTTAAGATTGTAATCATACTGGGAACTCTAAAATTTATTTTCTTTGTCAGAGCGAAATTTTATTTGATGTAAATATATATAGATTTTAGATATTCATCTTACATTTCACACAAAAAAAGTATATTCCTTTTAATCTTTAGGGACTTTAAATGCACTTTTAAAATTATAAGAAACTTTCTGAACTGAACCTAACTTTATTTTCACTGCAGATAATTTGTTTTTGTTTCAATTCTAAATGTATTTTAAATTAAAAACTTTTGTCGATAGTTAAAATGAATTTTTTGCGTAATTAATATTTCCTTTAATCAGTACTTAAAAATAGATTTGTTTTTAAAAGGTTTAAACGTTTTTGAAGTAACTTTTCACAAACCCCAAAAAATTTTTGAAAACTTATTATTTTTAATGCAAATTTTAAAATAATGTAAAATTTTCCATACATTTATATAAAAGTTTTAATATACAAGTTCTTTAATTTTTATACAAAGCTTTCAAATGAATTTTCAATAAAAGAAAACTCATTTCAAACTTTTATTAAAAAAAGCATTTTAAAAAATCTGAAAAATTTTCTGAGCTGAATTTACTTTATATAATTTTATTGCAGAATACTTTATATAATTTTTGATTGCAGAAAATTTGTCTTTTGGAACAAAAAAAATTATATATTGTAAGTTAAAAACAGTTTTTGACGATAATCAAACTCAATTTCCCCTAGAATCAGTATTGTTATAATGTTTTTGAATAAATTATTTATAGAACGGATTAAATATTCAAAACTTCATTATCTTTAATGCATATCTAAAATAAATTCTATAAATTATGTAATTTTTATTAAAATCTTTCAAACGCAAAGAAATGTTTCACTTTCACTTATGTTTCTTACACAAGATTACATTTACTCTCTATTTTCTATATCACAAAATAACTACTCAGTTACAAATAGATTAAAGTACAACTGTCAATTAGATTTCCATATTTTGACCATGAATCATTAGTCTTAGTTATTATCTCCAAAATAAAAATAAACTTTGGCTTCTACTTCTAGAACTTCTCTACGTTTGCAATGGAATAGTAATAATCTCATTTTCTGATTTTTATATAGCAAAAATTGTTGAAACTCAGAAAAAGGTTTAATAAACTCATGAATATTATTTAATAGTAGTATTATCGCAGAAGTTATGAATATATTATCCTTATATTTCAATTTTATTTTAATTATTTTTGTTCTATTTAAGAAAGTATGATTTATTTAATCAAAAGAAATATCACCGAAAATGGTTCACAAAAGATACAAATACTTTTATATTTGGTTGACATTGTTATAATCATCGGTTTTGAGTTTCCTTTTAACAGTAAGTTTACTAGGAAAGTTATTTTAACTGATTTAGAAATTTCTCGACAGAAATTAAAGAAACAATTTTCTTTATGCTATACTGATTTTTATTCATCCAACAACATGTTTAATAAAATTTAATTATGCGATATACTTTCCTCCGCTGATACGAGTCTATTTGACGCATTGAAAATAGCTATTAGCTCAAAGAAGACTTAATAACTGTAATGTAATGTTAGATATTATATGTTATGTATATAAACATCTAATAGTTTCAATTATATGATTATTCGATACACATACCGTTTTTTAAACAAAAAGGATGATTTTATGTATGGACTAAATAGGCTCATGTGGTAGAGATATGCGTATAAGAAATGCCAGTAAACGCCTTTAATAAGATCATCTAACTGTGTCAGTTTGTTATCACTAGAATAGTTTTCAAAATCACTTCAAAGAGCTCGAAATAGTTTCCAGGGATAAGTACAAAATGCGACTGAGAAAGATTAATTTATCAGTTAGTCTCCGAAAATGAACAGAAAATGTAAAGTTAAATAAATAAGTTCTAATTAAAGCACAGAATATTGCAATTTATTATAGTAGTATAGCTAACAGAAAGATTGAAGAATAAATAATATTTGTCGTAAAAAGTATTTTATGAAATCGCAGAAGTTCCATGATCATGTGATGCATATTATGTGCTCAGATTCAAGATTTGCATCAGACACCCGTTCCTTTAAATAATCCACTCAAACTATAAACAAATAAATTTAACAAAAAGGGAAACATGGTGAAAGCAATCAGAAATCATTATAGGCCATTTAAGAATGTGATTCCTGAATATAAGTCGAGTAAGTAATTTGCATTTACACATTCTGAATTATTTAATGTATAAATGCAGGCAAGCAACATAACATGTAAACATAAAATAAATTATCAAGCGCTTTCATTAAATAGTTCACATCTATATATTAGCCTTACAATCTCAAACGTAATATTTCATTTATGTGTCAGTAAGAGCAAAACATGTTTCACTCTTAAATTTACACTAAAACTTTAGGTAGAATCGATTATAATCTTAATTGCTATTTTTTTACTGTTTGATTGAAAACCATGTTATTTTTTCATTTTCATAACATATTTCAATTTTTATTCTAGCCTGCTCAATGGAGAAGCAGAGCTTCGAACTGGTCACGGGTTACGTGTTCACCGCCCCCGATGATACCCTAGAACTAGTCCCGGGCACCTTGCACCTCACCGAATGCCTCTCGTACTGCCGCCACAACACGTCCTGTCGAGCTGTCAATTTCGAGACCGGCCTCTGCGTTCTCTTCAGTTCCAGCGCCTCGGACAGGCCCGAGGCACTCACCTCATCCGAGTTCCCCGTCTTTACCATCTACGCCCAGAAGATATGTCTCAATGGTTAGTATCTTACATGTTCACAAACAGATCGCACGATCGTTTAATAATACTAGTATAATTAATCATGCACATTAACATTGGCATGGACGGTACACCATTTAATGGGTTGCAAAAATGGGTATGTGAAATGTTAAATATATTTATGTTTAATTTGAAATAAAAATTAAATTATGTTGTGTTTATATCATTTGTTCCTGAAAGAAATAAAAAATGAATAATATAGCATCCACACTTGAAATGTGTTAAAAGAAAATATTTGCACCAGCAAATTAACTGAATCTTTCTCTCATGGCTAAAAACCTTGTTTTGCTAAATTTCTAAATTGTATAACGATTGATTGAAAATTCTAGGGCATGGGTTTTAAATTGTTAAATATTTGGTTTAAAGTATTATCTATAAACTAACTCTAGTATTATTTGGGACATATTTTCAATTTGACTGATGTGACATGAAAAGGATGGCAAATGAATTTTAACCCTTTAAAACCTCCATAACACATAATTTGATGAAATAATATATGTATTATAAACTACATAAAGTGCATAGAGAGTGCATGTGTATAGAGATTCAGTTTTGCATTTTCAATCCTCTAATTTAGAAGTCGGAATTCTACCATCCCTATTTGTGTCCAATCCAACCTGACCTTGAACACAAACAAACAATTTATTGATTTAAAAGAACATTAATTGTCATTAATCTGCATCTACATTTTGTCTATCGCAATTAATCGAGAGAAAGTAGCATATTTCCATCAAGGTAGCTTCAGCTCAGGGGCAGATCGATTAAAAAGATACTTTTAGGCTGGTTGCCAACTAAACAAATTTGTAAAAAAATGCGAAAATATTAGGATATTCTAAAACTTTCTCAAGTATAAAAGATGAATTTTTCTTCTATTACACTTCGTTTACTTAGTTATTACAATACTTATAAGTGCTGAAAATCTGTTTAAATAATACTTTGTATAAGCACAAATACAGCGCAGCCATGAGACATAATAAATATATAAAAACAACACAGAGTAATTGAAGTTTTTATTGCAATAAAATATTATTATTTTAAAATAAGTGATAAATATGATAACGCTTTAAAATGTGAAATTATGTTGATTAGTGATTAAAAAGTCCCATACTTTGTATGTTTACGAGATGCTATTTTGTCTACAAGACGCTAAAGCCCCCTACTGATGAGAAATTACATACTTACTATTATGTCAAGCCGATATATAAATATAGAACACTACATTAGGAAAACTTTTACAGCAGAGGAATAGTGAATAATAGTTGAGATAACAAATTCTTTGAAATTGCAAATAAAGTTTGATCGAAAATCAAAATTATGTTGAATGAATTGATTGAAAACGTTTTTAATTTGATGGTTATTTCTTTTCTTCAAATGGTTTAATCAAAATTTTATCCTAATTATTTGTAAAAAAATATTTAGAAAAAATTAAAAGTATGGCAGTCTTTTATTCATTAGGAATAACGGAAGACATTTGGAAAAGAATATTTCCTAATTAAAAAATATCCACCCTGCATAATTCTCTCCAATTTACTGCTTTTAATCCTCCTATCTCTTACTAATTATTCGCTTCTATGACATTAAAATATTTCAATTTTTTAAATATTTTATCATTTCTGTTCTCAAATTAGAAAAACGAAAGATTTATTTCGTTTGAAATTTATTACAATACGCGATGAACGATCTTGAGTTTTCTCCTGAGATTTTGAAAAGACATTTTAGATCATAAACGAGGGAAAAAGAATTATTAGAATTTCTAATTAGATAAAAAAAGACAAGAAATATAAAAAAATTAAATAACTTCTTCTCGTTTTCTTGTAATTGCTTTCTTATTTCGCCATATTTTCTATACATTTCTTCCTTATAAATTCCTTCTCTGCAGATGTTTTTAATCTTGAAATTTCATCAGTCGCTTCCTTCGAATGTCTAGTCATCTGAGCAGTTAATCAGTGAACATATTGATTGAAGCCGGCTATTTTGATTGGATTAAAGGTACTTCTTTCTTCAGGCAGGTCTTTTCTATTTTTATGATAAGATGAAAGATCATATTTGATCCAATTTTTTGTCAGCAGTTCAGTTAAAAATCCAAAATAATGAGAGAGGTCTGTAAATTATCTTACTGACAAGTGGACTGTAAGCTCATTAAGTTAATGACAAGCAACCTGGGTATAATGAACGTAAAACAGCTGATTTTTGAAATGACTAATGATCGACAACCAAAAAAATGCTTTCATTAATGAGTTAAAAATCTAGGGAAACTGCATTCAAATGTATTTTTCATTTGCTGATATTTCTCTTGTTATTGAGTTTTGTGCTTGTTTTCGAGAAGGTCATGTGCGTCATGTTACGCAAAGTACATTCAACTTGAGAAGATATTCATTGATAAGAGATATTCAAATTCATTGATAAGAGCGTTATATTTCTTAAATTGTAACAAATGTGAATTCGTTTATTGTTAACAAAAGGTAATTAGTGATAGTTTTTTAGTAAAAATTAGTAAAAAAATTAATGAAGCGTTTTTACAACTAAATATAGCAAAAAAAAAAAAACAAGAAAAAAAAGAAAAAAAAACGCCTTTATTTTGTTAAAACCTTTCCACTGCTTTTTTTTTTTGTCAAAAAAATTATCAGTCTTGAAATTAGTAATGAAATAACTAATATATTCGCAATTTATTAAATGATTTCCTATTCAAAAGCTGTTAAAAATAATTCTGAAAAATCATTTCGTGCTGAAACAGTAAAATTGTTTGATATCATATAATAATAATTCGAAAATATTATCTAACTTATTAATCAGTATTCTGAGCTTGAATTACAGTTATATATAAAAAAGAATAAAAAGGGCATTAAAAGAATATATTTGAAAGAACGACTGAAGCAATAAATCTTTTTTTAAGCTTTTGAGTTTTAACTTTATCTGATAATTCTTCGATTTCATTAATGCCATTTCAATTCATAGTGGAATCTATAATATATCAAATTGTAAAGAATTGTTTTGATATTTTTATGTTAATTATAAATTATGGATTTATACCAAATTTGAAATTTTTGGAGATTCATTCATATGTCTCGAACTAAACGAGTTTTTAAAAATCAGAAATCAATATTATTTATTCATTATAGAATAGAGACAATTAGACAGTACCTGCATATTTACTACATTCCATGGGCAAACGTTTCAGGGTGAAATATAATCGATTTTTTAAAAATATTAAAAGCAACATAAACTACACACTATATTTTTCTAAAATGTCCCTCGAAATAAGTAACAACCGAATCAACAAAATTTAAAAATTGAATTTTTAAAGAAAAAAATATATTTATGTGATTAAAATATGCATCTATCTTTTTAAAAGTAAAAAAGAAATTTTTCAGCCACTGTGGATATTTATTGAAATGCATTACAATAAAAAGCCAAAATTTAATATGCAAATAAAAAAGAGCTTAAGAAGCGATCACCCGAGGAGTTTCCATTTGAATGTGATTCAACCTGAGAGAAATATGAGATTAAGTAAAGAAATAAAAAGGATTTACCCAACTTCTCTTTTTCTTTTTTTCTTTCTCTCTCTCTCTATATATATATATTTCCAGAATAAAAATATAAAAAATGGGATATACCATACACGTCTGTCATCATTAAAACTTCCTATATTAACTTAACTCGTCACAGTCGCTCCTGTCAACTTCGAGAAGCATATTGAACCCCCTCTCTTCACAATAAAATTCGTTTTCATTCACCGAAAATCCAAACCATATTGGATATCAAATCTAATTTCCGCTCTCCTATTCCAGTTTGTTCCACAATGTTTGGTACCATCCCACGTAAAAGAAGATCGTTTTTAATATCCTCAATGACCGAGAAAAGGATTTTCTTCTAGAGCCAGAGGGAATGGTAAATTTAATAACGGTAACTTTGTCTTGGGTATTTTAATATCGTTATTCCACTATATCCCCCCCCCACTCTTATCTGCCCTTCCAGGCATGCGCTGTGTTTTTCTTTTTTCTCCTTTTCTAAAAATGCACTTTCAGCGATTTTTTATAGTACTTGTGCTTTATCCTTTACCGCTTGAGGAGATATTCGTCACCAGGGAGTATCCAGAGATGCGGTTTAATCAGCATCGGAACGATTTTCCTGAGCAAGTGAAACGAGATCTTTTTTGATAGTGCGCTTTAATTAGGATTTAATTAGTTGCTGAGCAAGATATTTTTGTCTCTTACTCGCTGATGAATAAATGCGTGCTTATAATGAGAGAGTGGTTTGTATTCCCATCCTGCCAAGTTTAGTTTTGCAAACCAGGCAGGTTTGGCTTGGAGTTTATATTTAGGTTTTGAAAGGATTTTGTTTCGGTTGAAATGTGGTAAGAAAAAGTATTTTGGGAAGAAGTTGAAAGTGTGAATTTTTGTTGATGTTTGATGGGCATTAATGCTGAGTTAGAAAATTAAAAGAAATATCTACACTTTACTGCGATAAAAAATGGGTAGATATAATTACCCATGTTAATGTTTAAGATAAGAATGATTAGTTTGACGCAATAACTTAGATTTTATATTTGCAACTAGTTTATGAATTCGCACAGATTTTTATGTTATGTATTATTTTTTCATGAAAATAAATTAACAATCATAATATATATATATATATATATATATATATATATATATATATATATATATATATATATATATATATATATATAATAGTTTTCGAATTCAGTTTGTCGTTTTTATTCATCGTTAATTAAAAAGAAAATGAATAATAAAATATACGATTATCTTGTAAAAAAGGAAATCAATGTAAATAAGCTATAAAAAAACAAATGAAAGCAATAAAAATGCGCTAGAGGTAATCATTCCTTCATCACCGGCTTTAAAACTATAGAATGCTATAACTTTTATATATAGAATGCTAAGAGCCTATTTTTATAGGGTCTTTTAAGTATAGAAAAGAGAGATTTCCTACGAATGTACATACAAGTTTAGAAGGCAATGCATGAATTTCTAAAATTTAGCCTGCATACAAAATTGGAAACCAAATTTTTAAATGTCCTTAGAACGAAAAATTTAGAACGAACATATTTCTCTGTGTATAAATGTATTCGAACATCATTGTAATTTGTAACTAATAGAAACAGATAAAGAGATTGAATAACTAATTCCTCAAGTTAAAAAGTTAAGAAATTTAAATAATGTGAAAATCTTTTATATTTGTAAATGAATTCTTGAACTTTATTCAATGTTTTTGGCACATATGAGTTCATAAATGGTCTATGCTTTAAGTTGATCATAACTTTTCATTTTTAATTTGTTTGTTCCTAATTTTTCTCTTTCTTGAAATTCACTTAGCTTTTGTTTTGGCAATTTTGGAAGACGTACTTTTTCGTTATCAATTTAGTTAATGCACTTTATAATTCCGTTGTTTTTAAAAACTAATTATATTTGATAAGTTATGAAAATTATTTCATACTGATTTGCATCAGACATGAATAATGATTGATTGAATGTTTTCGAAAATATAACCTTTTTAATACCCTTATGTTTTTTAATCATAATCTGTCTTTCGATATTGATTTCTTGATGAGTTTTTTACATATCATTTAGTTTCCTATCTAATGCCACCGTTGCCAATTTTCATCGTTTGTATCACATCAGCTTCACTATTTAAAGCCTTTGAATAAAAGCAGTTTTTATATGTTTCATTCTGATTCTGGACATTTTCTAGACAACACCTATTCTTAAAATATAGGAAGTTAACGTAAAGCAAGGGAATATTTTCTATATCGTTTCTAACTCTAAGCGTCTCCAATAAACAAAAGCTGGTTTTTATTTCTTCAAAAAATACAGCGATTTATAAAAAGGCCTAAATATTCACTCTGTAAAGTATAAGATAGCGTCTTCCTTTTCTTCCATGGCAGAAAGTCTAAAGCAGGCGTTTGAAAAGCTTTGGGCTTGAATTTCGCTAAAATTTTTCATTTTATACTTTCAGTGAAAACTTATGCCTACATTTGCATGCCCATCTTTTCTTTTGGTGCTTCAAATAAAAAGAACTCTATCGAATTGTTTGCCTTTAAATAGATAAAATATTCTTCTTTTTGGGAACATGACGAGGATAACAGACTTACTGTTCAAAACCCAATTTATCAAACTGAATGATTTGAAAATGAGACTGTTAAGTGTTTCATCACTAATCGTGTAATGGATTATCGCAGTATGCTTTTAGTCGTAATAAGATACAGATTTTAATAAATACTGCTTTAGCTCAAATGTTTAATAGCGTAATTGAAATACCGACCGGCTTAAGAACGCAACTTACAATGGCGAAAAGACGTTTTAAATTATGCAGTTTTTATCTTTCTCGAGTCCCCTTTACCTTATTGAGAATATTTAATAATAACATTAAATTACAAAACCTTCTATTAAAATGATCATATTGTATGTACCCGTTCTTATTTATTTCGTAGCAAACATAATTATCATATTTCTTTGATTAAGAAATAAGTTATTTATTTACCCGTATTAATTTTATTCTGCCGATTATTTATTTCCTTGTCAAAGTTTAAACGCCATTCTCTTTCTAAATTTATTTTTCCATCAAGTTTCAAAAGAATTTTTAGAAAAAAATACAGATTATACCAAATTTAATACGTTTCCAATGCGTAAATATATGTTAAATTTATATATGTTTCAGTTGGAAAACATTTATGTCAGTATAATAATATTAATAATAATAGTATAATGGTTATATCAGTATTAATAAATTGGCAAACAAAATTGAATTAGAAGTTTGAATTCTTTAAATTATACTAAAAATAAATTGCTTATCAACATCAATATACTAAAAAATTCCAGTGCTTGCGATTTAGCCTTATCTGCATATTTCTTACGCTACTTATCCACTCTGTTATGTCTTTGAATTATTAGCATTCATTAGGATATGTTTCTAGAAATGAATATGTTTAACAAAATGTAAATACATAAAATAAATATGAATACGAAATTAATTTTTTTATTATTTAACTGTGTGTTTTTAAAAGAATACGATATTTTATATATGTTAAATTAAATTATTGTATCATCCTCTTGTTTATTCATACCTGATTCTCAATTCAAATCGTTTTCATATCGAAAAGAGTTCATAAAAGATTTTTAAAAAGTAATATATATTTTTTATAAGAAAAAAATAGAATTTTAATCAGATAAAAAAAAACAAGTTTGATGCTTTAGAAAATCATCAAAAACTGATCATCTGCTATCACGCCTGGTAAGTGAGCAACTGTCTTTGCAATTTCCTTTGTTTATTGATTTTTTCCCTTCGTTTTAAATTTGATGTCTAGGTTCAATCTAAAATATAATTTATTTTCATTCTTTTTAAAAATTTTTTTATCTTATTGACTTTTGTTCGGCATTATGTAAAGATGTCTCATATGATTTCTAAATAACTTAATGCAATCTCTGAGAGGAAATAAAAATGATCATTTGAACTGTAAATGAATATTTAAACGAAAACTTAATGCAGATACCTTTTTTACCTATTTAAGTGAAAAAAATATTTGATTTAAATGTGATTTATTACTCTTAATGTATAAATCTTGATAATTTCAAGATGAATATTATTACTTAGTATTATAAAGTGTCGATTACTTATTCATTCAAAGAGTATATTTGAAGTAAAATATTTTTTTATTGACTTAAAAGCAAGTCTTTTTTTTTTTTTTTTTGCCCAAAATGACTCATTTTTATATTTTCTTCTTTCAATTAGAAAGTAGAATTATATTAAAACTAAATAATATTTCCTTGAATTGTTTTGTTAAAATTAGAATTGTTTTAAAACTAAATTAAAATTAGAATTAGAATATACAAAAGTTTTGGTGCAAAATATTCCTTAATAATTCACAATCTTCCAAAATAAGAATCAAAAACATGATTAGTTTCCTAATTGATCGTAGTTCTATTTAGATTAACCCTATCAATATTTTAGGACATCATTTAATACAGTTCGCATTTTATTCGTAATTTATCCTTTAACCTTCTGAAATAACTAATTTTTGTAATTTTTTTATATTTTTACCTATACTGTACATTTTTATGTTTGTTCATCCAGTTTTATAATCCAGATATTTTTCATTCTAGTTATCATCATTTCTTGTTATGTTATATGTATTCGTATTTTATCATTTTTGTTTCTTTCAAATTGATTCCGGCGTAATTTGTTTTTCTTCTCTTGTTTTAATAAAGTCCAACTACCTCTAAATCAATCCCAAATGGGGCCACATTAGCCCTAGAAGGAGAGATGTGGTGTGGTGTGGTGTGATGTTAAGTGTTAACCCTATACAATATCAATCCAAAAAATATTGTTTAACATTTAACAGTGAATTTTTTTCCTTTTTTTTTTTCATTTACTGAGAAGTTGAAATTGTCATATTATATTTCTCCTCGTAAAATACTTGATCATTATTTCATTTTAACGACAAATTATTATTTTCCCATTCTAATAAAAATTAGCTTTGTAAAAAATTTATTCATGCTGTTGAAGTTTCTAATTTCTCAATTGGGACAAACGATTTTCTTGACAAAGTATTGTTTTCTCATTCTATATATATATATATATATATATATAATATTAATGGCATTAATAAGCTTTTTACTATGTTTCTAATTTCTCTTCTGAGATAGGTCATTTTAACATTGAAATACTAGTACTTCCTCGGGCAAAAAAACAATTCAATGAAATATTTTCAAAAAAAAAAAAAATGAAAACATTCAATTTTCTTTCAAGTAATATAAAGAAAAAGAACTAAAAGTAGCGTTTATTCCATTCTTTATAAATTTCGAAATGGTCTTAAAGATTTTTTTCAAACAAAAGAAAAATATCAAAGTCGTTGAAGCCAAATAATTTCACCCATTTCTTCCGAATTAATTCTTACACGAATATCCGAAAGATTTCTTTTATCTTTAGCGAAATAATGAGAGTTCCATCTGCAATCTGAATGCCATAATGATTATTTCCTTCTCATAAAAGAAACGGAACGTGGACGCCGAAAGAAAGGGGAAAATAATAATATCACAAGAAAAAGGAGTGTTGGGAGCGCACCAACAGAATTGGGGGAAAAAATTCGCCCACCAAGGGAATCCCAAGAAACGGTCCTGCGAGAACAAAAGCTGTTTTTCATAGCCAAGGGGCTGAAATAAAATAAGGGATGATAAAAAAGAGAGAGAGAGAGAGAAAGAGAAAGGCATAAAGCAAACGCTATAATCCATAGAGTAATATCCGCTCCAAAAAATAATAAAACATATTCCACTGCTGCAATATATAGGGCTTTAATTTGCTATGAAGTATTTTTAAAAAATGGGACACATTAATTATTTAATTCGTTATAACAGTAATCTAGAAAGCAGGTATTCAAACAATTTAATGATGCTACAACTTAAAGGAATATGCATAAATTACTAAGGACCATGCTCACAAACGAGTTAATATGTTGATATAAAAGTTAATTGCCCAAAAACAGAGTTTTTATTTTTATATATAATATCTGTGAACACCGTATCAAATATTTTCTATACTACCATGCTCCAATTCAGAATTTCAGGTCATCAAATATATAAATATTAATTTTTGTTTACATTTTATGCGCCACTGTCATCCGATTTCTATAAAACATTGCCAACTTATTGCTTGCACTTGGGAGAAAGTTATAGGTTTAGTACATTATATCTAAAGTAAAAATAAGAATAAATATTATTACATATTATTTAATTTGAATGAATGTATTCATTGTAGACAAGAAAAGTATCGTCCTTTCTATCGTTCGTAATTAAACAAAATAGCCATTTTAAATTTTAAACGATTTTTCCAAAATTTTTTCTTCTTCGGCAACAACGTACCGAGTACTAGCTAGTAACTCTATAAATGTTAGTAGAGACAATTTACTGGACATCGTATTTTAAAAAATGCTGAAAAATCTATCTTCTTTATAAATAAACATGTTTTATATTCTCTTAACCTTATTTGTAAGTATTAATGATCATAAATAATATTAACAACATTATGTTTTAGAAACCTAAAAAATGCATTGTTTTGTCATGTATTATAAGTTTTAATCCTTGTTGATGTACTAATTCCAAACCATCTTTCTTTTCAAAATAAGTGAACATAAAAATGTACCATTATTTTTCCGATCTATTATTGTTTGGATTTTAAAAAATGCAGTACTTATTTTCTCTTTTATTGTTTGTTTTAATAAGGTATTTGAAGAAATTTAAATTTTTTTGAAAGGCAATATATCATAAAATAGTTCGAAATCAAAGGAATTACTTGCGAATACGATTTAGATAAACAATACAAAATAGATAAACAAAACAAACAATACATACTGAATTGAATGTATATTTCATATGGTACCTGAATATGTTATAACTAATTTTGAATCAAACCTACTTTGTGAAAATTAGTAAAGAATAGTAAAAAAATATGTAGTGTTGCATCCAATGTTTATTCGTCATGTTATGTATGTATATATTATTTTCTGTTGAATAATTCAATATTTTTTATTAAATGCCAATAATAAGAATTAGAATCCTAATTTTTTAAATAAAAGAATACTAGATAAATTGTTTTTTTAAAAAAATTACTTTATTATAAATAACTATATTATAGGGAACCTTAAGGATATCGCTGTTTACACGAAAAGTGCTTCTAATGACTATGTTCATAATGCAAGACAAATGCTTTGACATTTAACAAAATAAATAACTTTTAATCTTTTCAACATGTGTGAAAAATTTGATATGAGGGAATTTATATATATTTTTTAGTTTTGATTTAACTATACAGTTCCAAATATTTTTCTAATAGTATTAAAAGACTTTAATTTAAAAAAAATGTGAATTTCCTGACAGAATTTAACAAATCATGTTGTTTATTAATACGCATAAGCTTATAATAGCATCATCGTCTTAATTTTGATTTTATTGCAATGATGTTTAGTAGATAATGTAATCCATTTCGGAATCAAAATGTAAGTATAAGAATATTTATTTTCGTTGCAAAAACAGATACTTGCCTCTTATAAAATCTGAGAGGAAATATAAAATTTAAAAACTTCTTAAAAGATTTAAATCACATTCAAATTTTTCCTTTCAAAATAATTTTTAAAAGATAAATAAAATTAATTTCCTGAATTATCGTTGAACTGAAATGATAGCGGCATTCTGATTTGAAACTAAGAATCCTTAATTAGAGGATTGCAATTTCGAGGCCGCTGTGTATGTGGGTCTAATATGCGTTAATCTTGGCATGAGTCACTTGCCTTTATATTGCTGGAGAGGATATTCAAAGGGTATAATACAGACCTCATTTCATTTTGTTTCTCTGCCACTGCCTAAATTTATTAAGATCGCATAATATACAGTAATAGAAATTTTGAATGGACCATTTGATTATATATATATATATATATATATATATATATATATATATATATATATATATATATATATATA
>JAPMOQ010053704.1:2653613-2664688 GCA_026543055.1 Argiope trifasciata | reverse complement strand
ATATATATATATATATATATATATATATATATATATATATATATATAATATAATCTTGTATACTATCTGTAAATTGTGAAATGCATAGTAAAAAACGTTTTAAAGGAGGGAATTTCCGTTTTTATTCCAATTTTTTAAATAAAAATAATAGGTTTTATGTTTTTTTCTAATTTACTTAAAAGCATATTTTGGAGGGAAAAAAAATGCAATTTTAAACCACTTTCTAACTGAAAATAAAAACTTTTCTAGGTATCAGTTTTATTTTTATTCCATTTTTCAATTTAATGACGTCTTATGAAAATTTTTAAGCATATTTTACAACAATGCTTATATATTACTGTACCAGTGTTAAATAATTAAAAATACATCTTTTAAACAATGATTAGGAAGACAAGCAATACTACTATATCAAGCTACAATATACTACTCATATTATTCATATACTGCTCATATTGCGATACTTTAGATTAGAATATCGAATCATCTTTTATTATTATTTTTTAATCTTCTAACATTACACAATTATTTTCTTACATTTTTAACTAAAAAGCTTTTTCTTGTTTAGGGCCGTAAAATAATGTTAAATATCATCTATTTATGAGAAAATAAATATTTGTGCAGCATTCCATATATTTTAAAAAGTTTTTAATATTAAAAAAATACTCTCTCGTTCTATTTACCGTTTGATTTAAAAAACTGACATTTTGATCAAAATATTTTTGTATTTTATTTTCTTTTAGCGTTTTCCCATGTCGAAATGAATTAACTTTTTCAAATTGTCTAGAGCACATTTGCGGATTTCATCTTGCGAATAATTTTACAAGAGTAGAAAGTAATTTCGTGGAAGAAAAATGTCTGTTTCTTTCTTAGGCGAATGAATTATTTCTAATCTATTACTTTCGTTTCAAATACTAGCTTCTAAAATCCAACAAATCATGAGTCATGCTCCTTCCAAAAATATTTCTACTAAAATGTCTTCCAAAAAAAGTATTCGCAATAAGAAAAATGTAATCATTCTTTGAAATGTTTCGACTCAAGCAGGTTGCGAGAAGTTGTGGAAACGAAACTAAATTTTTTTGACAATGACATAGATTAATGGACTAAAAATGTAGTATATATATATATAATATAATATAGAAACTGACTGCAAAACTGAAGCCAAGCATAGCAATGAATTCAGAAAATATTTACGGCTTTAAGAGAAACGAAAGTTAGATACTTAAAAGTGTTCCTATTAATTTTCACTTAGGATACTCATTTTTAAAAGCGAAGGCCTTATATTATATTACAAATATAGTGGAAAAAACAGACTGAAACATTGTAATTTTGGCCTTTTATTTGCTCAAGGGAAATTCTATCCTTAACTGCAATTAACGATCAGACCATTGGTCAGGGATGTTATCTAATTAATCATGTTAAAATCTCATTAAAAATTTAAATTTCTCATTCCATTTTCTTATTCATAATGTATTCGTTTCACTCATCAAAGTATTTCTAGGCATAAAAATACAGCAGATATTAAAGCCGTATTATTTTAATAGTAATTAAACTCCCTATTCATTGTGTGCATAATGTTCTAATGTAATTAAGCCTCATGACCTTACAGTATTATTTAAAGCATAGCTATCCGATTCATAGTTCTTAGCGATATTGTCATAACTTCAACTTCTTACTTGTCATCAGACTTTTTTTTAAAGCTAGAAGAAAATCGATTAAATACTTAATGAAATAATGAAAACAAAATGAATTTTGACAATGACACAGTAAAAGTTTAAAAATTGACTATGAATTATTATTTTTAAATTGCCAAATTTCAGGAAGAAGTTGCGTGAGAAATAAATTCTTATTACTGAAGGACAGTGTTTTGAAAAATTTAAATGGTATTAAGTTCAATTTTATGTTAATTCATCTTTCGTCCTTTCCTGTTAAATTCAGGCTGAATAAGTTACATCTAAGTTTTATCTATAAAAAGAATACAGTGTGAAATCTATCAAACTCTGTTTTTTTTGGTTTATTAATAAATTAATTGCCTCGGGTGAGTATCTCCTTCGTCAGGAAAATTGATTTTAATTCTTTTCAGATTAATCGTTTAAGCATAACTTCAATTCAATGGTTTCGCCATACTCTCTGGCATGAAATTCGTGTTTTATAATTGTCTTACTTAAGTTTTATATATATTAGTGTACATGGATCTTTCTAATAGAGAGTGTCACGTAACGTCATAACGCTATTAAAACAAATATCCGATTTTTCTTTCTTATAAATTTAGCCATACACTAAATTTATTTTTTTAAAAAATCATCTTGCAGTACTAGAAATTAAGTAGAATCCTCATCCTTTCGCTTTTGACAATGGAAGAAAATCAAGTGATTAAAAATTTGATGAAACAATAAAAACGGTTTGAATTTTAAGGCAATAATGTATTATATTGTTAGGTAGTAGAGAAAAAAAATATTCTTAAGCAATTCCTAAAAATTCAACAAAAGTTTATACGACTATTAAATTGATATCAGTAAGAGGTTAATTTTTCAAATATTGAAATGGTGGTATTTCAAACTTTTGTGCGTTATATTTTCTCAAGATATTAAAATTATTCCTGATTTTTAATTAAGATTGTAGTTAAAAATTTTAAAAGAATCATTCCAAGATGTACATTTTCACCATTTAAAGCATATATCTGCTAAATTTGGTAGCTCTCGGTCAAACAATCAGGCGTACAAACACATACACAAACTTCTAACTTTACCATTACTAGATAAAAATGCCTTATTAAGGTAATAAAATTACTTGCAATTCTTTGACATATCGTGTATTTGAATACGATAAAGATTTTTAGTATTTGAAAGAAGAAGATTATTATATATGCTCAGATGCTTATAATAAATCATATATATGTTAGGTACTAAGGTCGAATGTAATTTTAAATTTTATTAGGTTATAAATTTTCTTTACATTTACCCTTATTTCACGATAGCTAACCAAACCCAATGTTATGCTATGTTTTTGATGCAAATTTTGGCATTTCTGTTTATCGATCAAAAGAAAATAGACTTTATGTAAAATATATATATTTATATATATATAATCTAATTATTTTTTTCAATTTAATTCATCTATTTTGAAAGCGAAAACGGCGAATGTCCGGAATATAATATGAAATTTATTATTTGATAGTGACTACAATCTATAAATAGAGTTAACTTTTCAATGCAGATGTTTTCTTAAGAAGAAGAGTAAATAGTTGAATCAGTTATTTAGAACGACAATTTAAAAGCTGAAAATTACCATCAAGAAATTTACATTAATCTTGCCACAATTGTAGTGGCTTCTTTTCTAAGCTTATACTAATTCAAAATAATTCCTGACCATTGTTGAATTATTCACCTCTGCCTACTACTTAACTTAATCATGTATTGAAGCTCATGATCCAAATTTAGTGGGTCAGTTAATCACTCTCTCAGCGAATGTTAAGTCTTCATCTTGTCTTAACGCTCTATTAGACTTTACTGGCTTACTCCTTCCAAACTACCTGAAATTCCAGAGAACTATTTCATCCCTGTATTAACTAAACATTCTGGATAGATAGTTTGAATTTGCTTGTACCCTTATTCCATCAATGTCCTTATCCCGTTTTGAAATGATTAATGTTATTCAGGGGATAATGTTGAGCGGCAGATGTGATTACACCTTGCTCGGAATTGGGCGATGCGAATTCAGCTTTGAATATTCAGCAGTGTTAGTGTAGAATAAAGTTAAGTCATCTGAAATGAGAGAGTTGCATTTGATATATAAGGGCATGGAATGGAAATCGTTGTACTTAATTCTGACAATCGGAATTTGTATTGTAAAAATTTGAATACGAAAGCAATGTTCCTTTATCAACATATCTTTAAAGCTGTCTTAAAATTATTAATATAATAATTAAAGTATATATAATGTAGTATTTCATATATGTAATATATTTAATGCATAATATAATCTTTTATGTATAATATAAATTTAGAATAAAGGAATAGTAAATCAAAATTCTTGATAAATTTGTTCATCAGAATAAAGTATGTACATCACATAATGTAATGCGATATATTATTTCAGTTTAACCATCCCTTTTTCCTCAATTATTACAAAGCCTCCACTGATTGATAAGATATAACTGGGTAATAAGCAGTAAAACCCACTTTTTTATATAGAATTTAAGTCAAAAGTACATCATGGTACTTCTCGATAATCAAACTCCAACGCTCAAAATGCTGCTTAATTTTGGTGGTCTGGCAATGGTTGAAATATTGTTGAAAAGAGCTCTAATTATAAACCTGTATTTTGTTTTTCTTCCCGAGAGAATTAAAAAAAATTCCATTGAAAAGAAACACATTTCTCAAACTGTGAAAAATGTATAACAATATTCACCTTATAGATTAAAAAAATAGAATTGTTATACTTATTTCTTTTGATTTCAGAAAAGATTGAAGATTTAATCAGCTATTAAAGCTTAATTCTTGTCGGCAAATAAAACACAATTCTTCTCTTTTATGATTAAATTTTTTGGAAATAATTAATGATTCTTATATCTAAAATAAAATGTACTCAATTCTAAGCAGAATATATAAGTTTGTGTACGTACATATTTAAAAAACAATACTTATGGAAATTTAAAATGAAATTAGATTCTATATATGAGATTAATTTGAATAATTCTACGTGATATTTTCGAAACATATTTATACAATGAAAGTAAAATAGATATGTATGAAAAAAATTAAATTTGAATTATTACTGTTACATTTTTCAGAAATCACGATAATAAACCTTTGAGTGGTAATTGTTTTGATATCACCTATTTTTCATAAAAAATTATTTTAATTTATTAATTTTAAAATTTTCTTTGCACAACTTCTGCATTGTATTTCAAGTATTATGTATCGAAACAAAATGCGTTGCCAATCAGATTATTTCAGAAAAAGTAAAATCGTAACTTTAAACAATATTTCTTCTCATTGACGATACTCATATTATAATGCAATGTTCTCTTTTGTATTTTACATAAGAATAAAGATTAGTCTTCTATAGCTATAATTCGTCAGATCTAAATAAAGCGATATTTATTTTTTCTTAAATTCAGTAACACGTTGCAAATTGTTTTGATTACCAACCTACTGTTCCCCCAAATGAGTTATTAATTAATAAAACTTAAATTCAGTGCTATCGAGTGATGATAAGAATGCTTTTCTAATTAATAGCCCATGCCGAAGTCCCGGTTCTTTAATTAAAACGCTAATCAACTTCTGCCGATTATTTTAATTAAAGGCCAATTTTACTATCCATGGCAAACAACCGTTTTCAAAATGGCTGCCGATTCACCCATAAAATTCCAAAGAGGAAAATAATCGCATTACTTTTCTCTTGCATAAAAGATGAATGTAATATCTTGTTATCGAACAAGTGTGCGGAGGATGATAGAAAAAAAGTGGTGCAGATGGATTTGCAATTTAATTAAGAACACAGAGCCGCCATAGGATAAATTTGGAGTCTCCCTTTCTCTTTTTTTTCTCTTTTACTCTCTCTTTTACCGGAATTTCTTTTTCAGCCATTTCTAACAATATGAGCCATCACGGTAATCGGCAGCTATTATAATTATGTTCAGTTCTGAGAGTGAAAGAAATAAAAAAATGGCGAGTTTTGGAGGTTTAGCGAAATATGATTACGTGTATCCACAACTGTAGAAACAAATCTTTTCTTCATTTATGTTCTGGCAACTACGTCTCATTCAGATAATACATTGACTAGGAAAGGGGGTCAAATAAGTAAAAAGGGTATTTCCACCTCATTAAGTTGAACTTTACCACCTGGGAGTGTATTATTTTGCTGTTTGGGTAGGAAGAGGGGCAGAATTAATTAAATTGGGATTTGTCTGAATCATTGTAATCTTACCCTTATCTGAATTAGAAAGAATATGTAGTATTTTTGTTTAGCAGTCGCTCTAATTGCTTTGCAATCAAGCTCTAACTTTTCTGTTGAAAAAGAATGAATAGGTTTGTAGATAACGTTTGTAATTTAGTGGTTAAAGGTACTTATTGTGAATTAGTGATTTAAAAAAAGAATCGACAGCTAGAATTACAATTTTAATTTCTTAACTGTAGTAATAATTAGGCAATTAATATTAACTTAAGAAAATCGTAATTTAAAGGTTTTTCTAACAAACAACTTGTTTGCACATCGAAATAATATTCCCACTATCGTAAAAAGGAATTGGTTTTCAATCTGTTAAATTATGTTTTATGTAAACAGATATATTTGATTAGAATAAAAGCGATTCTTTTTCTTAAGCAGATTGAAGACGTTATTACCAACTGCAGTTAACGATGATCGAACAATAATAATAAGCGATTTTGATGTTATTCATAAAGGATGTGTAAAATAACTTGCATATAAACGTATAAGACTAAGTGATTGATCAAAAAAATAAATAAAATGCCGGTTAGCTCTAAAAATTTTATATTTTAGCTAAGAGAACTAACAAAAATACTTAGTTACAATTAAATAGGTGTTATACAAAACAATAACATTTACACACAGCAGTGCCAAATAAAACATGCTATAATGTTGACGACAGGAAGTTGACTGCGAGAGTTTTGATTGGTGCCACTAGAGGACATGCCTAGTTGTTACAATAGTATATCATGAGTAATATATTTGTTTATATCTTATGTGTATCGAAGAAAATTTATATCGGCAACTTGATATGCAATCCCAATTACCCAATTATCATATTTCCCTACTTCACTAAATTTAAAATTCTTTCCGCATAGATTCCGAAAAATTTATTTTTTCCCATACTGCAAAGACCAATTTCTGATTAGTTTTTTAGGTAGCTAAAAAATAGATAAAATATGTGAAGGCTATAAAAGGAATACAATAAAGAAAATAAAAGAAGCATGAATAATATTTAAAAAAAAAATTGACTAGTACAAATAAAATAGTTTAATTTTGATTTTCTCCAAGAGTCCGATAATTATATAAAAAATTATTAATTATTGTGAAGGTATTATTCTTAGTAACATCTACTTAGGAGAAATATATCCTTTACAACAGATTAAGGAGTTAAGCACAATTGCCTTTACAGAATATTAAAAGGAAAAATTTAAATTATCCAGGAAGGTTCACATTTATAATTAATCGTTCATAACAAATGTAAGGCAATTATTGTTCATCAAACTTATTTTTCTTTTTTATAATTCAATGTTTCATTACCTTTTTTGTTACTTTCAAATTATATTTCAATTATATAAATTCAAATATAATAATTTGCACTTTTTATTTAAATTAAAAACTGCAATTAAATTGATGTTAGTCAATTTTTAAATTCCTGTTACTGCAGAAAAAAAATATTAAGAAGGAGCTTGAATCTAAATTTAAAAGGATTTTTAATGAATATTACATGTAAAGTTAATTAAAATTAAACTTCGAAATTTGATTCGCTAGAATTAGTAGCTGCCATGTTGCGATATTTCATAAATATATTTTTTGAAATTTAATAATGGTAGATACTTTACTGCAAAATTCTGTAAAATGAATTTTTTGATAATATCTGAGGGGATACAAAATGCTACGCTTCAACCAAAATTCCATAAAATGCATTTTTTGAAATTTGATAGAGGATACGAAATGTTACTTTACTGAGATCTCTTGAATTTTTGCTTACGAATAAATTTTATTTTTGAAAAATGCAATCTTAGGAAATATTTCACAAATTATTTCAATGCTTATTTGGAGCAAGTGTAGCATGCCAAAATACTTTGTTTTCTTTATCCTTTAGTAGCAAGCCAGCATGACTGTTCGAACTAAGAACAAAACAAAAAAGAATGTTATCATCAATATCATCTATGTGACGATAAGAAGACCGAAAAAGACAGGTTAAGCCCACGAGCTATTCCTCTTAATACTTGCTGCTGCAAGTTTAAAATCTCTTCATATATTCCAGGCCATAGCCAGTCACTGACCCCAAATGCCGAAGAAGAAAACAGAAATAAAAAATGTCTTAACTTTCACCCCCATCTTTCGAGAGAAAAAAAATAAGATTTCGAACCCCCTAGCAAAAGACTTCGACAAGTTCTGGCTAGCTCACCCTCTGATTGAAAGCAGCTTTCATTTCAAACGGCAAGCACTTAAATCCGCATTTTCTTGTTTTAAGCCTGCTTTTAAAAGACCCGCCTCGAGGCTTTTCTTAGTGGAATTGCATAATATTGCTACCGTAATCTGCGTCCTTATCATCTCCCGGAAGGGGAATCGGTTGCAATCTCACCGCCTTCTTCATAAAAGCAGCAGCAGAAAACAATCTTGCGCCGCGATTGAAACTTAAGAGCTTTAATGGTGGGTGACGAGGAGTGACGATTGCGAACGGAAAAGGAAGGAGTCGCCCATCTTTATAAGTTATCATGGTGTGCATAAAAGGTTCGCGATGCAGTTAATCCCTTCTTAACCTTCGTGATAAATAGTGCACAAAACGAGAAACTACTTTCTTTTCCATGGTCCTGAACTGAGTCCCTTTGTGCAGTGCAGAGCATCCTGGGTGAAACCGTTTCTGGGTCATTAATAAATTAAAGTAGCTTCTCTTATTTAAATGAGGTCATTTGTGTGAGCAGCTTGAGAATAAAAAGAACAAACATAGAGATTTGATTTATTCTGTTTACTTAATAAATCAAGCTTGGATTCCTCGGACAAGCTGGTATTGAAAAGGAAAGTTTTGTTTTCATTGGATTTTTGAATGATTTAGAAGATCCGATTAGATTTTTAGTACCTGGTATTAATTTCGAAAGATACCGTGCACAAAAATTGAATAACAGATAATGCATTTTGGAGATATATAAAAGTTTTACTGTAGATGTTAAGCATTTGTAATTGCATTATTTTTAATTCTTATAAATTAAATTAATTCCTTAGAAACTTTTACTTAGCTATTAACCCTAAAGTGTGCAATGCTGACTTTTAGCAACGTTCAAAACATTTATTTTCTCAGGTTGAGTATAATTTTTAACCGCTATTGTTGCCTGAAAGTTTCTGGACATGCATGGGAAAGAAAACATGCGCGGTGAAATGGAGATATCATAGCTATATCGTCAACTGGCTAGCTGTATTTGACAGTCAACTAGTTCACAGGAAATATATATTGGAATTTAATTCCAATGAAATCTTATATTTGTAATTTGATATTCATGATTCTTTTAGAAAGTTGTTTTTAATTTTTTTAAAGTTTTATTTATGTTTTTTTAAAAATAAATTGAATCTGTCTTGTTTATTGTATGACTGAACCTTTTTACTGAAATCAACTTACTACTGCCATTCGGAACGCAGCTATTCGGGTATTTTATCTTTTAGTGCCCGTTACCTTTCGCTGCACTGTAACTTCAATTTCTTATTGAAGTTACAGTGCATTTCCTTTAATTTATCTTATATTAAACTACGCAAATAAGATATATATTTTTTGTTTTTAAGATTTCAACACAGAAGAAAATGGAGAGATTTAAAATTTGATGGAAAAATGAAAATGGTTTTAATTTCATTGCAACAGTAAAAATCAATTATTGATAACTATATGAAAATATGCATAAATAATTATTGAAATTAAAAATATCTATACAATTATTGAATTGATATCATTCAGAAAATTTTTTGAATATTAACATTTTATTTAAAAAAATCTTTTTGCTACTTGCTATTTGCTTTTGCGCTGAGAATTTCTAAAATTCGCTTAAATTTATTTCAATAAAAATTGTAATTTTAAAAATTATTAAAATTCCTATTCGTTCTGTTTTACCTTTCAAAATTTGTTTAACCAAATTTTATATATCTAAATCAAACGGTGTTTTATTATTAAAATCGCTAATGCGTGCATACATATTCTTATTTATTATTTATAGAAATATAATGAGTACAATCTGATTTCAGTTAATTTGCTACTAGGGAAAGCTGTTGATCTACTTTTCGATTTTATATAATTATCAAAACTGACTATGATATGATTATCGCGGTTTATGACAACTATAAAAAATAATAAAACAACAATCAGTAATACTTTCAGTGTATATTTAACAAAACAAAAGTGTAAGTTATTATGTTGATGCCCAACTACGAGATAGCTTGTAATTTCTGATCTTGGCTGTATTTACTTATAGAAACAATCTATTTCATCTGTGCATCTCAAATTCTGCAATTTACCTTGGCGATTAACATGTCAAAACTTGCTTTCGCATGGAATTTTTTTTTTGTCATGATGATGTTTCTATTGAATACTTCCTCGGTGTTTTTGGGTGTGTGTGTTAATATTCTAAAAATAACAAGCTCGCAATATTGAAATAATTTATTTCAAAGAAACTTTGGCTTATCTTTGAAACAATGAACTCTAATGTCTAGATTACAAGAATTATTTTTCCAGTATAATTTTGATGAATGTAATGGGATGTTTATCTAATGCATTTTTAAAGCCAGGAATATCTTCTTTATACGTCTCTACCTCCGAAAATAAATATAAAGGTATGCAATTTTTTAAACCTACGTCTAATAATGCAGTCATTATTTTTTCAGTTTTTTTGGCATGAAATGTGTAAAATAAAGGTTAATAATATTAGCGACTCTTGTATTTGCAACATAAGCCAAAGCTACAACACAAAATAAAACGTTTTAGTGTAAGATGCAGTATATTGCTTGAGGATATTTTCAACGCCATCTTTTTTAATTTTATCTAACAGAGAATGCCTATGTGAATAGAAGTTTTATAGGCAAACTATAACGTGGAAGAAGAACAAAAACTATATACTAGAATTATAGTTTATTATTATAACTTCGTCTGATTGAAATTTACAATTTTCTATATAATATTTTGCATTTTACTCTTAGTCTTAGGATTATATAAATTACGAAATACACCGAATATAGTTAAAATTTCTTAAGTCTAATATAAACTCGCATGTCTCTGAAAGTTAAAATTTCATTTTCAGTTTGAAAATTATTTGTGTGCATGTTATGGAACAAACTTAACTCATACTTTATATAGCTTTTTACTATAACTCATACTTTATATA
>JAPMOQ010053704.1:2597411-2643406 GCA_026543055.1 Argiope trifasciata | reverse complement strand
TTTTTAAAAATTTCGACACTTGGGAAAAAATTTTGATCTAGATCATTATTATACATACATTGGTTGTATAAAATGATATATAGTAATAATTTTTAGTTATTTAAGAATTAGTGTAACTTTTGCTAGTTTAAGCAAGTTAAGATAATAATGGCGAATTTTAACTTTCCATATAGCATTCAAACACATTCAAACATTAACGACTGCATTCAAAGTTTGCAAATCTACATCAGAATGACATAAGTAATTGTAACTTTTTATACACCTATAGTTCCCTTAAAAATTAAGTAAATTATAATATCACTCTGTTTAATGTGATATTATATATGATATTAAATCATTGTAAAATATTCTGAGTATTATGATTAAATTAATCTCTTAAATATGCTGCATTCCAAAAATTTGATCTTGGTGTATCTTCAGAATAATTAGTAAACTGCAAATTATGTACAATCTTAAAAATTTGTTTTATTTTTAGTCATCTATAAGAAACCTGTCGATATCAATCAAGTGATCTAGCAGCAAACTGTCTATCGCTGTCAGAAAACTGGGCGATCTGTAATTTTTTTTTCTCAAATAAAGGAACAATTTAAAGGCGATTTTCGGATTTTTATTTATAAACAATGTAATAGACGAATTGTTTTAAATCCCTAAATAGAGCTTTTAAATCTAGATCAGTTCTATATATTTTTAAGTGTGAAACTAAAACACCAACCATTGCTTAAGCACGTTTAGAATTTATTTTAACAGAAGACTCAGTTTTTTCCTTTCCTTCAAACTTTCAACTTCATGTTGAATTTCTAATCTTTAAACTTGCTGACAGATGTGCCCCTTTTCAAGATATCTGAAATTCAATTGGAGGAAATTATTTAAAGGAAACGAATGAAAATATCAAAATTAGATTTTCAATACCCCAGAGGATATTTCATTCAAGAAATTGGAGCTGATCGAACCTTCATCTTAAGCTCTGGAACCCTTATTTAGCTGATGCCGAGCCAAAATAGACGTTTATCTTAAGCTTCTTATCCAGACACGTGGTTCCAGAGCCATAAAGCACCACTTTCAGCTCTCAGCAACAAGAAATCCGTTTTCTTCATAATAAATCGTTACTCTGACAAATTTAATGAAAACTGCCAGATCAATCCCATAGCAGAGAGACATACAGTTATCGAAGAAAGAATTCTCCTCTTGGGCAAATGAAATTTGAAGTAACGTTAGCAAGTCTTCGAGGAAAATCTAATCTGGGTCTTTCGATGATTCTGTCTCTAGACGTCTAACTGGAAAGAGAAATATCCCAATTTAATTCATGTTAGGAATAAGATAGATTAGAGTATATATATCTTGTTTCGCGCTCAGTCTCTTAACGGAAATTTCTTTTCGAATTCCTCTGATCTTAAATTTTTATTAAGTTAAATTCCTTTGAAGTATATATTAGTCTCTAAAGAAGTTTCTTGAAATTTAATAAGTGTTTGAAAGATATTCTATTATTAAAAGATATAATTTTTGTTTAATTTAAATAAATATGTGATAAAATATACAACACATAGGATTTAATTTGCTTAAATATTTAGGAAATAAAACCCCTATTAAATTTTATTCATTCTAATTTGAAATTAAAATAGCTAAACGATGTAAGATGAAGTACAGTTAGATTGCATCGATTAATTTTCGTATTTAACGACCATTTATTTACAATTTCTGGTGTTTAATTTTTATTACATTAAATCCATTTAAATTTACATATTTTTCTTTATTTACATTTTTAAGTTATTTTCATATTATTGTTATTTAATAGATGTTTCGTTTTAATCGCTGATATTTTCATTTCATTCAATAAAATTTATATATATATATATATATATATATATAGTATTAAAATTAAATTTGTAGAGAATTTTATCTTTTGAATAGATATATAAAATTTAAATTGTTTAATAACAATTTTTATTAAAATATTCTTAATTCTTTTAAAATTAACAGAAATACTTTTAAGTGTTGAAAACAATGAATATTTTGTTCCTTGGCTATGTTAAACTTCGTTCTAATAAAATTTTTAAAAATTAAGATTTCCATTGTGTATCATTTTTAAAATGTATCGTAAATGTTTTTAAGAATGTACTTCAGTAAGAATATAAAAATTCCGCAAAATTAATTTTATAACATAATTGAAAAGCATATATTTCACTTAGAATCCAGTTTTTAAAATAGTCATAGAAACAATAGACACGTACATTTAAATAGTGCCGGTGTTTTAGCATAGGGATAGCGTGTCTTCCTCGTGATCTGTGTGTCCCGGTTTCGGGTCCCAGTTCATACATGGTTGTACTTCTACGTTTTATCTCTGAGGTATGTGAATGTGCCCCCTGTAAAAAGGAGTTGTACAAACAAATGTGATGAATGAAATATGTAGATCGTACTCTTGACCCTAATTGGCGCTACTGAAAAACAAGAAAAGCTCGCTTGGCTTAAATCGCTGGCAGATAACATTCAGCGAGCCTTGTAAAGTTCCATAAGACACCAACAACAATGCACAAATTTAAATCGTTATTAATGTGGTTATATTTACTTTACATCAATAGATATCGCTATTTATTAATGACTAGCCGCCTTTGGCGACCAGCTGGTTCGCCATGAGTAATTCGTTCTAAAATTTTCAATTAAATCACATATTCATTAGCCTTGAAGTAATTCCGGGCATGTATTGGCCTGAAATAAATATTTTCTTTAAGACGATGGACGGAAAGTTCTAAAAGTACACCTTTTCCTAATAATATTCTTTAATTTTATAAATCAGTCAGTTTTAACCATCGGTTATGTTTCCAAAATATTTAAAAAATTCGATGATGTTGCCAAAATATTAAATATGTTTTTTTAAAGAAAGCAAGACAGGAAAAAAGTATTAAATTAATGATACAGATATTGCAAACGATTACATAAATATGCCATTAAATCGGGATTTCAATGCATATCCTGTCTAAATTCAATCAGGTTTACCGTAAATAAAGAAGATTTATTGAGTTAATGATATAGATATTGCAAACGATTGTAGAAACCTTTGCTTTGCATTTATTTTTTAAAGAAAATATCACATTTTATATTTATTTTATTTTATCCAGTCACGTGCTGAAAGTTGCATTTCTGTAGATTTATTTCGCGATGATAATTTTTTTTATTTGAACTTCTGGCATTCTTTTATTTTATCCAGTCACGTGATAAAAACATGGTTAAAATATTTCTTTAAAAATTCGTTAAAAATAGATAGGTATGTTATAAATTAAAAACACTGATACCGTTAGAAAGCTAATTTTTTTATCTTTAAATTGATGTAAAAATCCTACTTGTCCAATAATATTTTCGGAAGTTATAGCGGAAAAACGTCGAAATTTCGCTTAAATTTTAATTCAAATTATAATTAAAAATTCGAAAAAAAGGGCTCCGAGTATACATGTACCGAATTTGGTAGCTGTAGGTCCAACGGTCTGGCCTGTAGAACGCCAACACACACACACACGCACATACACACATTGAGCTTTATTATAAGTATAGATATAAAATAACCAAGCATAATAATGATGAAAAATTTGCAGTAAAATATCCCTTAATAACATTTTAATATCTTATTAAAGTTGAAGTATATTAAAAAAGACAGGTTTCTTTAGTAATTTTTTTCCTTTTTTTTAACGGAAATCAAAACATTTCATTATCTTATTTTTAGATATAAATCACATCTGAAAACCATTTTCAAAAATCTTGTTCTTCGTTATCATTATGCGTTTAGTTTTTCAAACTTACATCACATTCTTTTTCTTTTGGCTGGTAATATTTGTTTCGAAACGACGTTTGACATCGAATCGTTTATAATGAGCCTTTATGACAATATAGCAAATGTTCCAAGATTAAAAAGTTTCTGAGTTCCAATGACAAAAGTAAGATGTTCGCCAATACCCAAAACGCCATCTGTCGGTTCATTCGTCGTTAGAAAACCTACTTTACATGAAATTGCAAATTGATGTCCCTTCTGAGAGACTCATTATACAAATTTCTTCAGTACCTTTTTCTTTTTGTCATAACGGTATAATGATCGTCAGGATCACTAAGGTAGTAGCATTTTTTTTTTTCCTTTTCTTCTTTTTTTATATTTTCTTTGTTTTCAAAGAAGTACACAGACTGTCTTTGAGATGCAAAAAGTTGAATCTCTGGCGTCGTTTGCACTTAATACCTTTCGAGTTTTTCTAAACTCATTCCCTTTTGTTCTTGATATCGCCAAAGCTGTTTAGAGAAAAAAAAATTCTTTACTTTCCGATACATGTACAAGTTAAAATAATGCATGGTGATCAGTTTGACTTTTTTTAAATCCATGTTTCTTATTCACATTTTCCTTTTAAAGGTCGAGTTTTTAAAAGAAAAATCTTCTTATCCGAAATTTGTTCATTGGCTATAATTAGTGTGGTAAAATACGGACATAAAGTATTTGCCTCATTTTCTGTGGATATTTTTTCTGTCCACATTATGTTTTGAATTTTTTTATGCCTGTAATTTTGCTTTTATTTTCCCATTGATCATTTTTTTTTCTCTCGCATGCGAAATATAAATGTATTGTAATCGTCAATGAAATGAAATTCGAGATTTTGATGGAACTCTATGTTTTAGATTTTCATAAATCAAAAATTCATTTTTCATTTCGGTTTGTGTGTGAACGCAATGACTCAAAAACACTTCAGTTAAAAAGATGAAATTAGGTCCAGGGACTGAACTTCAAATCTGTAGATTTCTAATAAATTTTGAACGGATTTAATCTAGAGAAATGCAATTATTCAGCAGCTCGAATATAACTTAATACCATTACTGCGAAAGAGAGAGCTGAATGGATTAAATTTGATACATAGATTTAATACATCAAAAATAAATGTATATCAAACTCCAAATCAAAAGCGTCAAGTGATTGACCGTCTATCGGTCTGTACTTTCACAAGCGTTAGTTTCAAAATTAAGTAATTAAAATGTGTTAGTAATATTGCGCATTGACAGAATGGAAATAATTACTCAGAATTTTATATACGTAAAATCTTAAATTGAAATTATACTTTTATATCGACATTATAAGTTTTTTTTATGTGTACATGTAGAATTGCTTTTTTTTCAGAAAGACAGCTACTAATTTATAAAGCAAAACCTTATCGAAGTATAAAATTTGTTCCGAATAGTTAGAGCCATTTCCTGAACACGCGAAATAAATTTATTTATGTTTATACAAGATTTTGCACGTTTAAAGTTATAGGATATACAAATCATCATTCCAACTAACTCAAAGTGTTTCTTTTTTGAAGTATTAAGCTCATAGACAAATCGAAAAAATACCAGAATATTTGCGATCTCACTTAAGATGGACAGAATAACCAAAATGTACCACATTTCAGATCTTTTTGGTTTTCAAAATCAGACAGGTCTAAGATGTGCAGATTTGTCAAAATCTCGTTTAAATTTTAGACGACTACAATACTTTCTGTGCACTTCACATAAGGAAAGTATTGCAATGGCTATATTCCGATATAGTTCTTAAAGGAGAAAATATTCCTGCGTTACCATTGGTAAGAAAAACAACTCATTCTTTAATAATGCATTTAATTATTGTTCAGAAAAAAATAAATAAACTTGCAGCTTTGCCCCATGCATATTAAAACTATCAGTTAGGATGGATAGAATAAACAGAATGCTCCGCATTTCAGACATTTCTGTTTTTCAAAATTAGACAGGTCTAAAAAGTCAGATTCGTCAAAATTAAAAGTTTGAATTTTAGACAGTACTTTCTGTATTCTTCACATCGAGAAAGTATATCAATGGCTATACTCTAATGCAGTTTTTATGAGGGAAAATATTTCTCATGAGGATTTGTGGGAAAAATAAGACACGTTCTTTAATATTGCATTTCATTATTTTTCTGAAAAAAAAAAAGAAAAAAATGATCTGGGAATTTTGCCCCTAACATATTAAAACTATCAAAGAACGAAAAGGGAAATGCCCCCACCAGCTGTGTCGCACTTTATAAGATGTACACATTTTTATTTCAACTATCATGCTTAAAACATTTTTTTAAATTATCATGTTCATAGACAGTTCATCCTAATACCAGAATATTTACGTTCTGTTAATGTCGATAGAGAACCAGAAAGTACCACGTTTCAGACCTTCATGTTTTTGAAAATCAGGAAGGTTTGAAACTTCAAGATTCGACAAAATCTCGGGTTCGAATTTCAGATAATTACAATACTTTTTCTAAATTTTATATAGAGAAACTATTTCATTGTTGTCCTTATGAGAAAAAGACTCCTACATTAGGAATGGTACTGGAAAAAAACGACTCATTCTTTAATAATGTATTTAATTATAACTCTAAAAAAAGGGGCCTGCGAGCTTTGCCCCTGGCAAATTAAAACTACTAAAGAAAAAAGAAAGGAAATGACCATTCCAATTCAGCTGTGTCTCGTCGTTTTCTTTATGTGTCGTTTACCTGTCGCAAAACAGAAACAATAACAACGTATGTACCTCGATGAAATTCACCGTGACATTTTTTTCCTCGTATTCTGTTTCTTAACTTTGGAATTGATTCACGCTTTGCAAGCATCAGGTGCCATTTGCATTGCTTTCTATCATCCTTTCCTGCCTTTTTTTTATTAGTTTTTGATACATATATTTTTTTTTATCCTACCGCAGTTGTGAAGATCAAGATAATTTAGCGGAACTTTAGAACACTGAAAGAAAATGACAGCGTTAAGGTTGGTGGCTTATTGCCGCCATTCTTGGCGTCTTTTCTTTGTCTGAATTGCTAATAGCCGCGACTTAAGGGTGAAGAAAACTGTGAATGGAAATATTTCTTTTTTTAACGCGAAACATGCGGAAAAAAAATTCGCTGCAAATAACTTTCATTAAGGTTTTTTTTCTCCTGAAATTTTGATCTCTTCTTTTTAAAATACCAAATGATATACAGATTTTTTTTGTCTTGAAGTAATTTGAAAAAGGTTGAAAAATTCTTAAGCATGAATCTCTAATGATGATAAAGAAGAATATATGAGTGTTTATATTATACAGATGCGAATTTTAAGTATTTCTTTCGTGATTGTTTCAAATATTTTCACCAAAATAATCATGCAATGGATATTAAATTATTTTTAATCAAAATATTTCTAACAAATGTATTAGCTAGAGCAAAGAAGATTATCGCATTTAATTAAAGAGTTATTCAAAAAGTTAAATGCTCTTCTCCCTTTTAAAAATGGTAAATAATAAATGTCGAAATTAACATACACAATCAATACTAGAAGCTTATAATAAATAAAGAATTGTTTCAAACTTTTTGTTAAAGTATTATTATTGTTAACACATTTCAAAAAATCTAGGTGTATAAATTTGTTTAGAATATAATATCATACTATTCATTTGATTAACATTTTTTTTATATTTCCTATTATTAACAGGTAGAATATGGCTACAATACTGAATACTTTTAGTTATAAATTGATATTTTATTTGCGGTCATTTTACTATCGAAACTGTACATTGAAAATAGTCAGATATTCGATATTGATAACTTTAAAGGCAGAAAATAATTTTATATACTTTGTGAGTTACAAAAATATTAGCATATTTAGAACACTGTCAGTATTACTGTTCTGAAAACAAAATATCTTCTATGTTTGAAATTTCAGCGTATGAATTTGTCTACTGAGAAAACTGTTATATTGAATTTATAAAAATAACAAACATACTCATCTCAGAAATGAGGTCTTGAATAGCTATTCCAGCCAGTTATGTAATCTAATTAAAATTCATAGTTTATTGTTCCCTGGCACTTTAATATCTGCGTTAGCTCTTTATTTCTTTATTATTGTTAATTTTCCATTGTATTTTCAAGAATGAGAACTTAACTTAATGCTTTATAAAATGTAACGATATTTAAAATTACTCCCTATCAATTAAATAAAATACTTTTCTAAAACAAATATATAGTCTACAATCACTTTTACCTAATTGTTGAGAGTTCCAGTGACCTCATGAAAAAGATTTCGGTTTCGAATTCTAAGGTTCCGATGCGAGACTCGATTCTAACAAAGAATCGTCTTGTAAGGAGCTTGGGGCGAATTAAATCTCTCAAGGCTAAATACCCTTCCACTTGGGTGGTGTAGAAGTTTGGAAGTGAGAGTGTCAGTTCAGATGACGTTCACTTCAAAGTTTAAAATTAATTTTTCCAATTAAAATTGTCTTGATATGGTCCGTATGTGACTTTAAATGAGGAATGTTAATATTGCCAAATTAAATAATTAAATAGGCAAAAACTAATATTGATTCAGTTAGATGTTTTGAATTCTTTATTATTCAAATTCAACCAGGTACTAATTTCTAATGAGTCAGTTCTAAGCACATACTAAAAGTCTTACTATTTGCAAATTTAAAAAATTCGAAATTATGTTTAAAAATTATCAATGATGAAGTAATCGTTTTAAAATTTAAACAAATAAAATTTAAAAGTTGGACACTAATTTTATATTAACTTTTTCTTCTTTTAACTAACATTTCAAATCGATTTTCAATATGCTTCATGGAAAATTGTTACATCAAAACTGCTTTTATCGAACAAAAATTTTAATTTTTGAACTAAATTTTATGTTTGATTATTAATTAAATTCAGAAAGGAATAAAAATTGTAACATTTTTACCAATTTGTAACTTAATTAAATATTTATGATGCCTTAGAAATTAAATTAACTTAAATAAATAAAAATTACCATTTTGTAAAAGTATTACATTTGAATCTGTTTAATGAGAACTCGAGCGTATGCATTAATTCAAAATACAATAAAGCCATTCTTTTTTAGTTTAAAATAAAATTAATTTACTTTTCCTTTGAAGTTGATAAACATTCATTAAAACAGTTTTCTTTTTTTAAAAAAGGGCATTTTTTAATGTGAATATAAATGAAATACAATACACAATACGCCACACAATAAAATTAAAATACTCGAAATTGTTTATAGATGAGCATCTTTCTTTTCAATTGAAAAGTTGAAAAAATGTGGATTTAATTTATTTCCTGCTTCAGATTAAATACAAATTATATTTTGAAGCAAAATCATTTTTTATAAATATAATATAATTTGCAAATGATTTTTCTGCATTGAATTTTGAAAGATTTACTTCATTAAATACATTTTTGTTTTGCACGAAAAAAAGAATATCTAATTTGAAAAAATCGTTTATTCTTTTCTTGTGTTAACTTTTTTCACAAAATAATTTGGCTTCAGTGAATTATATACTCAATTTTTTTTGCTGAAAAATAATTCAATAAGGAATTGAAAAAGTTTTCTTGTTTGGTTATCATGGAGATCTGAGAAAAATCATGCTTTGCATTTTCTATATCCTGCAATATATTTAGCAGTAAAATTAACTGTTTGCAAATATCATAAAAAATAATTATTTCTCCTCTTTTATACATATTATTAGATTTTCGAGGTATCTATATTTTTACTTATATTAAATTAAATAACACATTTCGTTTCCAAATATTTATGAAAAAATTATTCTTAAACAATTCGGTTAAAAAAGCATAAAATCAATGTTTGAATTCTTTTTATTTTGTGCAGAATAATTGTTTCTAAAAATAAATAATTCCTCAATTATTATTTTTTATGTAAAAAATATTTTTAAAATTTTCTAATATAATTTAATTGAGGACAGGTAGCTTAATGATGTAAATTTACGAAATAACTTGCGTAGAGCAATTGTTATTTTTGAAACAAATGGTACGAAGAATTGGCCATCAGTATTTTTAATTCTGTCTACTTTTTAAAGTGAATTCTATATTTACAGTATAATAGCAGAGTATTCTTCTGTACTAACATGCAGAAAATGCTTTTAAAACCATTAATTCATGCATTTTATTGTTTCATGATTCATGCCATTATGCCGCCTAATTATTCTGTGCAAGAAATTTCTTTTCATTTTTTTTATTGAAGATATTTTTATTGAATCAAACTAACTAAAATGTCCATAGGATTCTAAATCTGATTAAAATCTTCATGCTTTATCTTAATTTTGTGATTCTTGTATTTCTAGAGTTCTCTAAAAATGAATTAACTATAAAACAACAAAAAAGAAACATTATTCTATAATAACATTATTGACGCTTGTAGCAAATACAGAGAATACATCGAAACATTTTTTAAAGGACTAGTCTAACAATTGTTGGAAATTATTTGGATCATCACTTATAAAATACTTTGTACTTAGTTCATGCTAACTTTTCAGGAATCGCAATAGCGTACTTTTATTAATTTATGTTAAATAGGTCTGATCACTAACATGTATATGATTACTAATATTGTGAATCTAGATAAATGACTTGTACATTTGATGTAAGGATTTCTTTTGCAACTTAATTCCTCGATTCCTTTATCTAATTATTTATGTCCTTAGAGATCTAATGGATATATGGATTATTACATTTAAATATTGACTGGATTTGAACTCAGTTATATGAATACCAAGGTTGGCAACATAATAGTCAGAATATTGGCAAATAGTGCATAATATGATGAATGTCATCTGAAGCGAGGATTTGTGTTGTATATACGTATGGTGGAAGAAACTGTTTTTCGATATACCTTCTAATAATAAATAAGAATGCATGTGCTTTTGTCGATGTTTATTGCTGGCATTCTACTATAGAAACTGTTTTAATTGAAGCTACTAAATATGGAGCAGATATATGTCGTAAGGTTAAAAAGTGAACCTCGGAACAATTAAAAAATCAATTACAGCTTTTAGTTCATTAAAAATTAAGCAAAAGTTTAGTCTTTTTCTTCTATAATTGTCGAAAATATTGCAATAATTCTTTATACCGTTTCAAAAAAATTTAAATTCTAATTTTGAAGATAATTTAATTGTCGTGTTTTTCTTGTATTTTAACAATTTCTTTGAATAATGTTTTCATAAATACATTAAATTTTGACTTTAAAACCGTTTTCATAAATATTTTTTCTCAAATGTGTAATAACCTGATTTTTTTTTTCCTTGTTGATGGAAGATAAGGTAGAAAAATTCTGATTAATATCTGTACAATTTGCAAAAGGAATAAGAAATCTGAGTTTAAAGTAATACGAAAACTGGAAGATTCATGAATCAGAACATTTAATCGCGAAATAATAGCCTGAGAAGTTGGGATGATTCATGTACACAATGAATGGAATGTAAGTAAGAAGGTTATTAAAACAACACAGATTTGGTGTTAAATTATGGCGGACACTAAAATATCTTTTGGATCGGGGTAGGGAAAAAATCATGAACATCGAGCAATACATAACCAATTTAATTTTAAAAAACTAAACTCAGTGACAAGACAGTCCACTGTGGACCAAGGACTATAGTGCCAATATCTGCTTTCTTGACCGAGGAAACTGGTGTGTCAGGCATATTTCCCCGTTTGGTAGTCAGTCTAACTCGGAACCTTCTGGCTTGGGTTTCAGTTTATCGCCCCACTGAAGGGAAGCGCAGCTAATATTACAACAGTGGTTGGCAAATAATAATTTCTTTTTGTTCAGATATTATTTAAGTAACGATGGCTACAAATCTTCAGAAGGTTAAATCATAAAATGGCTAATATTATCGACAAATTATCAGGTCGCCAAAAGTGGTTGATAAATAGTAATTAAAAAAAAAGTTAAATGTTTTTTTCTTTGTTTGCATATTATTTGAGTAACGATAGCTAACATATCGTCAGAAGGGCAAATTATAATGCAGCTAATATTATTGACAAATCAATTGTTCGCCCAAAGCAGCTGGTAAACAATAATATAAATCGATTTTTTTTTGTCTGCATATTGTTTGAATAAAGGTAGCTAACAAATCATCAAAAGGACAAATTATAACACAAATAATAATATCAAAAAATCAACTGGTCGTCAAAAGCGGCTGTTAAATAACTTTAAAAAAATCAAGGGATTTTTTTTATTTACATTTTATTTGAGCAAAGATTGCTAACAAATCATCAGAAGGGCAGCATAGTGACATTTCTTTCCAAACTTCAAACTCTCTAATGTCAGTTTAATGATTTAGAGAAAAATGGAATTGACAAATTTGGCATTTGTCCGTGCGATTACACCCTCACGAGACTTTCCCCTCACTGCTGATGGAACTTCGATAAATCAATGAGCTTTTAGAACTGCTCCCATTCTTTTCATTACTGAAGCAAAATCTCTTCTCGCCCTCTATTTCCCGAACTTAAGGGTTCAATGAAAGAGAGGAAAACCAAATCAAATGTTTTACTTTTCTTCCGCTGGGCCTTTCTAAGAAGCAGACGTCCGTCACATCTAACTTTTCTACAGCCTTTTCGACGGAAATGAGGTCCCCTTCTTATTCAAAAAAAAAAAAATCTCGCTCCAATACTTTTGTATTTTCCCCTTCTTTTTGTATCTTCCAGCAAAAGGAAAATCCATAATTTTTTCAATGCTAAAATCAGTTATATTTCTCTCTTCTTGATAATGTTTGTTTAAAAGGTAATTGTTGCGTTTATCAAAAAGCTGTGACAAAGATATTTTTTCACTTAAAAATCAGTTCTTGCGGAAAGTTGGAACTCAGTTTGTTTTCTTCGTGCTAGACCATAAAGAGTTACAATGAGCTCTGTAAGTTTCAATATTAACCTCTATATGATTATTTTCTTTGCACATAGAAGAAAAAAATATATATTTTTGAATAAAAATTGTTTTTTTAGTGTGAAATTGTTTTCGAGAAGTTTGACTTTATCTTCGCACTATAAATAATGTATGCAACGACAGTTTAAAATCAGAAATAACGTTCACTTCCTTTGTCTCAAATATCCTTGATTGCCTTATTGGAAAACATAAATAAAATTTCTGAAGTTCCAAACTTTTTAAACTTCGACTGTGTAAAATTTTGCCCTTAATTTTCCTTAGTCACATCACTTATATGAAATAATAATAATAATGTATGTTGATGAATAATGTTATTTTTTTTATCGCATACTATTTTAATTGCATCGTTTTATTTAGTAATAGTAAATAATTTCTTTAGATCTGGGGATCCTGACATGTTAGTCATTACTCCTTAATGAAGCAAGAGAGAATCTTTGATGTATATGTATCGTTACACACTTTACAAAAGCCTGATGCGGATTTAAAATTTTAATTAAATCAAGTGGTTACCAGATGACAGAAAAATAACGAAATGTACAAACAAGTGATTCATGCCGAATGATGGGGCAATGACGTTTATTAATAACTGGATCTACTCTCTGAATTTGACTGAAGCTACGTTTTCATGCAGACCTCATAATTAAACTAATCAAATGAATTACGATGCAAAAAAGATACCATGAATAAAATGCATTTAAATAAAACCATGATTAAAAGACCATTATAGTATAATTAATTACATACCTTTTTTCAAATTTTTAAATTATTTTAAAAATAAAATCAGTAAAATTTTATTTCTAGCCTTTTTTTTCATTTCTAGCATTAAAAAATTAAATCATATTTATATTCCCAAAATAAAAGAAACCCATGACTAAAAATTTCATATATTTTTCTGCTTAATAAATGTGACTGCAATTGAAATACATTGAAAAAAATTCTTTATCATAGAAAAGTGTATTTTTAATTTGTATTTAAAAGATCTTCTTTAACACGGTAAATAATAATATTAAAAGATTCAATTTCCTAAGGGTTCAGTATGCTTGAAAAAGATAAGGAACAAATTTTCCTAATTATTTTTATGTTTGCTTAATTAATGATATAAGTGACTCTTGAACTCTAAGATCAGCAAAACGTATCGTATGTCAATTACCCATCAAAATATATTTACAAAATGCCTCTTTTTATTAGAAGTGCTTAGCAAAAAAAATAACATAAATGGAATTAATAGATATGAAAAGAAATGAAACAAGATCTCTTTCAAAAACAAGAAAGTTGTATTTATTTTAGCTCCTGTTTACATATATAATATTTAATTAAAGGAAATGTATGAACTACTATATTTTTTTCTGTTAATCTATGCCAACAACCTTTCAAAATACTTTTTAATCAAAGAAAGTAATAAACTTTTCCAGGTGTTTTTTTTTTAAGTATCACATTTATATTTTTTAGCAATTCGTTTTTTATATATTTTATTCTATCGTGTATTTTTTTTAAGTTGCTCATTGCCCGGAATCTTTTCAAAGCTATGCATGAATTACTTTTTGAGAATGAATAAAAAAGATTATTATACATTGAATTTTTTCTGAAATTTTATTATTGCTTTCTTTAATGACTACGAGACAGATATTAGCTAATTATAAAATTAATATAATTACTCCCTAACAGTTTATTTTTTAACAAAGATTTTATGGGAAATTAACTTTTTCCTAAATTTATTATGAATCCAATAAAAAAAGATTTTTGCGCCAAAATTCTATCATCTTTTTTAAATATATTAATTAGAGAAAATGTTTTTATTCAGCAAATATTATTTGTTCCACTTAATTGTGTGTTTTTGCATTCTACCTCATTATGATCAAGTTTTAGTTTTTATTTTTTTTTATTTAAAACCTTTTCAAACTTTTTGCATTGAGTAAATAGTAAGTTTCGCCTTTTTTTTCATTCTTTGACATTTCACAAAATAACTTTTGAATGTGGATGTTGGATCTCATTTCAAATTGTTCCAAGAATTTTTCTTCTTGAATTCTTGCAAGCCCTTCGTGATTTAATTTGAAAACAAAGTTTCTTTTTTTTTTTTTCTGCTCCCAAACTGCGAAAATCTCTGCTCCATTTAATAATCTTAAGGCTAATAAATGTCATTTTTCGTTTGACATTGTTTTTCATTTATTAATGGGAACAAAAGTTTTTCTGACAGTTGGATGAATACCATGGAAATGTGGATTCTTAAATTTGAATCAATCATTCACCCCCTCCCCAGACACCACCACTACCTAAAACTCTTACTTATCTTTCTCGAATATCATGTTTTTTGGTAAATTAAAAACAAAATAATACTTTATCAAGTTATTTTTAAAAAGAAACTTTTTATCTGCTCAGATAGAGAATCTTATAATTTATTTTAGACAAATGTAAGACTTTAAAAAGGAATTTCTGATTTGTTTGCAGTTAAGTGTCTTTCTTACTCATTTTAATTACATGTAATCTAGTTTTTACATTTTATCTTTCAGGTTACATATGAGTATCAAATATATTGCATCAAACTTTTGCACTCTCTGGGATAATCTGTATCGTTGTGGAAAAATAAATTAAATTATCTGAACCAACAAAAAGCATTATAATTAAATTTAATTTAAAATTTCCTTTAAATCAAATTATAAGTAACTCATCAGTCTCGGCAGTGCCATACTTAAATATAAGTTCCGCTAGGTATGGTCAGGGCAGTAGTTTTAAAGCTACAAAATATTGTTCGAATAAGCAAATGCCATTTATATTTACTATTTAAGAGGGCTCTTTAACTCAAATAATTTGGGACATTTTCAAATCTAAATTCGGCACTGAGCCTCAAAATTCCTCGGAGAAATGTGAGTTATATGAATTATAGCATTAATAATGTTATTTTTCATATAATTGGGTATTGCCTATAAATTATACATGAAAAAAATTTTAATGGAATATTGTCTTAACGTATTTTATATATTTTCGAGTGATAATATTTTAAATAAAACAATTTAAGTCACTTATTTGAACATTTTTGGATGTATATTAAAATATTTTATAACATTAGATAGAATATCACGAAATTGATTATATATAAAACATATTATGTAAGGTTTGGCATTTTCTCTCTAATAAATAGTAATTATTTCTTAAATTATTTTTAAATAAATCATAAGATAACGTGAAGTAATTGGAAATCTGTATTTATTTGATGATTCCAAACAGAGATTTTCTTTTTAAAAGAATCTCCCATTCAAAATATTATGTTGAATTTCTAATATTCATCTCCAAAGATTTCAGGACCCTTTATAGACTTGCAGGGTTTTTTTTCTTTCTTTTTTTTTTACAGATAACCTGAGATAAATTCCAATTTCCTTTTCTTCAAGTTTCTGTATTTGAGCATTTTTATTTAATCATTCCATTACATTTACCATAATATATTGTAGTTAATTATTTATATTTATTTATTTCATTTGAGTTTCCTTTCCTCCCATCTAAATCTTGACTAGATTATTGCATAGCTCTATTAAACTTCCAAGTACAATAATAAAGGAGAGAAAACACTTCCTTGTGGAGTGAGACTCTTTGTAATCGAATAAATATTCTTGTTTCCGTGACACCACCCTAAGATATGAAGCTCTCAAAGCCAAGTTATTTGCGCTCCTAAATATTACTTGTCTGTTGTTGTATCTTCATCTTGCAGAATGCCGAATGTATGGTGACAATGTAGCTTCCATATATGTCTTTGTCCCCAGAGGTCGTGGACAAGAAAACAAAGCAGGATAATTTAACCGGAAAATATCTTGTCAGACATATTTATCCTCGGCCCGTTCCGATGTAATGAAGGTAAACACTAGGAAAAGGGATCTTTATTGATCTGTTAACTCTCCCTCGCTTCGATTCTGTCTACTAAGGCAATCGTAAATGGAAAAGTTTGCTCTCTTAAACTCCTTCAGTCTTCACTGATTCTTTTATTGAACTTAGGATTTTGAGTATTGTTTTAGAACTTACGTTTCAGATAAACTGCTAAAACATCAATATGTATTCTCAGATTCCAAAAGATGTTTAATCAATGATTTTCTGTTCTTGTAGCATTTAAGAATCAATTTAATCGAAAATCACCATTAGATTTATTACATTTTGTCTGAAGTAACAAAATTTCTTCAATTTATTGTAGATTGTATTTTAAGGTTGGCGACAGAAAATTTTAATAAAGAAGATTTAAACTCTCGTTTTTAAAAAAAATTCTTGAATGATGCTACTATGTTATTTTTATTAGGAAAATTCAAAAGGTTATTAGTCTACTTTTTCTGAATGTTATGTGTATATATATGACATTTATATGCTGAAGAATGAGACCTACCAAGTACCCATGGGAACTAAAATGTAACTTAAATCATTTGATGAAAATAATATTTAGTTTTGTTGCAATATAAGTTAATATTATGAATATAAAAGTACAATTTATCATAAAATATTCGCATCTTTTTTACGGTCAATTTCAAGCTGACAACAACTGTATAATATATTTTTTCGAAATTAAAAATATTAAGTTAATATAAAATAATAAAATATAATAACCGAATAATAATAATAAAAATATTAAGTTAAATATAAATCACATGGCTGTACGTTAAAACAACTATCAATCGTCCATAAAGATCTAAGAAGTAGCAGGACATTTTATTTGACTTTAACCGACAGCAGTTTATTTAACTTTCTTTTTAATATCAGCTTAGATTTTAATCTAGTCTAATCAGCGTAGATAAGATTATACACTCACAAGTAAAAATGTTAATTCTCCTATGAGCATGGGGTCTCTTCAATGAATTTTATTTTTATTAATAATAAAATTTGATCTCATAAAAAGGATCAGTGTGGCCTAATACTGAATTATTGGCCACTAAACAGTTGGATTTTAAATCCGAGACCCAATGACACCAAAACTCTACTGTATGTATATGTCTAGTATTCTTTAAATTGGTCGTGTTAAATCTAACAACCACGTTTCCTTAGTGCTTTATTCCATTGTAGCTGTCAGATGCACACAAGAAGCTCCTTCCCTTAGTACAGTAAAATTGTTTTGAAAGAGAAGATGATAGTTTTATTATTGGCTTCATCTTATGATCATTGTTCAAAAATGCAAGAATAAGTTCCTGTGTCATTTCAAAAAAACGAAACCTAAACCTAATGACTAAACTAAACTAAATTTTAATGCATATAACTTTCAAAATGATTCATAAAAGACAAAACAAAAAGTGACATATATACATACAAACAAGATGGAACATATAACGACAACCTTATGATGGAATTGTATTTTTATAATAGAGTTGTATATTCAGTATCATTTCAATTTTTCTTATCTCTTATATTACAGAACCTCCGTGCAACCGAGAATGGGTTTTCGAGAGCGTTTCGAATCATGAACTCTTGGAGCGTTCCCGAAAGAGTATCACAAACGTATCTTCGAAAGAAATGTGCATGGGTCTCTGCCTGAAAGAGCAAGACTTTGAATGCAGATCTGCCAACTACCATAACCAGAGACAGGAGTGCCAGTTGAGTGACGTAGACCGCCACTCCGTCCACTCCAGCAAATTCTACGTACCAGCAGAAGATGGTACCGTGTACCTGGAGAACAACTGTGTTGACCGTAAGTTTATGCATACGACCCTCAAAATAATCCTGCATATTTACAAAGCTTACTACATTTAATGTTATGACAAATGGTTGTTGGCAGTTTCCTCTGAATTTCATATATGGAACAAAAACATGTAGTTCCTTAAGAATAATAAAACAACGTGATTTTTTTTTAAAAAACATCAATTTTGCGACATTATGTTTTTTTTCTAAAATAAAATTTTAATTTCAACTTGACTTCAAAACAATAGAAAACGGAAAAACGATTTAATACAAAAACATTAGTTGTTATTTTTCAGCATCCAAAACTTAAATGGAAAAAAAATTTACTGGTATTTATTAAATTTTCAGAATCGGAAAACGGGTTTTGCACAAAAAGACAAAAGGGTTAAAGACACTTCCACCATTTAAATAAATTCAAATGATCTGTAAAATATAACTGGGGATATTCAATAGTCGTATTTAAAAAAAGGGTTTTTAAATTTTTATTTTCCTTCAGAATTTCTCTTTGAAAGCGTTTCTATTTTCAAATGAACATTACTGCACGTTGGAAATTTTGTACACACTGACAGGAAAAAAATCCTACGGCGAGAAGGAAATTGAGCTAGATATACGAAATTTTGTAGGCCTGTTTATACATCTAAGACCTGAGAGAGCTGCCATATGGCTACTACTCATGGGGGCTACCTTACTTTTTCAGAAATTGCCACCCGAGCTTGGCAAGATATCTGTTATTTTTTTCAAGATATCTGTTTTTCTATCTATTATTTGCCCCAATGAATGAATAATATGCGGGGATTCTCCCTGGAGCTGTTTTAGTTTGAACTAGCAACAAGCGCGATCAGACAACTCCCGCTAGATTTTGAAATGGACACACTCGTGTATAACTTCATGTGACGGGCCATAAGGTTTATCCCATATGTGCAAAATGCAATGAGACTGAAGCTGCTCCTGCCCACAATTTTAACTACATCGATTTCAATAAAGGTCAACTGTTCTCTTGACCTGAGTCAATGTTACATTGTTTGAAGGCGTTCGGGCTTATGGACCTGGTTTGATGTCACTGTCAACCAGGTGGGATAAGCCACAATAACAATATACATCTAAGAGATGATGTATATTCACATTTCACACTAGCCACCTAAGCGTAAGCGCTAGTAGCTCCACCATGATGAACATGCAGATCAGGAGTAATTAGCGTCAAGCTAGAGCTCATTGGAGGAAGGAATGGATCTATTGTGTTTTCTGATGAAAGTTGATTCTGCCTGGTTCCAGTTATGAACGTGTTTTGGTGAGAAAGAAGAAGGTGAGAGTCGATAACCAATCTGTTTGGGACTTAGACTCACTTTATTGAACCCTAGTGTTTCAGGTATGGGGAGTAGTTTCTATGATAGCATTGACACTTTCGTGGTTATTCTAAGCGTTTAGAAAATTTGCTCGTCAATCTAGCGATTCAACTTGTGTTGTCGTTCATGAAAATCATTCGAGGAGATTTTTTCAAACACTATAACACTCGCCTTCATAACCATGTTGTACTTAACAACCCTAACGAATGTCGACATGTTGCTTTGGTCTGCTATATTACCAGATCTTTCATCAAACGAACAAGTATGGGAACTCATTGGACGACTTCAACATCAACCATCCCCGTATTGACTGACCGAGTGCAACAGGTATACTCAATCCCACAAACTGATATCCGGCCTTTGTACGACAGAATGCATGTACGTTTGCATTTTCTTGCATTTAAATTTCTGTTTATTACACTACTTATTAATGAGCTAATATTTCACATTAGAAATGGCTGTTCTTTCTCTAGCATTGATCTGTGATTTTTAAAGTTTAAGTAATTAAATATGCTACTTTGGCAAATATTATGCTAAAATTTCATTACTCTATGATTATTTTTTCTTGGTATTAGAATTTTTTTCCTGTCGGTGCATATTACCTACTAACTTTTTAAAAGATATTTTAATCATCCGGCTAATGTTTTTTATCGATAAGACTGTTTGAGCGATATCTAATTTTCACATATATGAATTTACTGCTGAGTTTTTGTTTTTGTTTTGTTTATCTAATTTTAATAAAACAAATCTCTTTTCCAGCACCTGTTCGTCTGTGCGAATTTCGTAAAATTGGTGGCAAAATTCTGAAGACTGTAGACGCAGTTTTCCAAGATGTAAAAACCTTAGAAGGTTGTCGCAAAAAATGCCTCAGCGTCAACTATCGATGCCAGTCATTCGATATGGGTGATCCGACTAACAGTGTGTGCCGTCTGAGTCATTTAGCTAGTCCATCGTTGGCTAACATCGAGGATCCTTACTTAGAAATCCATGGCGCGTCAACATATGAAATATCCTCCTGCTATAATGGTAAAAGTTGTTCGAAATGTTCTTTGTTATAAACAACAACATTGACTTATTTTAGATAAGATAGAATAAGAAATCAGATTTTTGCTGAGATTTAATATACAAATACAATTGCTTTGTTTCTTTCCAGTATCTGAAGACAGAATGCAAAAGTATATGTGATATATATATATATATATATATATATAATATGATATGATATGGACATGTGAGACTAATATATATTAGATGGTTGTATAAATAATATAGTAATATAAATATATGATGATTATAAATATACGATATATTATTATACTGTATTCATCGTATGTCCTGTTTCTTGCTGGTGTATGTAATCAGGTAACAGACACTATAATATTGTAAGTCTTCCAGGATTTATTATTAATTTTACCCACCAGGCATGATATCATTAGCAATGTCATATAGTCTTTGTTTATAAAAGTCAGCATATCCCTATAACAAATATTGCAATAATTTTGTCATCACACAGACATATATAAACAATTTTAATGAATCAGGTATTTCGAAGCTTGATGTTTGAATGTATTAGTTTTCTTTTTTCGAGAAAATAACCGAATTGATAATGCTAAACAAGGCAATGACATAAAATTAAGAAACCCAGATACACGAATGCCAGTGGACTAATATATCTGCTTACTAATAATTTAACAATTTAATATTACACTTTCATGTTATAAAGCTGAAAACATATTGTAAAATTGTCTTTATTAAACATAAATTTTATTTTCTTACTTTAAGAAATAATAAATCATAATGAGATTAAGTTTATTTTATACTTTTTCAGCTAAAATTCTCTGTTCAATTATATTTATACTATTATACAAAAATATAGTTATACTATTATAGGAAATTATAGTTATATTACTATAAGAAATCATAGTTATAACATTATAGCAAAATAATACTATAAAAAACATAGTTTTACTTGAGTATCAAATCATGTATTTGCTTTGTGTTCGTTACAATTAAAAATTTCACTATGAATTAGGTATATTTAAGTATACCATTTTTTATTTATTTTTGGCGTCTATAGTAAAATTATGATTAATATCTTTTCAATCAGTATACAATTTTTAATTTAATTTATTTTTGGTAGCTATAATAAAATTATCATTAATATATAATTACAATATTCAAACGGCAGAAAACTGTAGAACTAACCATGAAATGATGAAATAAAATAATGATTGAAAAGCGATGCGAATAAAATGTATTTTGTTTGAAAAAAATGTCACTTTTGTTTGTCAGGCATTTGATGTTTCCAATTTTTGTTTAAAGTTTCGATTACTTCTAAAATATATCAGTGCTGAATTCTTGTTTGTTTGAGAAGGTAATTCCTTTGTCGGCTGTGACGAAACAATATTATATATAAAGTTCTATTCTCTTAGAAAATCTTTAACAGTTTACATTTTCATATTAATTTTTACACCCTATTTTCCTTTCACTTCTATTAATATAAGAAGAAAATGAGTGAATTTTTAAATGCACTAATTAAAATGTATTTTAATTATTCTCAACCTTATCGACTAATTGCAACATATTTCAGTCTAATTTTTCTTTAATGAAAGTCATATTGTTTATTATTTTCTCACTAAATTCAACTTATTTTAATTACTTTAAAATCAAATCTATTTTATTGTATTGTTTGTTATATTATATATTTTATTGAACTTTTTATTGATTCTTAGGTAAATATTTAAATGTTCTTGTTAATTGGTGACATATTTTGTATGTTTCTTCTGCATTAACAAGAAAATATCAAGTCGAGAAACTTTTATATTGTACATTTCAATCTATAGAATGCCTTACATTAGTTTTCAGCTTTCGCTTTTCAGTTTGAAGAAAAATTTTAGTTTCTATCAGAAAAAAAAATTAGCTATTTAAAAATTTCAAGTCAATTATTTAATATTAACTAAAAAAAATCAAATAAATTTGATTTTTTAAAATTAAATTCAAATAAATTATTTTACTAATAGAAGGGAATTCAAATAATCTTAATTCAGAAAATTTAATATTTGTGCATTAATAGCATGTCATAGCCAGCTTTATGCTTAAACGCATACCGTTAGCGAACTTAATCAGTTTGACTTTCTTCGTTAGTAATTGAAAGAATGCTCAAAACTGTAATAACATCTTTGACATCTAATGGTTTGTTGCAACAAACAAAACATCTTTAACGATTTTTTAGCGATTAATCGATGATATACGGCCCGTACATAAAAACGAAAAATTCAATTTATTCTTTTAAATGGAGACGATCTTACTCAGATCCTGTAGAATCTGGAACAGAGAAATTATTTGGCTTTTTGTAACTTCTTTTCCCTGCTTTGCGTAGTCATATGTTGAGTTTCGGAATATTTGTTTGTGGTGGAGTGAGACATAACTTACAATGTCAAAAAATAACAAATTCAGTTCTTAAATATATAAGCTAACTTACACTAAAAATTCAGAGGACTTCCAGAAATTGTAGATATTAATATATGTGTTAATAATAATAGATTAATATTAAAATTGTATTAGAAAACTATAATATTAATAGATATATTAACTTTTATCAGAGTAATCCAGTTTTGTTTTTACTGATGTAGTGAACGAGCGCAATAAAACATATCGCAAATGCATACAAAAATATTGTAAATTAAAATATCTATAAAACTATGAACATTATATTTTGATAAAACATTAAGGAGAAATCTAAATATGGTAGCGATAGCATAATTTAAAATAAAAGTGAATCTTTTTTACATTTCAATATTATTCTCAATCTGTAGAATATTTATCTTGTTAATATATATTTTTAAACTGCAATCAAAATCAGTGTGATGTTGTTAAGCTGAATTAGATTCTGCAAAAAATTTTAAAATATATAATCTTAGATGGGCATTATGTTATGTGGCAGAAAAAACACCCTGCAATCTTATGATAGAATTTAATCTTGAATATCGATTCAAAAAGAAATTGGCTTACAGAAATAATGATCTTCACCAAGTCGCTAACTCTAAAATTCGCGAAGGCAATTTTCGGAGTGAAAAAAAAAAGGTATAATATTTTCAAAGGATATAAATATAATTTTCTCGGGAGGATATCATATTCCCATCCTTTTTGAAAAATATATTGTTTCTATAATCTTTTTGGTTCTGTTTCAGTGACTATACAATGTCGTTCGCGAGAGATGGTGGCATTCGTAAAGACAACAAAAGTTTTCAATGGCAAAGTGTATGTTAAATCCAGACCCAACTCTTGTGTCACAGATGTTATCAACAGCATGGAATTCGAGATTCGAATGGCTTACCATGATTTGAACTGCGATGTCAAGCAGGAAGTAAGATGGCTTTCTTTTCTTTTCTTTCCCCCCCCCCCTTTTCATTTTGCTATTATTTGATCACAAGGTCGATTTGGTAGAATAACAGTTAGAATTTCGTAGTTTCTTGTAGTAATTTATCATAGTAGGTAGATAGTTTATGAAAAAGTGTTTCTGAATGATGGAACTGTGATAAAATTGTACAGGTGATAGTTTGTTATACCCATCACAAAAGATTTGTCTAAAAAATATCAAAATAAATAAGTTCATTCTGGATTTAAAGAAATATTAAATGATGTTTAAACCTTTAGTCTGAAGCATTGTAGCCCGATAACGTTCGGTTCGATTTTCTTTTTTTTTATATTTAAAAGCAATAACATCCCATTTAACAATGTTGCACAATAATGTAAGATATATGTTGTTAATCGACATTATGAATATAATTTAATATATATAATGTTATGCATAATTATTGGAAGCACATAAAATTTTTTTTAATATTTCTCAAGATGAGGAGACATAAATCCAGTAAGTAGTAATTAAAATTGTTTTAGTAAAAATTACCTTCAAATATTTTAATTATTATATTATATTAAAAGTTTTTAGGGAGCAAAATTGGTGTCACTTAAAAGATTTTTAAATGAAATAAAATGGCTTTTATATAATAATATGCTTCGAAGATATTCAGAAAATATGTTAATTTCGATTAATTTTTACAGGTGAAAATAAATTTTTTAAATATTCTTTTTTAAAGAGCAAGTATATTTAAAGAAATAACCAAAAGATCAATGTGATGGGTTAAATTTCGATGGTCTGCTTTATAAATTGTTTTTAGTCTTTTTTTATTGTAATTCACGCTAATTAAGCTTATGTTTAATAAAAGGTTTTTTTTCTGTAACATTGGTTTATGACTCATTCTACTATGTATATCTTATAATATTCACTATTTTGAATCGTATTTAAGTCTGATTATAATTCATAGTATGTTTATAAATCAAATTTTGTGTATTTTATTAAATATTAGAACAAAGGAAAGTTTTTGTCGAAGAAAAAAAATGAATAACAAAATATTTGAAAGAAGAATGTCCGAAAAGAAATCTCTTTCTTATTCGTTAATATTTGGCTGAAAGCTGTTTGAATGCTTCGGAAGTCTATTAAAATATCAGTCCGATTTTTTTCTTACTGGAAGCTTTAAGGCAAATATAGGTTTTCTAAATCATGCATTTATGTAAAAAATGTTTGTGACACTGTACTTATTTCCTATGATAAATGACTCGTGAAATAAAGATGGATTGCATTTTTACTTCATTTTTTAATGAGCATTTCAACAAAAGCAATATTTGGAAAGTTTCCTCAATGCCAACATGATAATTCTTGTCTTTTGCTTCAAAGCATATTTATAAATATTATTTTTTCTCTAATAGTAAAGCAGAATATTTCTCCAGTTTAGAATAATATTCATACTGAAGATTTATCTTTTCACACTATAAAATTTTATAAAACTTTATGCATTAGATAATTTAAAAAGAAAAATCGTTCTTTAAAAGTCAACTTGGAAATTTAACATCATGGATATTTGAATTTATAAATATATTTTAATAGCTTCATTTAAATAGTTTTAGAAAGACATTCATAAATTTATGATTCTTTTAATTTAGGGTTCAGCACTTCATAAATGTTTTATAATGTTAGGATTAAATCAAGATGTCACAGCTTCTTAGTAAATGAACATATTATTAGGCTCTGCTTTGAGACATTTGCAACCAGCATTTAATGAAAGATATTAAAATTAAATTAGTTTTGTTTTTTGTGTCACGTGAGTACCAATTGATCACATTCTCTCTGGTACTTTAAAAGCTTAAATTTCGTGTAATTGAATTGAATGCTATAGGATTAAAAATATTTTCGGCTCCTTTTTAAGGAATAAAATAAAAAGTAATTGAACGAAATTAAGAAAAATACACTGCATTATTTTTTTAAAACTATAATACAAAAGTAATTAAATATATTGAAATTCCTGTGACCAAAAAGCACACGAAATGTTTTCATAAGGCAAACTGTATCAAATTGTTACTATTCATTTCTTTTAAAGTAATTTTAGAATGCTTTGGCAGTAATCATGTGTTCTTCGAAAATAGATGAGAGACATCAAGATGATGGACTAAATCGATATTTTTTTAACTTTCAATTCGTATCAAAGAATTCGTAAATAATATTCTTTTACTACATCAATATACTCTAAATTCTGATTATGAAATAGTTGTTTCAATCATGGAAACAATAAAATTGCAATTTCATGTTTGAAGTATATGAAAATGTATTATTGGGAGTTGCAATAGTTTTTTATTGAAAGTTCGCAACTAATAATAACATTGTGAGAAAGCGAATTATTGTGGTGAAATTCCATGAATAGTCTCACCATAATCCAGTTCCAAAATTAAGAACTTGTCAGATACTATCTCTTATTTTCAATTGATCTGATCAACGTGTTTATGATTAGACATTACTTAGGTTACTTAGCATTCTATAAATATTTATACTATCTAAATGCTGCCTTCTATATCATACAATTGCTTTTGATAAACAATCAACTTTAAAGTAGATTGCCCTTTTCGATATTTTTTGGAGTAGTAAAAGCGAAACCTTATTTTATTAATATTTTTTTGCTGAACTGTATTAACCATTTTGAAGAATCAACGACATATAAACTCTTATTTAATTAAACGCAATTTTTTTCCGGACAATAACAAGTAAATAAATAATAAGTGTTTGTCAAGTATCTATTGATATTTTTTCTGAACTATATTGACCGTTTTTGAAAAATCAACTCAGGTAAAAATTTTATCCAATTAAAATCAATTTTTTGTTCAGACAAGAATAGGAAATTTAATAATGGATTTTGCCAAATATTGATGTTAATCATACTGATATTTAATGTAGGCAGGCAAAATATTTCTAATATATGTGCATGCATTTTTAAGGAAGCATTTTCCATAATGTTTTATTACAATTTTGTAAGATGCATTTCGGCAATAGATGCATTTTCCCAACGCTATTACAACACTAATTCTTAGAAATTCTCCTATTTAAAACTCATTCAATAAATTTAAAAATTGAACCCAGTACCACTAGTATGCGTTATTTTCATTTTCCTTTTATATAAATTTTTTGGACAATTATTAGTTTTTATATACTTAGAAAATAATAGTTGCTGGAAAATGTAAGGTATTCATTACCTTACTAAAAATATATATTATGTCTTTTATCTTATTTTATTTTCCATCACGTCTAAGCGATTTTAAAACGATTTCAATCACTTTATTTTCCATTATCGGCTTTATATATCAATCTTTATCTAATCCGATAGAAAATAAGAGCTGAACCTTATAAAATCTTCAACGAAGTATCCTTTAAAATGCCTCCTCCTGACGCACTTTATTGCCAAAAATCCTTGAAAGGGCACTGATCCCTCCTTGCGATATCGTGACACAAGCATTTTTGTTAAAGCTCATCTCCTCGCTATAGTTGACATCGTGAAAAACATCCTACTTCTCTATTGAATTTCAATCACGAATCGAGGTATCTTGTATTTTCCCATCGAACAGCTTTCGATAGTGTTCACCGCCTCTAATTGAATTTGAAAGAAGAAGGAAGCAATTTAAAGTGTTTGACTTTGTACAAAAAAAGTTGATATTTTTTATACGCTGAAATATTACGTGTCACGACACAATAGAGAGCCCAACTTTAATTGTGATTTCAACATGACTTTGATGATCACGCCATGAGAAATGATATCGTCCATTTGATTGTGGATATTTCCAGATCATAATAGTCCCAGGGTTGAGTCATGTCTTAAGGGTAAAAACCTGAGATGACAGCAATTTTTATTTTGTTCCCGATCGAATCAATTATCTCAAAAATTTAGAGTCATTTATAGTAAATAGCATGGTATTTATCTAATCTTGAAACTACTATATATCCTTAACTCATACATCGCTAAGGATGAATTAGATTTTAAAAAATCCATGAAAAGACAAATATCAATTCTTCCTGTATATTTTATGCAAAAAATAAATAAAAGAAGTAAATGTATTCTTAGGATATTTATTAGAAAGTGCAACCTGTCTAAATTGGTATAACAGACAAATTTAAATCTACAAAAACTTATATTTAGAAATATCTGAAAGACGAAATATTTCGTCAATTGTGTTGAAAGTGTTAAAGGAATGATTTTATTGAAATTTTTTTGATTATATAAATTATTTAATTAAGTAGGTGTCCTATTTATTATGAAACTATGATTTTTATTTCATATTATTAATGTTTGAACCAGTTTGTTTATAAAGCTTTAAAAATTTTCTTTTCAAGTTTGTTTGTTGGGAAGTTGCTGCGACTTTTTTATTTCAATTTATCTACGTTTTAATGGTTTTGTTCTCTCAATTACAGAATATGATAGAATTTTCTTACGAAAAGCTTTATAAAATAAAATCTAATGCATTTTTTTATTTCAAGTTTGGAATAATAATTTCTGTATATGTTCTTCAGCTCTTGAACTTAAGAAAAAGCAATCTATTTATTTAGAAAGATTTTATTGTTCTCTTAGTTTTTCACAATATGACAAAAAATATGTTCTATTTATCAGTTGTATGTCAAAATTTAAAGAGTGGGTTGAAATAAGTCCTATTTTTTAATTTAGGATAGACAATGTATTCCAAAAGTCATCTGCAAAATTTTGAGCAAATCATTTTATAAACCTCAAAACTAGAAGATTTTATCCTTTATACCTCTTTTTGGTCCCCCAAAAATGGTTTTTTTCCCCAATATATTAAAAAATATTTTTCACCCTGAACTGATACCGTTTAGTTACATAGATGGTTTTTTTTTAATTTATACGAATGCTTAAAAATATAACAATTTTCGAATACTTTTCAAAAACTTTATTTCAAAAGTAGTCACATATGTGTAAAATGAAACTCCCAAAAGAATTATTGAGGTCAGAAATTATTCATTTCATTTTCTATAAATATATCTTTCTCAAGGTGAAATAAAACACATTTATTAATTGTTCTTTATTTCTTTCTGACCTTGAAAATAACTAATATATGTAAATGTATGTGAAATTGGTGAATAACTGAACTAAGTTACTCCTCGTTTGTAGTTGATTATTTTAAAAAAATTTGGGAGAGAGAAAGTAAAAAGAAATAGATGTTGACTAAAGGAGGGGAAAGCTTTATAACTCATTCATTACTAACTTACACTCATCAATACTGGCTCTAATTCATTTTATCAAACAAAAAAATTATTATTTTGAAACAAAAAGTAAAGCAAATATTTACATATTGATTCTTTAAAATGGATTTTTCGTTTAATTCTATTTCGGTTATTTTTTTTCTTTCCTTTCCTGATTATTTTGATCATTTTACTGCATAAGTACTGAATAATTTTTAATATATTTTTTTTATTCTTAATCTAATAATATAATGGTGAAACTCGACCTTCCTAAGATGGATACTTTCTGTAAATTAGGTGTTGCTATACATGTTATACAAAAAGCATTCAAATTGCCCCTGCAGACAGACCATTAGATCTACTTTTTGTAAATTTAACATGTAATTACTTATTGTATAATAGCTTTATTTATTTAATTACTAAATCTTCATTTAATTAATTCTTGTCTCATTAAGAAGCGGTGTTTTAAATTTGTAATTAGATTTCTCATTAAAAGATAAACTTCAGTATCTTCAAATTTTATTTTCAATATTTTCAGAGAATGTAATTTTGCAAAGATTTGTTTTTAAACTAATTTTTAAAAGCTAACTTTACAGTAATACATAAATTTTATTTCAGTATTTTTCGTTTTTATGAATTTATATCTTTAATATATTTTATATCAGTAGTTTTCGTCGTTTGCACTGCGATTTTTTTTTTTTTTTTTGTCAGGTTGAGAGTTTGATAATTTTTCCCCATCCTGTTCTTCCCGATTTCAAAACACATATTGTTGGAATTATATTTTCCTTTGTGCACGAAAAAACACTTTGAGTTAGAGACATAAATTTAGTATACGGTTTTTAAGCCTATATATTCAATTGCTTTCAAATTTTTAAGAAAATTCATTCAGAGTACATATGTCTGTCTGGTTTCTGAATGTACGTTAATGCAATAGTTACAAATTGAAAAGAGATAAATGGTTAAAATTTGATATATATATTTTATGTATCAAATTTGAAATCAAATTCTTTGAGGTACTAGGGTATCAACCGTCTTCTAGTCTCTGCTTTCAAAAGCATATAAATTCGAAAACTGAAAAACGTAAATATAGGAACTTTTGCCAGTGTTTTTATGACTACGGTTGCAGCTATGAGTTCTGCGGCACATTTTCGTTTTACTTAATTCGGAAGGGGAAAAAATACTTCAAGGCCTTTTGATATTTGTGTAACAAAGCACATAATGCCTGATGCTGGTTACAGTGATTTCAAACTCCAAAAAATGTTGCCAATAATCACATGCTAATATGTTCTTTCGTAGCTGTTGTTCGCCAGTAGTATGTTAAAAATATCCAAATGCATTTTTTAAAGAGTATGTGAGAAGAATTTCAGTGACATTGCTTCTGTTGGTTTGGTTTTCTACATTATTGTTATTATTGAGAGTAAATTGTTTAATATAATGTAAAGGCACATGAATTGCACCATTTTATGATTATCTGATGATGATATTTCGGATTAGGGATTTTAATTTTTTAAATACTGATACGTGTAATATGCGATAATAATCCACTGAAATTATAAATTTGTCTCAAAAATGTTTTGTAATTAAATAAAGTTGTGAAACCTTCAATTCATGTGCATTAATAACAATGTACTGTTTCGGGTTTTAAAATTAGTAAATAAATACATCCAGTATTCTTAACATGTTTTGAAAATAATTTTAAACTTATGAAGATTTAGAAGATAATTTTAGCATGTTTTACTTAAAAAAATAAAGAAAATTTTTTCCCTTGGTATTTTTTTGGATACTTTTTTCGCTTAGTAGTCCTAAGGTGCTTAACAAGTTTGCTTGTTTTTTTCCTGAACTTTAGGGCAACAGTGAATTTTCTAATGATATTGTGATCCAGCACCACGACATGATTGTCACGAACCAGGATCTTGGGGTAACCGTGCACTGCCAATACGATCTCTCCAATAAAAGTGTCGCCCACGGTGTTCGGCTCGAAGTAGGGAAGTAAGTGCCGATTTCTTTTTATACGTTAAACCTCCCAACAAAATCGAACTATCCAGCAAACTTTTTTGTTGGGTATTGACGCCTTTATTATAGACGTCAAATATATTAATTGAATGTTTCGCAAACCTTAAAAAAGCACTGTTGCGGATGAAATTATAAGAATTACAAAACGGATTGAATAAAGTCACGAGATTCTTTATGAATTCACGTTGTAAATGAGATCTTTTTTTTTAAACTAAGAAACTGTGATTGACACACTTTTGGTTTTCTGCCCTTGAAATTCGCAATTTCTTTTCCTTAATCTTCCTTCTTTCATTGGTTGGAAGCAATCAATAGGTTTTCAATAGATTAAGCAATGCAACAAAAATTAATTATTGAAATTAACTAAATAAAACAGAATAACTATAGAAATTTAGTTAATTAACTTGAGAACACGAATTATCAAAACAAAAAATCCAATTTTTATTGATATAAAAAGCTTTTAACATCTTGAAACAAATCTAAAAGCGTTAAGTTAACAATCGACTCCGTTTTTTTTTTTGAATATGTGTAAAATCTTATGATTTATATATCTGTAATCTGTTTTTTTCTGTGAGATAATATATTTATATTTCTTATAAGTTAAAAAGAATGCTCATCAAATGACATTTGAAATTTTAAAAGAATATCGAGAAATGCTTTGTTTACATTTCAAATGCTTTAACGTCCACAGTTGTTCATAGTTTAGTTTATTACCTTTTGTCAAACTTTTTGCGCTTATATTGTATTTCTTCTTAATTCAGTTTATACGTATTTTTATTTAAAATGATTTTGTTTTCTTTATGTCATAAATAAGCAGATATATCAAAATGTACACCTAAATGCTAAATGCATGAGGGTTATATATATATATGTTCCTTGGAGTTTAGAATTATCAAACTTTTTATTTTGTTTCATTGACCTTAATTTCTGTTATTGTTCTATATCTTTGGATTTAATAGCCATTATCTCATTGAACTGGTAATGGAAAAAGTATATTTTTGTGAATTGATAAGTATCATAAGAATTATCAAAATTTTTCATCTGATTTATTCAAGGTTGATTAAAAAATGCTTGTTGATTAATTAAAAATTATAGAAAATTTTTAATTTATAAAGCTTATTATATATAGCATATAATTTAAAAGCTTATTTATTCAATATCTAAACATTTTTCTTATTATTATTAAAAGAAAAAGTACAATAAAAAAGTTTGCTTTATTAAATAAATGTGGGTAAGAATTTTTTGAAAATATGTTCGTTTCATTCGTATAATTTCAATATTCTTTAAAACTATTGAAATTTATAGCCAGCGAACTATGAAAAAATTTATATGAATTTTTTATTCCTTTGTGCTCGGATTTCGATAAAATTATTGCATTTTTAGAGAGAGCATAAAAGGATTGTCTATTGCTTGGTAAATTTTGAATCAGAATTTTTTATACTTCCTTTTTTAATTTAAAAAGATATTTAAAAGGATTTTTTTTAATTTTTAAAAAAATATATATTTTGGTTTCAAAAAATTAAGTTCGTTTTTTTTTCTTATATTTAATTGCACATTATTTATTATTAAAAGGAATAATAAACAGATCGACAAATAAATCTAGAACAATAATATTTAAAGTTATATATTATATTTTTAAGTCCAACAAAGTATATACAGTAATTTTTTTCAAGTGCAACATTCATCATTTATATTTAGTTTGTCAATCACATTTTGTGACATTCTGCTATGCAGAACTATAACAATCTACTAAAAAAACACCATTTACCTCTGATACTATGGAGCTATTTTTTGATGGGCTGAAATTTAAATTGAGGAATTTCTATTATTGAGAAATTTTATGAAGACAGAACAACAATAAAAAAAAATATTTAGTTATTCATCAAAACAAAAGTCAACAAACTGTCTCCATTGTCAGACATCATATCATAAAATCGTTTTCAAAGCATTTTTAACCATTTATATCTCGCTTCACTCTGCTGATTACAGAAACTTCTCTGCAAAAGAACTAAGCACACCTTCTTTTTATCAATAAATTTCTTTTTCTGCAGTACCTTGATTATACGATGGAAGTGTCGATTTCGTTCCAGAACATTTACTTTTCTCCGCATTTTTAGGAGGTACATTAGAGAAGAACAAAAATAGCAAAACATCACGGTGAATAAACAAATCCTGGGTGTGTGGCTCATACACCCACATCAAAACTGAAACCTTTCATCAGGAAGTAATTTGGCACCACTTTATCAACCAACGCATTCTAGAAGGTCATGCTTCGTATTCCTAAGGATTGAGTCAAATTTTATTCAAATAAAATTCATCCCGTCTTGTATTGGTTTCTGAATTTAATACTTCCTCCAGAAACACCCCCCTCCTCCTCTAGAATCATTACTTTGATAGCTTGTCTAGAAATACTGTTTTGCATGTCTGCATATGTAACTATGACATTCGTTTTGCACTGTTCCCCGAAGCATGTTTTCCGAGTGCGAAGGCTCTTTGGAAACTCTCTGGAAGTTATTACAAAATATCTGGAGTTCATTTTTAAAATATTCAAAGATGTAGAGGCATATGAGATTGCAGAGCCTATTTTGAGCCTGCCGCCAGCGTTGGATCCTTACTCAGGTGAGATGAAGAAAAGCTTTATTTCCCAGAAGGAAGAGTTTCATATGGATATCTTGGAACGAGATGATTGGAAAAGGGAAGAGTGTGATGTAATTGGCAACATTTCGCTCGTCATGAGCAGGAAAATGAAAAGATTTACCAAGAGCTCGTAAACTGAAACTTCAAATCGTGTTCGAGTTTCTATTTCAAAAGGAATGTTTCCTACTATGTTTAAGCAATATAAGTAGATTCTCAACCACTAATTGTTAAATTTTATCATTGCTTCCGATCCCAGCCAAACAAGATATATTTACCGATGTTTAAATGGGAAATTTTTAAAAATTTAAATGGAATTAATGAATGTTGATATTCATTTTTTTATTTCAGTCATTTCTCATTAAGCTGTATTCAGTAATTTAATTTCCACAACACTTAATATTCAAACTATGTGCCCTTCTAAATCAAATAGTTATAAAATTTTTGATGAAAACATTGCATTCTTTTTTAATATTTTATAATTAGAGCTTTCATTATAGTATAAAAATATCTTGGGGTTAAATGTTAATTTATTTTTGAGTTTCTAGCTTTTTAACAGCTCAAAGTTAAAATGGAGCTATTTTCTCCGCCTTCTAAATATAATTTGCAAAATTATAAATTAATAAACTGTTTTTTACAAAAGGCAAGTTTCGTTTTATATGGATATTTGACAATTAGAGCTTTCATTCTATTATTTAAAAATTCTTAGGTGTTAAATACTAATTTTTTTTAAAAATTCACACTTTCTAATAGTCCAAAGTTAAAATAGAGCCTTTTTGTTCCATCTTCTATAGTCAAATTTATATATATATATATATATAATAAACTAAGTTTTACAACAGGTTTCAATTTATTTGAATATATGCCAAATAGAGTTTTCATTATAGTATTGAAGAATTCTTAAATGTAAGTGTTAATTTATTTTTAAACTAAACGCTCTCTAACAATTAAAAGTAAAATGGGACATTTTTGTTTTACATTATAAATATAATTTACATGTAAGTATATAAATTAATAAGTTAATTTTAAGACAAAAAAGTTTCGTTTAAGGAAATTTGTTCATTGCTCACTAGATATTTTTTCATCTATAGTTGAAATACATGAATTTAATTTGTATTTAAAAGTGATTTCCAGCTGTTGAGATTTACAGTATGAGGATTTAAGTCTTTTCTCTCCGATGTTGGAAAAATTATTTAAAAATAATCCTTGTTAATTGATCATGCCAAGGTATAAACAATATAAGTAATTCAAAGATAAACTTCCATTGCAGGGCTGTTTAATAAGAAACATAATTTAATAAAGAAGGGATGAAGGAAGCTTACTTCATCCTTATAAAAGATATATTGCTCGCGTGAGAATGAAATGCGAATGAAGTAATTATGCAGTTTCGAGCTCTCAAGAGTCAGTTATATAAATAAAGATACAGCTTAGCTTGTTTAGAAACGCAAAACATTGAATTTGCTTCCAAAAAACTGCAAACGCTTCTCTAAGCCAAAAGCTTCAACTGAATCTATTATGGCTCTTTCTGTTTTAAATTCATAAGTTCTTTATTCGTATTCTTTACGAGGCCATAAAGTAAAAAAATTAAAAACAAAAGTCTGGAAATGGTCCAGATTTTTCCTTTGCTTTTAAAACAGACAATGAAAGATGCGATCTAATTTAAATAACTGTCTCATTAGGATTCACTTGTGAGAAATTTGCATTTTGATTTTTGATAATTTTCAAATAGCTCTATTTAAATTCCTATTTTATCTTCATAATCCTTTTCTTTTAATTTAAATGAATAACTATATTGTTTATTTTATATGAATAAAGAAGCTGAGTTAGTGTGATATAATAATGCAAACAATGCTAAAATTTCTGTTTTAGGAGAGTGTTTATTTTATTTGTGTTGATATATAATTCTTCTATAAAGTTCTTAGGTGGTAAAGAATCATATTTAAAAAAAAAATTCCTTATCAAGGATTCTAGTATTTATATTATTATTACATCATATGGTCAGTGAATTCTTGGCTTTACTTACATTTTATTTTGAAGGTATTTACATATCTTGATAAAGTAAAGTCACTCCGATAAATCTTTTACAGCAGATTTGAGGTGATTGTTTTAACTATCGAAAATAATTGTGTAGATAACGGATAAGTTTTGAATTGAATGTTAAAAAGGAAAAATATTTTTACATCGTTTTGCTCCAAGCGTCCTAAAACGTTTCTGATACGTATTGCGATGCATACAAAATAAATAGTTTCTAAATTTTAGTCTTGGTTAAAAGTATTTCACATTTAACTCACAAATATATTTTTAATTCCCAATGGTATTTTTAGAATTAAACTGAATGATGCATCTTAGAGAATTCATAATGATATAATGTAAGAATACTTTTTCATTTTAAATCAAAACTTAGTTAATAATAAGATTTAAATTTAATAATTAATGAAACAAATGCTCATCAATGGTGAATTTAAGAGAAACATAACGTTCCCAGAAGAAAAATAAAATAGCTTCATAGAATTTCTCAGTTTCTTATTCGCCATATAATTTATATTCATTCCAGTAACTTAGGCTCATCAAGAGTAAAAGGATTCATCTTTTTAATATTAACCCTCATTACTCTCCCGCGTTTTCTGGCCCCTCTGCTAAAGACAGATAAGAGAATTAAGCCGCTTGGGTAAAATTACCCGTTATTCTCTTCATTATTGTGTAGATTTGTCTTTTACGTTAGAGAATAAAGTTTTATCAGAAGGATCTGAGCATTTTAATCTTTTTGGAGCATGCTGCCATATAAAGCTCTGACAACGGTTACCACTGTTAGCTAAATTAATTTCACAATAAATGCAAAACAAGGATTATAATTATTTGAATTATAAAATTGCTTTAACAATTTATGTTTGTCCTGAAACTTTATTATATGTAATTTTACTTCTTGCTCAATAATATTATGTTTCGTCATCGGTTTTATACCAGATGTTTTTATTTATACTTACACATGAATAATAAATATTTTTTATCATTCTTTATTATATATCACGTGCACTTTATATCTCAGAACAGATTGCATCCATTGAATGTCATGCTATACACAGCATCCTTTGCCTTTTTTACGACTTGTCTATTTCAACGCATCATTTAAATTTATAAAACATTATGATCCTGATTTATGTAAATTATTAAATTAACATCTATAATCTAAATATAACATCATAATATGTTAATTTGTAGACAAACTTTAAGCTGATTATCTAACACTTTTTAAAATTCAAGTCTAATTTAGAATTCTACTCTCTAAAACTGATTATGAAAATGCGATGTGATTATATATTAAATATTTAATTTTAATTAAATATAATGCCTTTTTAGGTAATTTTAATAAGCATGAGGAAATAAACATGAATCTAATAGCAATTGCAATAATTTTTTTCAATTTTTAGTTGTTTTTTTAAATTTAAGTGTAATTTGCCTTAACTAAATACAATTGAAGCAATTTTTTTGCGAGTATAACATTTTTATTCACAGAAAAAAATGCTTTATAATTTATTATTGATATTCATTTGATTTAGTTTAGTTATATTAACGTCCCGTTTAAAGCAACACGAGGACTATTTTGGGACGGACCTCGTAATTTTGAACCACGGTCAGATGACGAGGACAACACCTGAACTGGCACCCCCCTCTCCATGTCTACAAAAAAATGTCTGCAAATACTGTTTTCAACAGGAAAAAATATGATAACAATAACTAGTTAGTATCGTTAGCCAAAAAATCAAATGTTTGTTTAGTTATATTAATATCCCGTTGTAAAGCAACTCTAGGTCTATTTGGGGACGGTCCACGTATTTTGAACCACCATCAGATGACGACATCTAAACACCCTCTCTCCACTCCACGCCACACCAGTGGGAGGACATTTGGCCTGACAGATTTAACGTGCAACAGACCCCCTCACACGACGGTTTTTAGGTGGAATCGAGTCTCGAACCAGAAACCCTCCGGTTTTAAAGCCGAGTCTTTACCACCGGGCCACCGTGGACCTGATATTCATTTGAAGAAAAGAATAAAAGTTTATTGTTCTTATCATTTGCATTTAATAATTTTTATTTTATTTTAGAAATTATGCTTTATTTTTATTTTATTTGAATAGAAGCACATCTGAATGAATGCAGTGTGATAAATTATATGGTATATAAATTTTCATTATTCTGCTATTAGATTAGTTTAAGTTTTTCCCGCCTTTGTCATAAAACGCAGTTATTAAAAAACGCTTGGTTATTCATGTTTTTAAATTTTTATTATTTCGATACCGAATTTTATTTTTTAGTTTCGCTTTCAAATCGTGTGATTTCAACTAAAATATTAATAGACTATTGTCAATAAATATTCTTTTATAAGTTTTAACATTTAGGAATCAGGCAGAAATGGATAGAAATAAATCTATCTGAAAAAAAAAAGAAAACCGTCTCACTGAAAGATTTGACGCAAAACAAAATGTTAAAAAAACATTTGAATACTTTTTTTCAGATGTTTTTTTCAACAATTTGTTTTATGAATATTTCTTTCCTTTCGGGATTAAATAAAATATCTGTAAATATCAGAACCAGATTAAATGAATTAATTGAAATATTAGAACCAGATTAAAAATAAAAATAGAATAATATTATTTGATGGGTGAAATGTTATATTTTATTCTTAGGAATTTTTTCACTACAAATAACAAGTATAGGGGACATTTGATTAAGGGCCCTTAAAAATGAGAAAACTGACCAGCGTGAGGAATGATTTTTAAATAAAGAAACGGGTGTAAATTGTAATAAAATTTAAAGTATAAAACCAAATTTCAAATAATTAATAATATTCTGCACAGGATTATCCAAGATATTATGTATAAAGATATTGAATTAAGACTAAATTAACATTTTCCTATCATTAGTATTCCATTAGTTTACTTAAAAGTGTTAACTTTTGAATGAAATTTTTATTAGTAATGATAATAATAAAATTTGTTGTTTCACATCGTATTAAAAAATTGTACGTGGATCAATGGATTGAAAACAATGTGCAAAGTAAGCAATAATAATTTTATATATTTTGAACTGAAGACCTTTTCAATATTAATGGCTGTTGATGAAATTAATGTTAGAATAATTCAAATTCTAAATCCAAAATTTGTTATTTTCAAAATTTTAGTTCCACTCTTTTGGTCAGAAATTTACTTTTTTTTAAATGATCCACTTTTAAATAACCTTTTTGTCCGAGCTACTTTTAATTGGCACATTTAAGTAACAATTTATAAGGGCAGTGAAAATTAACTTTCAAACAGAAAAGAAACTAGAGAAATAACAGTAAAGTTAAAAAATAGCCGTTAGATTTATAATTATATAATTGTCATAGAAGCATGTTTTAATCTTAATCGTTCATTTCTGTTCCGATGCCTGATTTTCTTTATCATCAGTTTAAATGCATAGATTATAGATGTGTTTTTGATTATATTCTTAACAGAATTGTATTAATGCATCATTAATGATTATTTACATTTTCCTACCTAACAAAACATATTTCCGGAAGTAAACATCATGATACATTGTTTGTATTTCCGCTTTTAGAACAACTTAGTTAAACGCATTCCCAAGGAATTGCTCAGAAAATGAACCATTTAAAGTGCTATTAACAAAGAATCTTAATGTGTTAAATTCGATGTTGGGTTGTATATGAACAATGGATGCAATCAGACAAAATGGTATTCAGTCGTCAGATCGATTTAGTACTCTTAGATATTTTCAAGCAAATAAATTAGGTCATTTAAATAATCTGTAAGCATCTTATATTATGGTTACCAAAGTATATATTATATGAATATATTATTTAAGGTTAGCTTTTTTTTTAGCGGAAGTTTTAAAAATATGAGAAATTTTTCAAGATAAACTCAAATACTTTTATTAAACTGGCATTATGATATATTTACCTCACTAATATAATAACGCTTCCAAATTTTATAAATGTTTTTTTATAAAATTTGATTTTTTTTATAAAAAATAATTTAAAAACTTTTTTAACTTTTAAATTTGTACCTCTTTTGTTTCGTTTCCTGTTTTGTAATGATCTCTTACACTTCAGAAATTGCTCGAACTCTTGTGACTCGTAATATGAGTGCTGCCATTTATAGATGGTTAATGAGTGCAAAGTTTAATATATCAAACATATCAAAATGAATCATTAATATTATATTCATAACTAGTTGCTACCCGACACTTTGCTGCCTCACAAAAATTTATTTTGGAAATACAATTTCAAATTTAAAATAACTGACAACATCCTGTGTAGAAGACTATTCACTAAGGAGAATAAGAAAAAATAGCGCTTGTACTAAATATTTTATATTTTCGATTTTCGATTATATTTATATATTTTCGATATTTATTATTTTCGACATTTATTATTTTCGAATATAATAAATATTTTCGATTTCTTTATCTTCATATTGATTGGTATCAATTATAATAATTTTATTTTACACATCTGCGATTAGCTCAGAATAATATGTGCCGTTTGCCGATGACCGTTTATCTTTTATTATTTGTCAGTTTTAAAATATAACCTACGCGCAAGTACAATCAATAAATTAACCAAGTTTCATTGCAATCGGTTGAATGGTACGGCAGTACACAAGACACGAACAGAAACTCATTTTTATATATAAGATTAGTACAGTTGTTAAAAAAAACATACAAAAATCTTTCAAAATAGAAGTATTTTATAAGCATTTCGGAAAAAAATCATTTGGTTAAAAATCCGATTAATTTCCTTTAAAATAAGGACTTGAAAATAAAATACAGAATCAAATAAAGGAATTATTACACTTTTTAAAATGCTATGGTATAAAATAAATTATAACTATCAAATAATGATAAATAAAAAATAAATAAATAAACCTAACCTAAAAACAATACATTGAGAAGTATAAGCATATACGAAAAATATACAACATAAATTTAATTTAATAACAAAAACACACGACTAACATAAAAACAATTTATTAACATTGTATATTCAAAATAAAACAAAACAGCAACTCGAGTCTGGTCAAATCCATTCTATTTATTGATCGAGATTGCGATAGCTACAAGAGTATTATACACATAATTTTTAAACTTTTAATTTAAATGAAAATACAGTTGTTAACAATCACACGCGAACTTTCTTCGCCAGTAGGCGTAACGCACATATCTGACTTTCCTACGCCAGTTGGGGTAACGCAATGCAGAGTAGAAATTAATTTTATTTCCTTTATTATGTTATCTTTTACTTTAAAAGTACTTCAGAATTTATCCGAAAGATCGACTAATTAACAGCATTTGATTTTAAATACATCAAATACAAAGAAAATAAATAGAATTGTTTCAAATAATCGGCCGAAATTCTCCTAAACCTAACCTTAACTCTGTTGGGGGAAAAAATTGGAGCCTTACTCATATTTGGCGGGATTTGGCCTCAACTTTTTGGCGCGAATGTTAGTTTTTAATGAATAAAAAAAAATGACCACTCAATTGATGTTCCACTATCTTTTATTCCTGACTATAATCTATCTTTGTGCTAAATTTCATCCAATTCTGTTCTGCCGTTCTGGCGTCATTGAGTAACAATCTATCGATCCAAACTTTCCCATTTATATGTAAATGTAGCTATAAGTTGAGTGTTTATTACAATTAATTATTTTTTGTAAAATAAGTAACTCATATTAGGTTATTTTCTGCCAGGATATTATCTAAAACTTTTGATAAATTAAATGATTCAAATTCATAATGAGGCCAATAAACGATTATTGCTATTTATGTTCTTTACATTTTCTAGTAGTATTAGGTAATTACTTAACAATACTTATTATTAGATTCTAGTACACTATGAAAATAATTTTCCGATCAAATTGAATCTTTTTAATACACCTTTTCAGAACTGTGTCCTACAAAGAATTTCATCATGTATTTATTTTTATAAAATCTTAATGCTTTAAATATCATGAATATTTAACTTACTATTTACAGATTATATATGACATCAATTCGACATACCGTATCAGAAAAAATGAAAAATATTTTCTAAAGAATCACTAAAAGTTTTTCAGTAAAATTAATAAAATATATCAAAAGTAAAAGAAGTAAAAAATGTATCGAAATATTACTACTTGAAAATTTTAATAAAATCACATCACTTATACTTTCTTCATTTAATGCATGTATCTATATTTCAAAAGATATTATTTAAAAATACTTTACAGAAATGCTTTATAATGATTTTTACAAACAGTTAATATCTATCAGATGTATAAAGAAAGGTCGAATCAAGTTTCTTTTTAATGTGTTAATTTCTTTATCTTATCAAGTGAATATGCGGAATTTGCTAAGTAAAATTGGGAAAAATGAGCATAAAAATGTGTACAAGTTTTTGAATATTTAAAATATATCTCATTGTTCGTGCTTTAAAAGAGAAAAAACTTGCTTGGAACTTTTCTCAGTTATTATAAAGTGATATATCGTAGACATGAAGAAACAGATATTAAATTCTAAGTTTTTAATATCCGGCTTTCTTTATAAATGTCTTGTAATTTAAACAAATTAGTTTAAAGCAACCTTTTTTTTCTTTTTGGGGGGGGATTTAATAGAAAATGATTCATTAATATTATTTATTTTGAGGATAACATTTAATGGAATTGCCCCTTTGGCATATTTCCTTTTTTATATAATTATCATTTCACTCTATAATTCGAAACTGTTTTTAGCAAAATAATGTGAAATTATTAGATTTTTAATTCTTGTAAAATACTAATAAATTTACATAATATTCTATTAATAAACGGTTCCAATTTTTTAAGCTCTTCGTGTCCCCAAAAACAGCTTACGATTTGCATATAAATGTCATTGAATGATTGCATAATTTTCTAATCATGGCTAGCTATACATTAAATTTGATAAAGTTTATTCGTAAATTATGATGAACAGAATATAGTTTAATTAAACTCGTTTCTAGACATTATAAAATACAGATAATTTGAGAGAAAGATTAGTATGCAGTTTCATGACTGTGACTTTTATTTTGAAATATGTTGAAAACAAGATCAGCATCAGCCCTGAAATTGCTTTAATAGAAGTCAAATGCCATTTAATCGGTATAAGTATTTGTTTTGGAGCCATGAGAATTCCTGATCATCAATCGAAAATTTAATTCTGGATATTATTTTCTGCTCCTACAGATGTATATTTCTTTCATGACGACTTATTTTTTGGAATCCACGATAGCTTGAATGTAATGTTTCAGACTCATAATTAGAGGATTGAAGGTTCGGGACTAAATTTCGAGGAAAACTAATCTAAAAATAATCTACATTTGATTGAATCTGCTCATGGATTCTTATGAATTAATAAATAAAATGATGAGAATAAAAAATAAGCCTGCCTTTAGGAGTGTTTTTTTTTTGTAAGATTACTTAAAATTATTAAATTCGTTCCTAACAAATTTCCAGCAAATTTCAAACTTATTACTAACAATAAATTAGTTAGATTGTTTAAATATCAAAGGTTTTATAAAAATCTTAATTTTTAAAAAAAATCTGATTTATTACATTTTTAATTAAATTTAATAATAACTGTTTATTTGATATTTTTATTAAAAAATATATTGAAATTCGTATTTTAACAGCAAATAAAAATAATTTGATTGAGCAGAAGCATAAATAAAAATATAAGATTGAAAGTTTCTGTGAAAGTATTATTAAAAAATTAATAATTACCTAGTATTAAAAAAAATCAAAAAATTATTATTATTGAGATTTCTTTTAGTTAATTTTAATTTCTGGATTAAAAAAACATTACATTTAATCGAACAAATTTTTAAATAAGAATAATAATGTATTTCAAATGTGGATAATATAATAAACTTTAAAAAAAGTGAATTTTTCCATGTAAAATATTCTACTAATTCAAATAAATAATTATTATTCACAATTTCATTATTTACAACGACTGATTTGCAAAGACTTATTTTAAATTTAAAAATAACAAAGCAGCATCTGCACAAGGATTCTTTATGAATATATAATACCTCACAGTTTCTTATCTTTTTTTTGAAGAAAATTTAACAGCAAAAAATTATTTTTCGTGTCTTCCATAAAAGTTAAGTATGCTAATTTTTCAAGTTAGGAAAATAATTCCTCTTAAAATTTCAATAAAGAAAGAACTTAACAACTTAATTTTTTCCCTCGACTATTATCATTTGCTTGCTATTTTGAAAGTTTGGCTTTTGAAAGGCCAATTACTGTATTATTATCCTCTTTTATAATCATTTTTTAGTTTTATCCGAACTTCTAAGTGTTTTTGCTCATTTTTAGTGTTTTATAATAATCGTTTAAACTTTGATGGTAGCTTTTTTATTGTCTTAAAAGCCTTATAACTCGTGGTATTTTTTTTTAGTTAAATTCTTTTTCTCAATTACTCCAGAAGTTTTTAAATCACTCTTATTAAAATTCTATTTTGTGAAATTTGTTTTATTTTTCTATTTTGTTTCTATTTGTGTTTTGGACATGAATACAAAATGGTAAGCATTTCGGTATTTATATTTATGTGAGATTTTTTTCATATTTTTAGATTTTCAAAATCAAAAAGCATAACTAGAGTATACATTTATTGTTTTTTAAATATCTATCAACTGCTAAATTGGAAGTTCGCTGAATATACTTTTTGCTTAATTTCTAATGCTTATTTTCTTTTTCTTTCGTAGAAGCTATATCTTAAATTTATAATCTAATCATCTAGCAAAACCTGTCAGAGCAGATATCAGGAAATGTGCACCATTATTATCGAATACGTAAATCCTAACTTCTGTTTAGATGTCAAGCAAGTCATTATTTGGTGACTGCTGCAGATTACTGCATTTGGTGATTACGCTGCAGATAAAGCCCTGAAATAAATGTTGAATTTTAAAATCATACTCTTGAAACGGAACAAAAAAATCACACACACATATACATGTATATATATAATGTTACCGTGAAAGACGAAAATCTGGAGAATGTCGACAATTACTTTATTATACTCTTATATATTCGGGTTATCTCCGGTGTACGTCGATAATCACCGACATGCTCTGGAGGAGATCCAAACAAGACGCCGTATGCTTGGCGCAGTTTGGCCAGGTGTGGCTCTTGCGCCAATAAACCACACACAACCAACCAACCAACCAAACAAGACGCCAGTGTCCACGGAGAGGCGACATCACTGTGCGAATACAAGCCCCTGATCTAGACGGTGGTCTCACAGATGCCTGAAATGTGTTGGCAGTTGTTATTGGAATAACATACCTCGACTTTTATAAATTAGAAAACAAAAATGGTTTTCTCAAGCAGCTTCATACCTGTTGTCAGTTTATTATGTGTAAAGAAAAGTTACTTTCCGTAGATGAAATTTCTTTTCATGACATGTTGCTTAGAGAAACCGCTGTAGCTAATTCGAGAAGTGAAGGGCAAGAATATACACGCTACCATTGCTAAAAGAAATGTTTCACTAATAAAGGCAAATGTAAAAGCAAGAAACCCTTGTGTAATTCAAAGTGCCATAATAGTTTAAATTATTGTAAGAAATAAGATAGCATAACGTCAATCACATAATTAAGTTTAATATTGCAGCTTTAAGAGTAATAATTTAACTAATATAATTTTATTAGCTTTAAGTTAAACATATTATTTAGTATAAATGTGCTATAATTTTTAGTAAGTTTATTAGTTTAATTGCTATTGTTTTTTTTTTTTAGTTTAATTACTATAGCTTTCTCCTACACTGACAGAAAAAAAATCCGAACACCAAGAAAAAATTATTGTAGAATAATAAAATTTGAACTCTGCATTTGTCTAATTAATGTGTTTAATTCATTAAATTTTCAGGATCGCATGTTAATTTAAGCTCAGTAAAATCCGCCAGGGAAAACTCTGCTTTCATCAACAAACATAATAAATCTCCATTCCGTCCTCCAATGAGATCTGGCTCGATATCACTGGCATCGTAAATGGCTGTGTGTGTGTGTGTGTGTGTGTGTGTGTGTGTGTGTGTGTGTGTGTGT
>JAPMOQ010053704.1:2567073-2597401 GCA_026543055.1 Argiope trifasciata | reverse complement strand
TGTGTGTGTGTGTGTGTGTGTGTGTGTGTGTGTGTGTGTGTGTGTGTATTATAAGCGATTAAATTATTTTTATTCAGTAATTTTACATAACATTTAATCTGCGAAATTTTATGCGCTTTTTATTAACAGTTTAAACGTCTATTGAATGCACAGCCTCCGATAATCTTCCCAGATATTTGCAATCTGTTTCGAAGGATATTTGTTAGTTTCTAAAAATATCCTTTGAGAGTGAAGCGTTGAATTAAGTACAACTTTAAAAGAATTTAGTAAAGCATTCTGAAAGGTTCGAATGGCAATTTGTTTACATTTGACTGCTGGCATTCGACAATAAATAATTAAAATGATTTCTGTCTCAGATTCATTGCTTTAAATAAATAAAGATTCTTAAATCGACTAATTTATCGTTATTTTCATAAAGTTTACGATCCCATGACTAATTTTTACTCATCATATAAAAATTGAGTTCGGAAATGTAAACATATTTTTACATTTATTAAGCTGGATTATAACAAAGACTAAGTAGCTGTAGTCTAAAATTTTTACTATGAAATCAGATATGGATTAATACGATAACATTCTATCTAAATAGACGCATATTTTAGTGTGGTAATGAATACGTCCAGAAAATTCAAGAAAGTGAAAACGAAAACTATTTTGTTCAAAGTATTTTACTTGTTTTTTTTATGTGTTTTGATTTTTACTACCATACAAATCTTGAAATAGAGTTTATTATGTTGTCTCATACAATTAAAGTTACGCTGTCTCATGCAATTGAAACTTTTCTTTGAAGTTATAACTGTTCTTTTAAGTCCCCATTATCTAAATAATCGTAATTTTTTTAAAGGAGAACAGATTCTCAGTTTCTTGCAGTACAAGAGGAAATAATTTATCATGAAACGTATTACGTAAGGTACTTTCTAGTCATTGTGCATTTTTTAAATTCAAATTTTGAGATAGGCAATTTATAATATTGATTATAACAATTTTAAAATATTTTATAAAAAAGTAAATAATTGTTTATGCAATTACTACGTCAATAAGCTTAATTGTGAAAAAAAAATTCAAATATTTTTTCCCGCGGCCATAAGTTTTTTAGTCATATTAACTAAATTATGTTTGGCATACTAATATTTTAACGAAAAAAATTGTGGTCTGGGAGTCCCGGATCGGGCATGGTTGTTCTGTGTGTTTATCTGTGAGATGTATGAATGAGACCCCCTGGAAAAAGGGGTTGCGCAAGCAAATGTGTGCGTCACTTTCATTTGAGCTAGAAATCAGACTTCTGCTCTCTGGCTGCTCAGAGGTCTTTATCCTCAGAAGCTACTGCACCCCCTTTCCGTGGAAACACGGACACGGCACCATCATCAAAACAAAAATTCCATTTTAATACGACCAAAATTATTAGAGTTAAGGGATTTGTCAGTCCTCTAGTTCAATGAAAATAACCAATCAAAATGGATTCCTCGAAAGGATAGTGATTCATGGTAATGCTGGACATTCATAAAATTAAAATAATGAAATCTAGCTTTCATAATTCGACTATTTTCATTAGCAAATGAATATATATATATATATAATATTAAAATATATATATAATATTAAAATATTGAATGTCCCAAAATTATTTTACTAAATATGATTAATAAAAAAGACGACTTTATAAAAATAGGGAATTCATAATTTTATATCAGATTTTTTCTTATCTTTTCAAACATTGTTGTATATAAAAAATTGTATATTCTCCCACTGTTAGTTTACATTTATCTCTTAATGGTTGAGAAATTAATTACTGGATCACAATTAAAACGGACAATCTATAAACAGAATATGTCTAGTTAAGAATAATACATTAGTTAAAAACAATTTCCTTATAAAAAGCAATAAAAATAATCAGAGTTGGGGTTCAAGTATCATATGGTGCTTACATTAATATTTTTCTATATACACTGAAGTGACAAAAGTCATGGGATGACTGTTAATATCGTGTCGGTCCTCCTTTTGCCCAGCGTAGTGCAACAACTCGACGTGTCATGGAGTCCACAAGTCGTTGGAAGTCCTCTGCAGGAATATTGAGCCATGCTGTCTGTATAGACGTCCATAATTGTGAAAGTGTGGATGGTGCAGGAGTTTGGGCACGAACGGACCTTTCGATGATGTCCCATAAATGCTCGATGGGATTCATATCGGGCGATCTAGGTGGCCAGATCATGCGCTGGAATTGTCCGGAATGTTCTTCAAACCAATCGCGAACAGTTCTGGCCCGGTGACATGGCGCATTGTCATCCATAAAAATCCCATCATTATGTGGGTTCGTGAAGTCCATGAATGGCTGCAAGTGATCTGCAAGCAGCTGAACATAACCATTTCCAGTCAATGATCGGTTCAGTTGCACCAGAGGACCGAGTCCATGCCATGTAAAAACAGCCCACACCATTATGCAGCCACCACCAGCTTGAACAGTGTCTTGCTGACAGTTTGGGTCCATGGCTTCGAGGGGTCTGCGCCACACTCGAACTCTACCATCAGCTCGTAACAACTGAAATCGTGACTCATCTGACCACGCCACGGTTTTCCACTGGTCTAGGGACCAGTCGATATGCTCACGAGCCCAGGAGAGTCGCTGTTGGTGATTTCGTGCTGTCAGTAAAGGCGCTCGAGTCGTTCTTCTGCTGTCATAGCCCAAGGAAGACAAATTTCGCCGCACAATCCTATCGGACACGTCCCTCATACGTCCCACATTGATTCCAGCAGTTATTTGACGAAGTGTTGCGTGTCTATTCACATTGACCATTCTACACAGACGTCGGCGGTCTCGGTCATTAAGTGCAGGTGGTCGCCCACTGCGCTGTCCATGATGGGATGTGATGCCTGAAATTTCATACTATCTTCACACTCTTGATACTGTGGATCTCGGAATGTTGAATTCACTAACGATATCCGCAATGGAATGACCCATGCGTCTAGCTCCAACTAACATTCCACGTTCGAAGTCTGTTAATTCTCCTCGTGCCGCCATAAATCTCGAAAAACTTTTTCACATGAATAACTTGAACACAAATGAAAGCTCTCTAAAACGAGCTGCGCATTTATACTTTTTCGCTGTGATACTACTGCCATCTGTATATTTGCATATTGCTATCCCGTGACTTTTGTCACTTCAGTGTAATATTTATAGTGATATGAATTTCTCGGAAATTTAATTAACTCTAAAATATTATGGGAAAAGTTTTTGAGATCTGTGTTATAATCATTTTAAGCTTTATTGATGCCATAAAGTGTGCTTTTTAAAAATTTAATTTAGAATCTTTTGCGCATTTGCAAGAGCGATGCTTTTAATGTTTGAAATACATTTTTTCTCCTTCTTTTGGAAATACAATCACAATTTTAAAATAAAACAAAATCATTTTTTATCCATTATTAAATTTTGTATGTTTTATAAATTCATTATAAAAGAATTTTGTACGAGGTTCACTAGAATCATCATATCGCATTTATTTACTTAAATTATTCATTTTATTGAATTTTAATAAATTGAAAGAAAGCATTCTACACTACCAAATAATGAATATTCCATCTCACAAGATCATCATCAGTCGTTTTTCTGTGTATACAACAGCTTTAATTTCGGCGAAAAAATGTTATTTTGTATTTTTAAATTACAACTAGCAATCCTTCTTTCTAAGATTAAATAAAGTTATGTTCCTTTATAACATATTAAACTGAGCTTCAAAGAAGACGTTTTTGTTTAAAATTAGTTAAGAACCACGCTCATCAGTACTTCTTGTGTAATAATAGAAATAGCTGAAAAATTAATAACTTTCTGATAGTTTTCTAAAACGAAAAAAAAAAGACCTTGTTGATCTTTCCATTCATTAACCACAAAAGCAATTACCCATTTTCCCACGCTAAAAATTTTCAAGTTTAGCCAGTGTCTGACAAAATTAATTTGCATTCCTTTATTTAACGTACCCTTTGCTTCTGACGCAACGTGTAATTCCACTGTTCCCCTTTAAAAACGTCGAAATTCACGTCACATTAAACTTCGTTTAACATAAATAATTACTTCAACCTCACTTTAATTTAACAAAAGAACGAACTTCCTCATTCCCTATCCGTTCTGGAGAGACTAAAATATTCCATCCTCTTGCCTTGTAATTAATGAGCTAGAATTTTGGCTTTGAGTGAAAAAAAAAATATATTTCCTCTTTCTTTTCTTCCAAACTGAACTAGTAAAAGTAAAAAGAAAAGAAAAAAAAAAGGTTCTTCCACAAAATGCTTCCTCTTTCTTCCAATTCTCAATATGGCGTCTTCGTGTCATTAATTAGTGAAATTTTTAGATTAAAGTGACGCTTCCGCCATGATAAACGACCCACTGCTGCCATCCCACGTTAGAGAAATTAAAGAAGAAAAATGTGTCCAGAAAATCGTCTGCTCGCAGAAGAGTCTTTTCAATTAAAGTAATCGCTTTTTCGGATGGCATAATCATTCGTGTAGAAATTTTCTCGCGCCGTTTTATCAGTTTCGTTCCTTACCTTCAATGAAAGGTTGTTTACAGTCATGATTTAAGGGAAACTTCTTCCTTTGTTTGAACGAACAATGATGTCTTGGGAGTGATATCGATTCGGCGAGGCCTTTGTCCTTTCGGGACAAGTGATATCTTTATCAGGGAATAGTTGAAGGCTAGAAAGGTACTGGAATAGAAAATAGAAGTAAGTATACAACGAATTATGTAATGACTGTAGAAGAAGCAGATGCATCACCTATGTGTTACGATTATGAGCACAATACTTTCATCTCAGGCTTTTGATAAGACAAAAATTTGCTACAGATTTAGTGATTACATTAAAATTTAAAAAATAACTAAAATAACAGGAATTATTAAAGTTACTTTTAGTAATTTCTTTGTCATAGAAAGAAACAATAGAATAAAGGGGAATTTAAAAAAGGGACATTTTTGATGCGCTAGAGCGTCGGAAACTACTTTTGCGTAATATGCAACAAACTTCTGGCGTTAAAAATTTTGATCACTCATTAATATATCCTTAAGATAAATTAATATCTAGAAGCCGTACATGAAAAGTGATTTTTTGATAACGTTTTATCAGCAGTTAAATTTGTTTATTTCTTTAAATTTAAGTGTTATATATGTATTCTCCATGTTATGTGTGATGATGTGATGACATATAAAAATAACTCAAACAAATCTTTCACCAAAATAATAGTCATTAAGAACGTTACTTCCGCTTTTTGGGATATGTCCACTTCATCGCCAAAATTAATAATATTAATTTTTGGCTATAGGTTTAGTAGTGTAGCATATTAAAAACTAAAAGCTTCTCTTTTTTTGAAATAATGAATCATTTTAAATGAAAATTATTTAAAATATTAAATAGTTTCTAATGTGTAACTGTAAAGTTCTTAAGAATTTGATAATTCTGAAATTAGTTATTATGATAATCAAATCATTAGACAGATTACTTGCTTGTAAAATGATCTTTAATTATTGAAGCTCATATGCTAATTTCTGAATTCCTGCTACAAATTGTCAATAATGTCATTCGTAACGAATAAGTGTATAAATAAAAGAAGAATTCAATGAAACTAATAATACAGTGAATAATTTCAAAAATATGTAAATAAGAATTATGTTGAAAATTGATTTTGATGTTTAGAATTTACTTCTGAAAGCTATATTTAGATGTGTAATAGATTTAATTTTCGAGAGTGTAGTATAAATCATTCAAATATGAATCATAAAGGTATTCACTGAAGTTCCATGATTCTGGTACAATACAAAGTTTTGAAAAAAAATCCATATTCTAAATGCATCTTAAAAGTAAAAATAATATTTCCAATTAAAGTGAAAGCTTTATTATTAATAAATATCTTATTGTTTGTCGATTAAAAATTATTTTGATGAGGAATTTCTATTATCTTCTAGAGATATTTTTTATTTGAAAATGAACAATGATAGGAACATTTTGATAATAATTTCTGAATATTTTAAATTATAATAATGAGTTCGAATCTGACCTTATTTTCAAATTTCAAATAAACTTTAAAAAAATGTCAAATATATCATTTCAAAGCATTCTTTAAGTGTTATATGTCTGCATTTCTTACTTTATAGAAAATTGCTCTTTGCTGATTTTTTCACCCCTCCCTCGTTTTTGAAATATTATTATTGCAAAGAATAGTCAGTTTAATTTCAGTATTTCCAGTTAATATTAAAATAAGTTTATAGTCGAAATTTTGCCAAAACTATATCTAAATAAAAAGTTACAAAAAAAAAACCTTCAATTGCTAAATTTGACTTTTTGTATTGGAATTGACAATTTTAAGCATATTTTTATTTTTCTCTTCTTTGTTTTGAGTGCGTCAACCATTAACCATGAAAGAATTTATAATTTGAAATCCATTAAATTATCCTTTGCTGTCAACGTATCACATATTTTTGTGTGCCTTTTTTGATAAACTTTGCATTAACTTAAAGATATAGATTTCTTATAACTGTTGCCTTAGTTGTATACCACATTAGTCCAGAGCAAAATGACATTTTTAACATGGAATGCAAAATAAATATTAGATTTATATCAGTTATGCACGTTACTAAAATATCACTTTTAAATTTCTTTAAACCTATTGCAGAATACCTATCAAACTTGAAACATATTACATAACACATTCAAGCACTAAAATTGAGGCTATTCGAATGAAATTGCGTTTACATTATACTTTAATTGAAATGCATTTGAAAGTCTTCTTAAATAATTTAATTTCAAATAATTGTTAAAGAAGTTTTACCTAACTATAAACTGCTTGATTTTAACTAAGTTGCGTTATTTATTTAAATATCATTAGCGTTTGCACTTTCTCACGTCATTTCATGTCATAATTTCATGGACTGACTAAAAAATGAAAAATTAATCTCCCTTCTAATTAGTTGCAAAATTTGATTTTTAAAAAAATAGAAAACAAAATAATGTATTAATTGAAAATTAAATTGCTTAACCTTTTATTTTTTCGTATTAATATTTTTAAATCACAATTTATATACTCAAAAAACTAAGAAAATGTTCAAATTCTCCACTATATATTCAATATTTATTACATAATTTATATTATGTTAATTAAATCAGATTTTTCATTATAGATTGTATTGTAAGAAAAATTTGAACTGTTTTTATTGCCAAGAGAGGATTTTGCTTAAAATATTGAATTATTATGAATGCAGTAGTTTTATTCCAACTCCAGCAGCACTTAATCAATGATAGATTAAAATTAATTTAACTGAAAAATTATTAATGAGATATATTTAAATCATTTTTGTTTTCATATTGAATTATACTGAAAAAAAATGAAACGAAAAATAATATTTGATAGATTATTTAACGTTACTTTATTTCAAACTTTTTCTTAGTTATAATGCCTTTTTAATGACAACTTAAATACTTTAAAGACAAACATTAACTGTAATAAAAAGGGTTTATTTGGCTTCATTTCGTTTAATTTTCATGATAATCATTTTAATCACGAAACTTTGAATTTATTCATTTGGATTAATTCTTTTAATGAATCATTTCTCATTACAATATTGGAAAAAAAAATACTCTGGAAGAATTAAACTTCATTCTTAGAAAAATTCTTGCAAACGTTTGACATAAATATTAATGAAGAGTGGAGGAAAAAAAGAATCAACTTGACGGTTTCTTTTTTTTAAGAGCTCTGACATTTTTCTGAAGTATGTTTTTCGTTTAATTAACTGGATTAAATGACTGAAGCTGGGATTATGTAGATTAGACATAATTAACTGCTACTCAAGCGTTCCAATTCTTGAGTAGTGTCTGCCATCTTACACTTGTGAAGTGAAGTGAATAATGAGATTCTTGGCTGCTATTTATTGTCTGGAGAGTTCAGTTTATAGTTTCTTTTGTTGTAATATGTGGATGAGTGACAGCTTTTTAAGCGAATTGTTTGTAAACTGTCACATATTTTTGCTTCCATACTACTAGCCTACTAATACACTGATTTAATTTCGTTGTATTCTTGAACTACTTTTACTCACTTAGTAAGTTCTTTGTAAGACTTACCCTCTTCTTAATTATACTTTCTCATCTACCTTGTCAGATTTTAATTGAATAGAGAAATGGATTTGGGGACCGAATAGTTTTCTGAAATAAAAATTATTCGCTGTTAAGATATTAATCTACCTAAATCCATCAAATATGCACTATTGTATTGAAAAACATTCTCAATTTTAAATAACTGACATGCTTTATTTAATTTCAGAAATTTAATTTGATATCTAAATTATGTATTTAACTTTTCTACTGGATCATATTATTTTGTATCTTTATTTTAGATAGTTCTTGCGATAATTGTATGTCACTTGTAAATATTTCAGTTTATATATTTTAACACCTGTTTCCAATTATAGTTTCTTTTGAAGTCATATAATTCTATATTTTACATCTCTTCATTATTATTTTATTTTCCTTAAATCATATCGGATTTTAGAATAAGCGAAGAGCTTTTTTTTTAAATTACCCGACATTGTTACTAAAATAAACCTATTCCTTTCTTTACAGTCGTTAGTAATTAAAGAATTTCGATTAAGTTACTGAATTTAAAATAAAACAAAGGTTTACCAAATAGATTAAAATTGTTTCTTGACAAACCTAAAGTATTCTTGAAAGATGAGGATATTTTTATGGTTAATTATTTATTTTCTCACTGACATATTTGAATTTAATAATTTGTCCGTTATAGTTACAAAGAAACAATATGTTTAATCTGAAACATAGGGAGGAAATTTCTCTTTGTTATCGTTATAACAAAATTGTATTTTATTGAAGTATATAATAATGGTTTCGCTGTGTGTTTTTTTCGCTTTGTGAGTTTATTTAATGCTAAAATATTATATCATAAGAATAATATAATATATATAATAAGAATAATATTTCACTACAAATTATGTTAATAAAAAATAAAGTTTTACAGTTAAAAGTGTAATGTATGCAATGATTTTCAAAATGATTGCTCCGGTTACAAATATCTATAGAATCATTGTAACAAAAGGTAAGAAAAAATATCAGAACCCAATATATAAAGAATCTCATAGTGACGTTTTCCTACTTTTGACCGTTCCATGTAATTTTTTCAATCATAAAATGGTCACTTAGAGCGTAAAATTAGAACGGAGAGCATACTTTTTATCATCAATTGGATAAGTCATATGATTGTCCTTTTCTATTGCAAATAAAGCATTCTTTATGTATACCTTTATCTTGTTCCCAACACTCGTTAAGGAAGTATGGTTACCGTTTCGCTACTTTATGAAGAATTCTCTACGTTTACTTTCAGCTTATTCATTCTTGAAAGTCAAGGAAGTATGATAGTTCATTTCATTACTATACAAAAAAACCCACTTCCATACTTATTTTTATTTTGTTCATATTTGCACATTGAAGAAAAGTAATAGAACTTTTGATAACAATACGAATTTTTTAGATTCATCTTCTATTTGTTCACTGTTGTGTGCAATATTTCACTGCTACTGTCACATTTCTTTTTGCTTACCTTCAGCCCATTTACTGTTACAAGAAACAAAATAGAAGTAATTCATTTCACTACTATGTGACTAATTCTCTATGCTTATTTAATATTCTTTTGCTGTTTTATAATATAAGACAGATAAAAGGTAATGGGAATATAATGAATGGTACAATGTAAAATGAATTGGTAGAAGCTAAAGAAGCATCAAGTTGGAATCCGAGACATATCCTAATGAAATGAAGATACAAAAAGTGATTTTGTTTTTTTAAGTGGTCACATGTAAAATATGCGTGTGATTAAGGAACATGCAACAATGATTTCGTTTTTATTTGCTAAGCGTGATATGAAATGGAATACTACACGAGTAACGCTAGTATAAGCAAGGGAAGTCGTACCGAGCAATTATTAAACGTACAAACAAAATTTACATTTTCATCTATATTGTTGACATATCATTTCTTTCAATCTTTTTTGTTAAAAATTATTAATAATAACCGATTTAAAAAGACATGAAGAAACTGTAGTTATTTCAATCGATGCAATTATTTTAATAGCATTGTATTATATTCATTATAGTAATGAGAAGTGCTACAAACGTATATCAGTGGTTTATTGAAATAATTCTTCGACAGTCACCTTAAATTTTCTATCTGTTTGTCTTCCCATTTCTTATGCAGCAAAGTACCATACAAAATCAAGAACAAAGTAGTTGTTTTTTTTTTTTAAAAAAAACTTCCTAGTTTCCCATAAATATGATGCATATTTTAAGAAGATAACTTAAAAGATTGTCGTTTTGTATATGCTTTTCGTTGAAACTTCATCACAGGCTATTTAAAAACATTACAGCAGAATATGTATTCTTGACTAAAATGAATACAACGCACCTTATCTAAATTTCAAATACCAGTGTTTGAACATTCATCGTTTGTAGGTTAGTTTATTTATTCATTTATTCAGTTTCTGTTTATTTAGTTTACGTTCATTCCATCCTGTTTCATTTTTTCAGAAAATCCCTAAATATAACGCATATGTTTCCCCGAAAAATCGATCATTTCAAATTCTTCAGCAACCACTCGCTGACGAGTTATGTGTCTTTGTTAGATCTCCCTACTGTATCTAAGAAAATGGTATTGATTCTTGTCCCTGAAAGAAATAAATTAACCATATTCTTTTCGAACGACTGAATGCGAAACGAAGTGATGTCGATATTGATTGGATAATATAGAAAAGACAACTATATATTGTAGCTTAGTAACTTTTCTGAAATTCGAATGCAGAAATGGAATTGTAATTTGAATACTTACTGAAATATATGCGGAATGTCTGAGAAATATGATAATAATCAATACAAAATAACAAACTAAATATGAAAAAAGACTTATGGATTCCTTAAATTCCCTGAAAAATATAAAAGTATCTGCATTCCTGTTTTGATATACGAAATAAGATTTTAGACTTGGCTTTGAAATGAAGGTTATCGTAAAAATTCGATTTCAAGTTTATTATATACAAGGTATGCATTTTTAAAGAGTATCTTCAAATATTCTCTATATAGTCTTACTAACTAACTTAACTTACTTTATTTAACTAACATGAATATGTACAATATTTTTATAAATTTTATTGTATACAGTATAAGAATTTTTAAGCGGCATCTTCTAGCATATTTCATATTGTCTTATTAGATAACTGAAGGATGTTGTGCAACATTTTGTAATACCACTAATTTTAAAATTTTATAATATTTATAATAATAACTTATATAAGCAAAAAAAGCTGAATATATTGTTATTCAAAAGTTTGAATAGAAAGAAAAAAATGAGAAAAAGGCAATGAAATTGTGGTTTTGAAAATTGATACTGTTAAATTAATTGATATTGCTTAAAAGTATTTTTCTTCTTTAATGTAGGAAAATATTGTGTTGAATATTGTTAAGGCTAGTACTATAGAGCTGTTCAGATTGAGACCATTGCAAATCCAAAGCTTTTTCCATTCCTTGGTACTAATAATATTTCACTACAAAAAATTTAAAATGCCGTTTATTGTTTGTAAGAATTCCTGATTATTTCCAATGAAATATATCAGGCAGGGATGTTTAAATTTTTTAAAGTTCTGATTCTGAGATCTAAGTTTCAATAATTAATATCCAAGATGGTATTTAGTTAAAAATATGTATTTGAAGTTTAATTTATTCCAAATTTTCTTGATTCACCATGTAAACGAAACGACAATTTTCTTCAAATTAATGATACCAAATCAAATATAAAAGAAGTAAGCTAGTTCATAAATAATAGAATATAAACAAACAAAAAATATTACCAATTATTTGCTTTAAAAGACACAAAATTTCTACAAATAAGTTTTTAGTAAAAATAATTTTTTGTGTGTTTATGTTTTTGTTTCATATAGAGAGAGGAAGAAAATATGTATTATACTTTTTTTATTGTATAAATAAAATGGTTGTAAATTCATGAAAATTATTAGAAGTGATGAATTAATGGATATAAAACTATTTTGAAACTGATTATGCATAAAATTTTAGATTTTAAAATGATTTTTTAATCTAAACAATTACATATTTATACTATGCCTACAATTACTTAAAAGTTTTAGATTCAAAAAAGTAATGTAACCTGATCGAAATGAAAGTAATTGCAGTTTCAAATAATAAAAAAGTATATTACTTGTCTTCATATTTCAGCGTCTTCGGTAATTTCATTTCATTTAAATTAATTTCATAAACATTAAAAACCTTTAAGTTTATTTTAAAATTCTCTTAATCATTTTATTTTCATGAGCCCATCTGTATTCGTTATGAAGTAAACATTATAAGAAAGACTACATGTATTAACTGATTTCTTTACAGTTTCTTTTATTTGAATAATGAACTGATTTTCAACGTTTTAGCATTTATCATATTCTTAACGTAAAATCTCGTCTCTCCCTTTTCTATAGTTATTTTCTTTTCTTATTTTAAACGATTTCAATATTGGTATTAAATTATTAATAAAATTTGCTATTCCGAGCAATATCCTCACACTTATCATTTAATTATTTTTTAAAAAATTTCAACTGTTTTTTTTTGTTTTGTTTTTTTCCCATCATAAAAAGTGGATATTTTGACCAGTATTGATGGTGAATTAGTATCGCTATATGCTACTATTATGAGCCAAAAAAGTCTTTTTCGAAATTTCGTAGAGTAATTAATCAATATTTTCTTTATTTACAGACAAAATAGAAAAAGCGTCATGTTATCAGATCATAAAATTACGAATACTTTTTAGCTCATACTACCTTGTTCTATGATATTAAATAACAGCATGGCAAGATCTAAACTGTCAACTTTGCTTTCAAATTGCTCGGCTTAGTATTAACACTAAAAAAATCGATATTTTATCCTTATTTACAGCTTTTGTGAATAGAACTAAATGCTTTTCAATGAAGTTAATAGAATCTTTTTACAATAATTTAATAACACAACTGAATGTTATAATAACATAATTTTTTATGTCAGTATTTTCTGCAATACATCTGACATTCAGTTATTTCGTTGTAATGACTCAAGACAGATAATTTTCTAGATTTTGTGAATAAAAAAATAAATGAAAAACGTTCCAAATGGAACGTTTTTTATAAAGTTAAATAACTTTTTGGCCCAAATTTGTGCCAAAATGATCAAAAAGTGACATGAAAATAACAAAATTACCCTTAATTAAATATTGGATTCCACAACAAATAGTAAAATAATCATATTTCATATAATCATTAATATGTCAAGAAAAAAAATCGGGAAAACCAAATTATTAATTATTTATCAATGAGTCCTTTTTTGAAAGAATCAATGTAATTAACTTTGAAGTTTCATCAATGTCTAGCTGACTTAATATTTAAGAAAAAGTGATTTCTTACGGTGAAAGAGTGTTCAGTGACTGTTACTTGGGAGACATCTGGCAACTATCAGTGGACATATAATCAACAAAAAAATGCCAAATGTCATTTTCTATTCAAGCATTGGCATTCGCTTGTAGCGATAAAAGAAAAGGGACTTCAAAGAAAACTTTGGTATAAAAAATTGCATTAACTACGCATGGTTGACCGCAATCTTTTGTCTGCAACAAAAGATCGAAACTGGGCGCAAAAAAACCTCTGAGGAAAGGGTATATATAAAAGAGAAAAGGATATATAAAAGAAGAAAATCCTTTTTCCTATTACATTTCTCTCGTACCTTGTGCAATTACATCCATTACTGTGAAAGGACTACAGACTAAACATTCGACCCACTGAGCTCGAAATGTATTGTAGAGAAAAAAAAATTATTTTGCTGTCTGCTCTTATTTCTGTATCGACAAGAATCCATTATTTTCTCCCTTTTGACGTGATGGGTATAGTTATTTTCTCATTTGTCAGCTGCCAGCATATTTTAGCGTTAGTTTTTGCATAAAATATTGTGATAAATGCTTCAACTTCAGACCACTTTGTTCTTATAACTATTAAACATTGTTTAACTTTATTTCAGAGTTGCTGCATCTTGAGAGAAATGTCTGCACTAAAATGGTGCTGACATTTCTTCATATATTTATATTATATTTATTTCACTGTTTCTCAAAAAAATATGCAGTTAGTGAAAATAATTACTGATTTTGTATGGCTAAGTATGAGTATGAGTTTCATACTTGAAGCGAAAAAACAAGATTTTTTTTATGTTTGTTGAAAACTTTTAATTATACACTTATAAACAGATGCTAAACAAGCATTTTAGTATTTTGGTCTAGCACAAACAATTAAAATAAGCTGGATTAGGTTATTCAAAACGCTAATTGTTCCACTGACACACCATTATTTTCAGTGATTAGTCCTTGGAGAGAAGAAAAAAGTAAAACATTCCAATCTGATGGCATGTTGCCATCTGGAAGAATAACTCTTATTCCATATTTATTGGGAAAATAATGCATCAGAATTTATTTGGCTGAGATACTTATTGCATTAATTTGCATTTTAAAAAATTATAAAGTAGACAATAATAAAATCAGAATTTTGTACCATAAGCAGTTGGTATAAAAAATTGCATTAACTACGCATGGTAGTTAATCTTACAACACACAACAACTTACTTTCATCCTAACACAACGCGTAACTAAGTTACACAACACAGTTACATGTTGTGAAATTATATTCAGAACATGCGATTTCCATTCACCACGTATAAAGTAAATCTTAAATGGAATACGAATCGCAGATAATTTTAATGTCTAGACTTCTTTGTCCTACTCTCCCAAGATATCATTGTCTATGCGGGGCTCTTCCTCTATGGGGGTGGGGGGAGTGTAATTACCCCATGGCTTAAACGATCATTCACTGATATAATGTAAAGTTGGAAGTTGGAGAGAGAGAAAGATCCGTTTTCCTCCACTGAGTAGTTCAATATTCTCGACAAGTTTCGAATTTTAGTTCATGCGTTTTTTTTAATAGAAAGTTATTTTAATTCAAATAAATTTCAGTGATTTCTATTTTTTTAAAACTCGTATTGAAAATCTAATATGCAGCTTGTAATTCATGGATGCTCCAAGAGGGAATTTTTCAAGAAATAATTTATCATGCTCATAGAATAATGGCATCTTTCTATAAAAGTTCAGAAGTTATTTGATTTATAAAAACTTTTGGGTGCTTTATAAATGCATATTTATAGTAACTATTATTCATACTTCAATATTTTCTGTTCAAGTATTAATGCTGTGATATAATATTTGCTAAACCAGTATGTTTAGTTAATTACATATTACGATTATTTTTCTAAAAATGCAATACATTTAGAATGTCCTGATAATTTTTAACATAAAATAAGAAAAATCATTACACCCTGAAAAATAAAAAAAATCATTTATGGATGGACATGAAATATTTTGTTGCTTACTACAGTGCTGTTGATTATATAGTGCTTAAAGGCAATGAGGACCAATGGTAGAATCTTGGCTACGATGCCGAGGGATTGCACTAAATAATCGCCAAATAAGTGGATTTGCCACATTTTGAATTAGTTACTGTAAGTGTTGTACCAAAAATTGTAGTGGAGAAGCAAATACATACTTGTCACATGACCATGTTAAAAATTGCGCAATCCGTCTTAAAATAGATGCCGTGTTTCTTTGTATTTAAACGTAAATGTATCTAAATACAAATAAATTAAATTTTTCATATGAAACCTGAGAATAAATTCATTTTATAATTAAAGAAAATAGCTGATGTTAAAAAATATCCTAATCAATACACTGCATTTTACTTCTATTTTAAATTTCTATCGAAGCAATAAAGATAATTGTCTGGTCTTTTCTGAAATGTAACTTTTGAAATAGTTCTGAGTAATAAAAATAATTTATTCAAAGACAAAATCATAGAGTGGAAAATAGAAATCTTAATTCTTTATAAATAATAAAAAGTCGTCTGAAATTTCATATATTTTGAGATTCTTATACTTGAGATAATTCTCCATAGTTTGATTACGATGTCTGTTTCTATATTTTTTAATCGGCGCTGTCTGAGATTTAAAGTCTGGCATACACGAACTGTCAGAATTTTTCGCGTTGAAATCAATATTGCTAATGAGCATGACCTCTGATATCAATTTGTATACAAGAATTTTTAAAATATGTCAAAATACAAAATAATTTATTCATTGTTTTAAGAGAAATTTTGTTTTTGTAAAATAAATAGTCGTCATAATATAGATTTGTTTAAATTATAATTTTGAAAGAAAATTTTTTGTAGCTTCAGTATTGTTTTCAATTTAATCTATAAGTTTAAAAAACATAAATGTATGTTTCCCAGTTTAAAATAATTTCAAGCGTACGTTTGAACATAAAATAACTATTGCACATATAAATGCATTTCTTCTTTCATTCTTTTTCATCTCTAGCTAATTTCTTGTAACAAATATCATAATTGTTTATAAAGTTAAATGGGCAAAGCACGACTTCTGGCATGAGAGTAATCTACTTGTAAATTATTGTATGCACAGCAGAATTTGTGTAATTGTAGCTGAAATTTAATACATATTTTTGACCAATATTTAAAGTTTACTTGAATTGGACAATCAATGAATAAATAAGTAAATAAGATATTCCTTGTTTCTAAATCAATATCAAATTCCGAGCAAAAACAAAGGTTAATTTATTATAAACTCATTTTTGGATAATGTTAATACCCTGTCACTAATACCACAGAAATTGGGTATTATCTGTAAAATACATCAACTACATTTCTTTTAAATAAGACTGAAAATGTCTGTTATTTAATTATTAAAAAATATCATTTTCATTTCTGATTATAATGAATTTGAAATTATTATGAAACTCCATCTTTTAATCCTAGATGATTTCGTAGAAACATTTTCGAAATAATGTATGTCTGTTGTTGGTAGATTGAGTAAAATGGTATTTATGAACAAACGACCGAGCAGAAGGAATAGGATTTGCCTTTACAAAAAAAAGTAGATATCTATTATGAGGAAAATGTGTCAGTAGAAAGTTTGCCCATACTCAAAACATGAAAGCTTAAAGATAAAATAATGCAGATACTTAGCTTGTAAAATTATCGCTAAAATTTTAGATTTATAAAATATTTTGGACTAAACCATTGATTATTTAATGGAAACTTAATCTCCATTTTCGTGATTATTTAAATACAATAACTCAAACATATCAATTAGCTGGATAGATAAATTTTAGTGTACAATTTTTGGATATGTGTTAAATTTTGAACCAAATTCATTTTAGAGAAATATGTTGGTGTGTTTATTTGTTTATAGATTCTATAATTTTTAAGGAATAACAGCAAATAAAATTCGCATATGGCCTTGATTTCAAAATTGTAGATTTCTGTCAAATTTTGAACTTATATTCAGTCAATGACAAAAAGTTCGTACTGTATTCTCCCATTCTTTATTCTGTATGATGCCGGTAAATGCAAAATATACTTTGTTTTTGGAATAACATAAGAAAGGCTATGGAGAAAACTTTTTATATACGTAATTTTATATTCCTTTATTACATACTTAAAAATTTTAATATATAATAATTTACTTGAACGTTACTTCACAATTAAGTAATACATCCATTCATTTTTGCAATAAAAAAATATCTTGGCTTAAATTTATTAATATTGTAGTGTGTTCAACTCCAATTACAATTCAGCAAATAATTTCTAAATCATTATATGTATACTTCTAATTTAAAAAAATGTCTTAAGGATGATATAAAAAATCTTTGCTTGTATTTCCTGAGTCCATAAAACATACTGTCAAAAAATTTCAATCATTTAAATTTTCATACAGTCTCAAATCTATTAATCATTTTTGTAAAATCATTCTGAAGTTTTAATTGTTTTTAATTCGCTCTGCTATGACTGAAATTGAACCAAGTTTTACTTTTCTTATTTTAAAGCATCAACTGCCATCTATTTATTCGTGAATGGATCAGCCAGGATTGGTGGCCAGAGAAATATGCTAAAATAGTCTAAAATGTGTTCCTTTAAGATATAATAATTTTGCCTACTTTAGCCTTCAGGAACATTTTTTTTATTTAAATTTGTAGTATATCAAAAAATTACTATATATGATCAATAACATCGAAAGGCTTATGAAAATTTAGATTTTGTAATTCTTTCATTGATTCAAATAACTTAATTTTATTGATTCAAACATAAAACATAATCCTTGATGTATTTTAATGATTGTGTTCTTACTGTAAGCATACGCATATTCCTATCGATTTAGAAATAAATTAATGCGCCATAATTATTTTGGACATCGTTATAATTGTATTGTTTTTAACAAATATAACTATCTGTGTGTAGTATAAAAGTATCTCGAGAAACTATCCAGATAAGGTGTAAAAGTATTTTCTCATAATTTTCTAACAGATTAATTAAAATAAGATATTTATTTGAAAAATCTATACTAAAAGCATGTAGCTCTTTGAAATCAGATCCATTATGTCCAATGGACACTATTGATCTGAAATATATAAAGCAGTACTGTCGAACTGCTCGCATTCAATTTTCTGCTGCTTTGTTTAAATTCCAAATCAATACCAGGTGTAGTTCCCCATTTTCATTATGTATGGATGAATGCAGCCATTGGAAACCCTTCAATCTGTGTTAATTTCCCCGGGTGTTGCGAGTCTCCGATTTCCTTCATTAAATGAACGTCATCCTGTCTTTCCATCTCCCAAAAGGGAATTACAATTAGCCAATAAAATTCGCTTATACAGTCTCGTGAGCGCCGCCGACCAATTAAATATAGCAGGCACTGCTCCGAACTTTCCATAAATAAATTACCTCTTACTGATGTTTGCTTTTAAGTATCTCTGTCACAATCTTACTACTTGAGGGGATGCCTAACGTTATGGTAATTAAGATCTCCGAAATGAAAAGAAAAGTATTCTTACGGGTTTAAGAAAAATTTCGCTACATTTCTGTTCGGCATATACAAGTGGTATTATTTAAAGATTCAAAATTGCTTGAGTGTTTGTAAAAGTTTCGCTTCAGGAGCTTTTGAAATACATAATTTGAATCTGGCACAAGTTATAACATGGTATTGAATATATACGTGACATTTTTTTAAATATTAGAATTTTACTGCGCAGGAAGATGTTTTAAAATTAATTTAATGTCTCTTAACCGGTTAACTGTTTCGAGCTCCTCGAAAAATGCGTATCTAAATTGTGTCACAAAAGTTTAACGATGACGAGTATACTCTTCATATCCAGAGTATGTATAATATAAAATTATGTTGCAGTGAAATGACTTTTATTTTTTTTATTTCAAGAATCACGTTTATTTAATTAAATAAACATTCGTCTTTTTTGCATATAAATGAAAAGAAATAAAAAAATAATAATTTATTTCAATGTACTGTTAGAGAATGCATCGTGCAAACTATGGTACACTGCATAATAATCTTTTATTTGTTCCTTTAATTTCGACTTTGCCTCAAAATATTTTTTACATCTTGTTATTGATGAATATGATCCTGTTTTTTTTTTTTTTTTCAAAATAGTAATTCAAACTGCAAATTGTCTCTACTTCTTACAACTGACGAATAAACTCATCATAGCGCAACATGCTGTACTTTTCCCATGATGAGCATACTCGTCAAAAACAGTTAACTGGTTAATAAACGATTGTTTAGAGATTTTAAAAGAAAAATGTTAGTTCAGCAAATAAAACTATTTAATAATTGAAAATATGCTTATTATATATGGTTTCTATCTAATGAAATAAATTTTTGAATTTCTTAAGAAATATATATATATATATATATATATATATATATATAATATAGTGTAATTTGTATAAATTAATACTGTATATAAGATCTTTTGGAATCGGATATTATTTTGGAAAGAAAAGCCAGATTTTGATAGTTAATTAAAATCTTTCTTTTCCTATTTCAACACAACAATAAGCTGATATGCATACAAATATTAAAATGCATCAGAGAAACAAGAATGCAGCCAATACAAGTTCCCAAAACACTTTAATAAAATTGGTATAAAAGAGCTAAGAGCAAATTTTAAAAGCAGATTGTTGACAATTTATTTCGTAAACATCATAAATATTTCAAAATATTCAAATACTAGCTTTAAAAAACATTTTGTTAACTCTAATCGTTTGGAAGAATATAAACTTACAAAAAGAATATTAAATTCCACACACTATCCATCATATTTTTGCTAAACAAGCATGTAAAAACTGAACGATTGATTCAATTTTAAATTGAAACAGGTAGAACAAATCGAAACAAAATTTATTAAATTAGTTATTGAGAGAAGTAGATTTGATAAAAGTCAGTATTTGATTTCGTTTCATATTTTTGTGAGAAATTTATTTCATTATTTAGATATGAAAATTGTGATAGGCTACATTAAAAAAAATTTTAATCTAATATATCAAAGTAAAAAAATCAATGAATAAATTTACAATTTATTTAATCTTAAGCCTCCAGACACTGGATTTGCTTAGAGCTCTATCCCACCATCTATTCCTGCATACCCTTGCCTCTCTCTCCACAGTACCCCATAACCACTACACTGCAGTCTTCACCCAGACACAGTCCACTCATGACCAAACCACGTAGGTTCGTATCTACAGTGTAAGTCGATCGGGGATGGCGCCTCTAAAGCTTTTCCTTGTGTCCTTGTAAGCCGGTGTCTTCCCTGTGATATGGGCGCTCTGAGTTCAAGTCCTTCTTCTGGCATAACTGTTCTCCACACTGTGTTCTATCTGTCAGGTGTGTGCAAGCGCCTCACAATCCTGTAAAAAGGGATTGTGCAAGCGAATGTGTGTGTGTGATATTCACCTGAAGTAGAAGTCAGACTTCTTCCCTCGGGTACTCAAGGATCTTGGCCCTCAGAGGCTAATACATGCTCAGCTTAAATCGCTGCCAGTTTGTGAGTGGGCTTCTACAGTGCCAAAATTAACAGCAACAAGAAATAATGAAGATAAAATTTATGCTTGAATTTTTAAATTCACAAAATAAAAAAATGCCGAATTTATGAACAAAAAAACAATTTAAAACATCCACAACGAATAAACTGGGTAGATGGACTAAATGGATATTATGAACTGTAAAAATTATTTAAAGAAGTATCTTTATTTTTCTTAGTTCGTGAACAATTGTTCAAGGTAGAAAAAAAATGTGATCTGAGCGATGAATTCAAATAAAGTTATGTATTCATACAAAAACATATATGAAATATTATAAAGGTATGTGAATTTAAAACCAATAAGGCTCAATTTAGCAGTTTCCAAATTTTACTTCCGAATTAAATGACTATTTCAGACTCACAGTCTTGATTTTCACTGTAACAGAATGTATGTAATATGTTAATTAAGAAAAAAATATTGCATTTCAATATACAGAGTGATTATAATTAAAGCTCCTCTTTAAAATGTTCTTAAAGGGAAAACTATTGGGCAAATTGCTATCAAGCTTGATAACAGTTTAAAGAAGGGCGTGGGCATTTCTTTTCCACGAAAAAAAGAACATTAAAAACACATTATTGGGGAGGCGGGATTGGCGCTTTATGCATTATTGTTAAACAAAATAAGATATGATACACTGACATGTGCATAACATCCCTCCTATATATGCTAAAGCTACTGTTGAGAATGTATTAATGCAATGTAACTTTCTTTCAGAAAATGGTGGGAGCCACAGTTTTGAACATGCTTTTGTAGAACGTTTTAGAAACAATTAAAAACATTTTAAACCGATATTTTTCTGTCTTAATATGTTCGATAATATTGCATACAGCACCATTTCTCCCTGATGGTGACTTTTGAACTTTTTTTGGCTGAAAAGAATTTTTTTATTATCTTTTCTAAGCTATTACCAAATTTGATAACATTTGGTTCAGTAGTTAACCATTTATATCCATTTCAAAGTTGATTTATATTTATAGCCACCAAATATTTATTGAAAAGCTCCATTGATGGAAATCTATTTCATTCATTATTTGTAACAGTTTTTCCCATCTGATGCAAATGTAGTTATCCTATAAATAAAGCTTAGTTAGAAAGAATTCGTAATTGCTTTTGTGCGAAATTTTGTTTCTCACTGTGCCCTGAAAAGTAACAAGTTAATGACCAACTTACAAGGTATGAAGATCGATATCTCAGATGTGATAATGAGGACTTGTTGTTAATTAAACCTTGCTGTTGCAGTAAAAGTCATTATCAGATCTAAATAAGATTGCACGAATGCATTAGTGAAAGATCTTGGATAATGAACCCAAGAATTAGAAAAGTAGCTTTCACTTAATCTTTTACTTTAGTAAAATATTTCATTATTTAAAGTTATATATGTTTTTCTTTAGCTTTCTTTGGCTTTCATATTGCCCTTAAAATTGTTACAAGGATCGAATTGAGAGATTCTGGATTTTTTTGTATTAATTTCGATTTGGGCAAAAAACTTGAAATATTTTTTTGTGTAATTGCTTAAAATGGAATTGTTTCAATAACATAGCTACTTTTTGTTTTAATAAAAATAGAAAATTTTAGGTATTATTAACTAATGTATATATAGATTGAATTGAGAAATTTCTGAAAAAAGAGCTTTTCGGTTTTATAGTTTGTATTTTTATACTGATAATAATTCTGATGCTTATTTTAAAATAGTAATTAAATTATGTATTAATATTAATAATCATTTTAAAATAAGTCATTTATTAATCTTATTAAATATGATTTATATTGGATAGATTAAGTGCTTAAAATAAACGTATGTTGTAAGAAAAGTTCTAACACGTATAATATCCTTTATGTTTTGCACTATGTTACTTATAATTTCCGCCGGCTGTACAACAAAGCATTTTTTAATCTTTTGAACTTTAAATTATAATTGATACTTTTATTCGAAAAAAATAGAATGATTGGTTGTACTGCAATTTTCTGTACCGACATGTATATCTATTTATTTATTTATTAATTATTTCAGCTAACATTTGTTAAGAGCTTTCTGCCATTTTTGTTGTAAATAATAATGTTTTTAATGCCATTTTGCTTCAAAGATAATTTTATTGAAATTAAAAAGCGAACATTTAGTTTTTCTAAGTTTCTTAAATATACCGATAAAGCACTTTTTTGTCGAGACTCCTAGTTTCAAAAGTACATAAGCCTAAATCTGAATATTAAAGATCTTTTTTCTGCTACTTAAAACTTTTCATAACACTGACACTTTTGCTTTTAATATCTCCGAATTTACAGAATTGTATAAAATGTTTCTAAATATTTTTTACTAAATTTCATCTTTTTTCATCTTCTAAAAATTATATAAAATATCGAAACAAATTAAAATACCAACAAATTAAAAAATGAATTAAATATATTTAGAAATTAAATACAGTTAGGCTAGATTATGAAATCTCATCTAAACTTCTAAATGTAGGAAATCACATGATGCAATAATTCTTATTTAAATTTTATAGTAACATCCTTTATTTCATTGACAGAAATATTTTATTCATAATACTACGTTAAGCATTTATGAAGATACTGTGTAACTTCACTAGTGATTTGATTATGTCTAATATTTCTGTTACTTCAAATACATTTGTCTAATATAATAAATAATGTTTATTTAGATAATAGATTTCTTCTCATAATTATTACAAATCATTAATTTCTTCCTTTTCCTATAGCGATGTGCAGACTTATGGCACTCACTCTGTTAATGTCGGAGCACCAAATGTTACCATGAAGGTCACAGATCGTCAAGGTCGCGACCTGGTCACAGCCCAAGTTGGTGACCCACTGCTGCTCAAATTCGAAATCACAGACATCAACAGTAAGTGGTCTTAGTTTAACGCTTTTATAACTGGAAGGCCTTTTTGTCTGCACGATAAAACTCGGGCACTGACACAGAGCTCAATCAACTCGTGTTATTTTCTTTCCATGAATTGTTGACACCTTGAATGTGTTGATTGTTGAATCAGATTTTTTATAATGCTTTTGTTTTCTTTCTAGAAATTCATCTTTTGTTTGGCTGAAGTGCAATCTTTTCTTTGGTTGAAGTACAATCGTTTATTTATTATGTTTTTATCCTGCATCAGTCATTATTGTTCGTGAAGTGCAATGCGCTAATATTTTTTTCTTCACTTCTAATATTCTGATATTATTTATGTTTAGCGGTTTTTATTTATCACTAACCGCCTTTGGCGATCAGAGGATTTGCAGTGAATATTTGTATTTACTTATCTTATTTATAACTTAATGCTCTAGATTATCCCAAAAAATCGATTATAAAGCATCAAATTATGACATATTTGAAAATCGTGTTTTAATTATCTTGCAACTGCCTCTTCATTTGTGTATATGGACCGTCCTTTTAGACTCAATTCTTATGGTATCCTATTGCTGTTAAAAAGCAATTTTCCATTTTATTAAGCTTCTAATTTATAATTATTCTAAAATCTCTTTGTTATTCTTGTTCTATGTTATACTGATACTTATCTGAATATTCTTCGAATTTTAAAATTGATAAAACGCAAAATGCACGTGGTTAAATATTTCATGAAACAACGGAAATGATGTAAATTCTATGAAGAAATGAAATCACTTGTTGTGCATTATATATAAGATATTTTAAAGACAAAACTGAAGAAAAATATGCACTACAACTTAAAATTGTGTTGAAAATAATTCATAATTCTATTTTTTTAATACCGATAGTAACATTGTGAATTTCAACTTTCTTATTTTATTTCATAAAATAGTTTAAAGAATTTGTTCTTCGATATTGAGTAATATATGTGACGTGTTGGAAGGTTATATAGTTTATTCCTTATTTATTTGTTGCATTCTTTTAATTATCTTATCATAATGCTGACCGTTCTCATTTAATACACATACAATGCATCTTATCATTTTAATATTAGATTCATTTGCTTGTTTTTTATGATAACTTTGGAAATTACCACATTAAACAACATGCAATTAAACATTAGATGATTTGGGCAATTATGTTTCCATACAAACATTTGAGCATGACATTTCCATACTTTCATTGGGCCGCAAACAGAGCAGTTATAAAGGTGCTAATATAATACAGTTTCAATGTCTGCCGTTATTTGAATTGAAAATTATTTTATAAAAACAATGGAGAATATTATATTATACATAGATGAATTTAATTGAAACTAAGCAAACATGTTTTTTATAATGCCAATTTAAAAGCTGTGAATATTTTTTCCTGTTTGTCTTGTTAAAGAAAATATTTCTTGATTCATATCAAACTACCCAGAAATTCAAATTGTTTTTATTTTTTCATAAAATATTTAATTACCCGATCTTTATCCATTATTGGAATGTGAAGCAGAAGCCTTCTATTTAATATCTATATTGTTTGAAAAACAATTTATTTTGTAAAGCTTAAAAACTGTTCATCTATCTTCAAAATTTAGAAGATAGATTAACTGTCTTTTTAACCTTTTAAACGTGTTGTGATGCCATAGAATCGGTTTCCTTTAAAAAGATGCACCTACAGTGAACTGAAAATATAAAGATAATTAAAATAACACAACTGTAATGTAACGTCTGACATTTTGACAGTATGATAATCAGATAATTACATGTAAACGACTTAATTTAAATATCTTTAACATCCCTGGCAAGCCAGCTCGTCTCTAAAGGGAACTAATAAACAGTAAAAACGATATTCTTCTTCCTCGAAGAAATCAAACTAAAAATAACAAACATTGTTAAATAACAATGAAACTCAACAAGTTCATTTTTTATACTCAGACTTAAGTAAGTTTCTAGGAATATAACTATATCTTTTGATGGGGCTTACAAAAGAAATATATCTCAGTATTCTCGAAAAAGCAGATTTTTTTTTATGAAGTTGTTTTTTGTGCTCAGCGGTGGTGATGCTGGACGAAAGAAAAAGAAGAAAGAAATCCAAACAAAGATATCTTGACTTGTTAATCTCTAAGAAGAAAGACACTAAGAAGATTATCCCTTTGACGTTGCTGACGGGTGAAAAAGAAAGATTCTTTCTCGTAAACAGGACACATCTCAAAATAATCTTTTCTGTGTGGTTTTTGACAAAAAGATTTCTTTATTTCTTCAAGATTAAAATTCTTAGAAACAGAGAGCTTCAATAAAAAGAAAGAGAATTATCAATAGAAAACATCAAGTAATAATTGTAAAAATATTGTAATCATTTATTTATTACGTAAAAGTCTTAATATATTCTAAATTATTACTATATATTTCTAGAGATTAAGGATATTATACAAAATATATCGGGGGGGGGGATTGAAATATGTGAATGTAGAAACAGTCTGAGATTAGTTGACCCATGTCGATGGCGATATATGCCTTCTACAGGAGCGAATGTACCCTGAACCGTGTTAGCCTTCAGGGCTTAAACCAAAGTTCTTTATTCCTTTCGGGTACTATGGTTACCGTACAAAAGTCTTTCTAAAGCCTTTCTATAAGTATAGAATTTAGAATTCAATATTTCTCTTTTAAGTAATTTGCTATTCGTATAACTAACTTTTGATATACGTAAAGGCATTTAAATAGTTCAAAATATTTGAGAATATTACTACTATATCCTCATATTCTTGTCATTATATGTCATTCAAAATGTCGAACAACGGTGTGGAATATTACTCAATGTCTTGTGCTAATAGGAAGAGTCAGAAACTAACATCTAAGTACGAAGAAAGGATCTGATTCTGTTTAAATTTTAATTGAGTGAAATTTTAGTGTTAGACATTGTTAGATAAATAATAATAAAAAATAATTCAATTTTTGTTATTTTTAATAATAATATTTATTATTATTATTTCATTTAATTTTTAATTCGTGATTTCTAATTGTCACTTACTGCAAATATAATGTTTTTATATTTTTTTGAATTTTATGTCTATTACAATAATATTCCAAATTTGGCTCCAGAGTAACGAAGGTATCTTAAAAACATTTATTATAATTAAAATATTCTGTAGCCAGCTTAGTTAACTAATTTTTTAAAAACAAATTTGCTTCAAATAAAATATTCAGTAATTCAACATTTAAATGAAACCAAACATATTTTGACACATTGTGAAGAGAGAATAAACAATATAATGTATAGCAGTGTGGGTAGTTCAGAGAACATTACAGCTATAAATAGTAATCCTTTAAAGAAAACACTTCTCATATTGCCCGCATTCTTTTTGTTCGGAAAAAAAACACCTGGAAATCTCTTACAGAGTCATCACATCATCCATGGCTTTCCGACATCTGCTTTCAAGAAATAGCTTCCATTCCCTAAAGTATAAATCTGTTTGATGTCAGGAAAGTGTCTCGATATTCGATAACAGAAATAAAACCCTTCTGCCTTTGCTTCAAACCTGTGACATCAATTCTTTGGAGCACGAAGAACAATGTAGTAGTAAGCGGTGGTACAAATGGGACACTGAAAGAAAAAATAAAACGAAGCCACCGACTAGTATTATGCATTGCTGGAGCTAACAGACGTTTGGTATGCCGTTTATATTTAAGGAAGAAAAAGGAAGAAAAGACGCTTTTTAAAGATTTCAACCCCTTAGAGAACATCTCAATGCGATTGTGGAGAAACGGAGAACCGATAAAGTCTGAGATTTATCGCCCGAATTGCTCCATAAAAACGCGGTTAGATGGCATTTCTTGTTATTGCCTACATCATTCCTATGATTCACGGATGCCTGCTCTTAAGAACTAAAAACGCGTAATAAAAATTTGGGGACACACGCACCGACAACATTTGGAAAAGAAACTTTAAAATAAATTCAAAAGGTTTATGGTGAACGATAGGAGAGCACATTGTGTGTGACAGTTTTTTTTTGCGCTGCTTTAATTTTTTTTTCTTTCTTTTTTTGCTCTATTTCGATGATATGGCATATATTTTTGCATATTTTGCATCGGGTTTCATATTTATGTTTATCAAAGTGGCTTCAAGCGAGCGGTAAAATGGCTTTTTGCTTTCCTTGTGATGGTGCATTTAAAAAAATGATTGTGTGGGCCTACAATATATATATATATATATATATATATATATATATATATATTATAATACTAGAATAGAAACGTCTCCTGGTGTAACCATATTGGTGGAAATTTCTGAAAGGTGAATTCATAGATAAATGTTTATTTAAGTGTATTTGAACATGTTGTTGCTAGTTTTTATTTGAAGTTACTTTTTGGTATAATTTTTTACAGATCAAAATTATCTCTAATTAATATATATTTCTAACTCGATATTTCATAATACTGAATGATAAAACGAAAATAAGCATTTTTTTCTTAAATATTTATAATTGCATAGATTTAACTTTTCCAACATTTTCTAAATTTTCCTCGCGATTTCTTTTGAAAATTTTCTTAAATATAAAAAACTTTAAATTATTTCAAACAGTCTGAAATTTGGCTATTTATTTAAGGATTTTTATAGAGGGTTGAATTAAGACTGACGCTTCGGGAATAAATTAAAATCTTATTTTTGGTTCTCCTTTGAAGGTGATAAGTGAATTACGCTTAAGTGAGTTTGATTATATGTCGTTCTGCTTGAAGATGGACATTTCTTACATTTGATCACTTCAGAACACTATTAATAGATAATCAACCTATTTTTCAATTCAAAAAGTGATGATTGTAAAATATTGTTTTCTGCCTTGGTTATAGTATAATGAACATAGTTTACAAATAGTTGTTACGCGTCTTTCTTAATCATATGTTCTAGTGCGTAATTGGCTATCTAATTCAACACATACAAAAAAAGGAAATCATTGTGGGAAACATTTTTTAATACTGGCATCATTTCACATAACATAGTCATTATATTACACTTCTTGACAATAGCAAGCTCGGAAACAATTGTTTAACGAAATACACTTGCCAGTTTTAGAGGAATGTGCACTAAAAGTTATACTCTGCACTAAAGACGGTAAATACACATTATTACTGTGAAAAGTCGCAAGCGGAGGTCATTTTCATTATCAGAAAAGACGACAGGTACCATATTGCATGAACTTAATTGCTATATAACCCAAAGTATGAAAAAAAATTAAGAAGGCAGTATAATTATTAACTAATCTAAAGAACAGTGTAATTACACCTTATGTAGTGAAATGAAGATCATTATGATCAGTGCAATGAAACCTACAGGATATATGTTTTCGGGAACATTTTTCAATGATCATATTTCACGCAAAACAAACACGGCAAGTCAAAACATTAACGAGCACACAAAACAGCATCAGATCTCATTGTATGTACAATCGCAATGCACTATGGGGTGCGTACCTAATCAGACATCAACCGAAAAAGAAGATAGAGGCAATGCAACTACTGCAGTTATTTATTTTTGAAGAACCTTGATAAACTAAAGGTTTAATTGAAAATTGCTTTTGTAATTAGATGTTATAAATGACTCCTTCCATATACGTAACACTTGAATAATAATAAAAACAGCCCTATGGCAATTTTTATTTCGCAGATTTAAATTTTTGAAGCTTTTTTATACGTGTTAAGCCATTTCAAACATTCTTGCGCATAACCCCTATTTTCATCAATACCTCGTATAAAATTGATTCACTTTTTCGCTGGCTAAAGTATCAGAATATTAAAATTATTCTTGTATCGAATAAAAAAGTTGAAAATAGCATCCAACTTTAAAACAGGATAAGTTATGGTTTTCGGAAATTCGTTTCTCTCTCCAATTTCGTTCTTTCTTCCTTTCCTATTTTTTTAAAGAAAACTGTCTTTATCGAATAGGGTTTTTCTAGAAATATAGCCAAACATAATGGAGTTTAAGTCTGAAAAAGAAATGGTATTTCTGCCTCATTTCTGATTCTATTCTGTCGTGGTTTTATTTTGAGTGTAGCAAGCGTTACTACAGTCAAGAGATTATTTACAGAAGTCATCATCCGACGGCAAAGAGTCGGTTTATGTGGCTATCGAAACCAAAAAGCAATTTCTTTGTGCCAACCTAAGCTTCCATATAAATGACTTGGCTTATGTTATCGCCTTCTCTGAAACTTTTCCGTCTATGCGTAGTTTTGTAGTATGGTGTTACATTCACGAGTAAAAATATTACAGAATGAAATTGAAATTTTGTCCAAAAAAGAGGCTAGGTTTCATTTTTATCTTGTTTCTATTTCGGAGTAAAAACACATTTTGTTTTTATATTATTAGATAAAATGTGTTATTCCTCTATGATAAAATTTTTGTACGCAATTCTGTTTCTTTC
>JAPMOQ010053704.1:2481135-2537073 GCA_026543055.1 Argiope trifasciata | reverse complement strand
AAAAAAATTAAGACAATAAAAACCTAAGACAATGGTTTTTAAATCTACTGCAAAAGATTTTTCTGTAGAATTAAGTATTTTTGAATCACATTTAATAAGTTTTGATGTTTAAAAGTTCTGCTCTGCACTACAGTATCAGAAAAAAAAACCATAAAGAAAACATAAGAGTCTGTTAATATACACATTCTAAATTAATGCATTAACATTAAATTTATTCAATGCATGCATTTGCAGATATATGTAAATTACAGATAACAGAATGGACCAATTTTTAAATACAATATAATTTGTACAAATCTCTTTAAAGCATCATTTCATGTCATTTTTTTAAGAATTTTGTGTGACAGAATATATTTATTTTTGTTCCTCTATAATTGGATCAATCAATTTTTATATATGGTAATTTTAAAAACCTAGACGATAAACTTCACTTCCTTACAGAATCGTATTTCAGTTAACTCTTTTTCAGTAACTAATAATAACAAATTATTATTTGTTTATAATCCCTTCTTTGATTTTCAGGAGATAGTGCAGCAAGTAATTCTTATGGAATCGACAATCCTTACAGATCAGATATCGCTCCATATGATACAATTTACAACACAGCACCACAACCTCAGAGTTTACAAAGGCGGTATTGAATCACATTTGTACAGGTTAGTATCGTTCATTCTCCCATAAAAATATTCTTAATAAATTTCATAAATAACGAACACCAGGTAATTATTGTATGGTGTGAAAAACATATATGGAAATTTTCTAGTAATTATAGATTTTTTTTCTCCCTTTCATTGTGCTCATTAATCAATGATTTCTCATATGACTTCAGTGTTCAGTTTTGTTCACGATTCATGCTTTAGGAAAAGTGAAGATATGAAAGTTCATTTCTGGACACGGGATTTTAAAAAGTATACTATCAAAATATATATAGATATATTTTTAGTGATATGTATGGATATGTAATAAATTTATTTCCTGCAACAATTTCAAAATTCCTTTTTTGAAACTTTTAGTGACTTGACTTTTTTTCAAAGTAGAACAAATCTATTTATTATAATTCAAATAATATTAATATAATTTTTATGGATATTTTTATACTTCTCAAAAAAATAATATTCAAGAAGTTTCAATCGCCTAGAGAGCCTCATAAGATGAAATTTCAAACTGCATTAAATTACCAGTGAGTAATAACATAATTCACACAGTGAATTTATAAATAGAAATTGTGTTTTATAACTGTTTAGTATTTTTTTTAATGTTTAAGCTTTTATAATATATTCAAATAAATAAAAAAAAAAGTCATACAATTTGCACTGGCAAATATTCAGTTCATTGTTATTATTATATTTGTTATCGAAAATTAAAAGGCTCTTATCTTTATGATTACTAAATAGATTTACAAAATCAGACTAAATAAAAAAATTAATATAAAATTGTTATTTTTAATCGTTTTGTTTTTGAATTTGACGACTTGGCTTTGTTAGCAAGGTGAAAGAAAAATAACCAGTTTTCCATCAACATTGTAAAAAAGTGATTGATTTGAGAGAAATTTGATTTGCTGATTTGAAAGAAATTTATTTTGTATAGTAAAAGATCAAGCAAGCATACAATATGAATGGAAAGAGTGAAAAAATAATTAAATTATGCATTTAATTAACTGCCAATTTAAAAATGTATACTCATGTAAAATGGTGCTAATTGGATGATTACATTTCAAGAAGAAACATTTATATTGTTAAATTATCATACCACTTTGAAACTGAAAAAGATATTTTAGAAACAAGTAATATTGAATTGTGTAACTTGAACATCGTCTGAATTGTTATCGCATTCTTCAAACTACAAGGAGCTAAGTGGAGGACAGAGTTACTGAAAAAAAGAATGATTGGAGGATGAATACAGCTCTCAAGGATATTACATGCTCTTACTGAAATGCACCAAATATGTTAGATGAATGCAAACAGTAAGGAATATGTTCATAGGTATATAGAGTTTCATGACATAATTTAAGTTGTCATCAAATTTGCTCATTAGGGTGAAAAATAATTCTATAAATATTAATTCATAAAATGCAAGCATCTCTAACTGCATTATATTTCCACCTATAATGCATTGGTAGATTATTTCCTTAGTTTAGATAACTAATAAATCATTCATATATAACTACAACTTTATTTCAAACCGAAACTTATATTTCTTTATTTAAAAAATCAACCAATGGCTTTAGAAATACTTAGAAATGGCTTCCAACCAATGGCTTTAGAAATACAAGAAAGTTGAATACAAGAATTTTATATATTATACCATTTCTGTAGAAAATAATAACTTATTGTAATTCAAAAATGCTTTTTCCTCATTATATGTGTCTTTAATATGTTTCATTATATTTCCAGTTCCTCGCCACCAACTTGAAATCCAAGTAAACATTCAAGAAAGATAGAGACTCTAGTGTAACTCGTGTATAAAGACTCATCACTAAACTGGTTTTTGGAATTGCTGCGGATGCACTACAATTCATGCGGATGAGGGCATTTGCATCTGGAAGCATCTTAATTTATTTGAACTGGGGACTTGAAATTATCTTTAGGCAGAGCCCAAAGAGAATTTTATTTAAAAATGGTTGCTGTTCCAGAAGGAGCCAACTCCCTATTATCCATGTTGCCAACTGCTGTTCTCTATTTTATTATGTAATGTTTTTAAGGTTCTTTTAGTGGAAAAATATCCTTTTATGTTTGTTGATCTTTCATTATTTATGTTCATCTTAAAATGTCATTTTTTTTACTATGTCTGTTGAATTTTTCATTGTGACTTCATATATTTATTGCAACACTTAATACTATCAATCGACACATATTTAGGCATCGTTTTACAATCTTTTATTTATTTTTACATTGGAAATACATATACGTATTTACTTCAAGATTAAATCTGTTATCAAAACTTTTAGCATTTTAAAGTTTTGACGAATTAATTCATAATAATTTGCTTCTTAATAATATTAATCAAAAGTTTGGGTAGCAAAATCAAATGCAATAAAAGATGCCATTTTTTATTTAATAAGAAGTTATGATTATTTATTGAATATATATTTAACTTTTTAGGAGTCAATAATCAATCTTTATTGTAAAAATTACAAATAAAACAAAAGATGTGCATCTCTTACACTTTCAAGATTAAAAAGAATGCATATTTCTTGAAAGAGTGAAAAGTAATGATTATTTCTTAGTTTTCAACTATTATATGATAATTAAAAAAACATAATTCTAAGTTCGTAATAAAAAGTATTTTAAAATAACTTTGAGCTAAATATCTTTATATAAAGAATATTTCATATTGAAATACAGTGAAACCTCGCTACAACAATATTTTAGGGACCAAATAAATATATTGTTGTAGAGAGGCATATTGTTATATCGAGGGCCCACATATTTAGAGCATTTAATAAGAGTTTTTTTTATTATTATTATTAGTTTAAGGTGCATAGCATACTACTTTTAAGTCTATATTTAGAAGAAATTAATTTGTAAAATACTAATAATAGTAGTTTAAATACTAAAAAAATAAATAAGATAAATTCAGAAAATAAGCACAGAAATATTCACATACCAGAAAACACTTTTTATTGAAAATAATCCAATATTTTTGTTTGTTTATTCATTTTTTTAACTGTTAAGTTCACCAATACTGTATGCATTGAGTCTAGTGCACGAAAATGTTCTTCATTTGTCGACGTAAGGCTTGAAAAAAATGTCCGTCGAGAATTCACAGATTGAAGAGCTTCCTGGGATGACAATAAGTACTGCGATGGACCTGCATCATCAATATCATCATTATCTTCATCATTGTTTCCTATCTCATCAGTAATTTCAGACAGAATATCTTCATCAGTAACTCCTGAGAAAACCATAAGATCACCATCTGCTGTTAAATAGTCTTCTATACTAATTCCAAACTTTTTACCGCTTGTTTCTTCAAGTTGGGATACGGATTTTTTGATGTGCAAAACACATTCTTGATCATCTGAGAGATCATAGTCTATGGAATTTCCATCATGATCAGATTTCTTATTTCCCATAACACAAAGACCAGCCTTTTTCCAGCAATTCCGAATGATTTTTTCTGTTACTTCCCACCAACTTCCACAATATCCACAATGAGTCTTAACAGACGGAAAAAATAACAAAAGAAAACGAAAAAAAAAAAAGCATTTGAAAATCAAAATATTATTATAAAGGGAGAAAATAATACTGAAATTTAGATTGAAAAAATCGTTTTACAGAGGTTTATTGTTCTAGAGAATATCGCAATATTGAAGGGAGATTAACATAAGTTTATATGCAAAATCACCGGGACCACAAAACATTATTGTAGTAGAGGGAGTTATTGTTGTATCGGGTATCGCTGTAGCGAGAGTTTACTGTATTTGAGAATTCATGTATTTGAGTTTCATTTCTGCAATAAGAAATTTTTAAGAATAGTATTTTCTCAGTACAATTTTATATGGTAGCTAAACAAGTTTTTAAAAATTACTCACATTTAGGAGCAAACTGTGGTAATTATTAATATAATTGTCAATGAACTATGAATAATTTTTATTACTGATCACAATTTACAAAAACAAAATTATTACTATAAATGATCCTGATAAATGCCAAGGGGAGGGGAAAACAGCACTATGGGGATTTGAATAGAAAATAAACCTATATAAGAAATTAGCAATCTTTCATTTCAACCCAATACTGAATTGCCTTGTTTAACTTAGAATAAAAGTTTTATACGAGTAGGCTACTGCATTTTCAAAATATCTACTCTTGCCATTGTACATATATTTCCAGCAAAAAAAATATTTAAAATGAGGTAAAAACAAATTATAATATAGGCACTACAACAAAAACTCATCATTTAATGAAGCTTTGAATTTCAAAGTTTTAAACCAATCAACGGCTGCATTGAATAGGTATTTTTATTTGAATGGCCAATTTTTCCCAACACTACCTTAAGATTTTATATACTTCGTTACTCAGGTAGTTTTAGTAACAGAAAAATGAATCTTCTTTTGGTTTTAAATTTTTTAGAATTTGATTAGAATGGATATGTGTTTATTATAATTAGTTAAAACTTTGTATATTCATGAAAACAGGTATTTTAATTACTTCTTTAAATAAACCAGTAATAACAAATATATGAATACAAAAATCACATTAGTCGAAAATTTTTATTAATCATGCAAATTATAAAAATTACAAAGTATTTCTTGAAGGCATTTAAAAGCAAATTTGGCATTTAAAAAAAAATGTATATAGTTAAATATCTTAAATCTACGTAAAATATACACTTCTTGATTTACAATACAATATGAGTAACTTATATTATACCCTTAGGGCAGTGCAATATACTTATATAAAAATTGGTATACACATTATTTAAATTCATTGAAATAGAAAGATCAGTAGGTTTATAAAAAAATACCATTCTGAATATGAAAATAGCAAACAGCATTACCTGTAATTCGATGCAAATAAGCTCCTAATAAATTATACAGCATTATATCATTGCTTAACAAACCTCATTTATCTCAATTTTTCAAATTTTGAACAAAGAAAGGAAGAATTTTTATAACCAATTACAAAATATTTTATTTCACATCTGGTATACATATGTAAGGCCTAAGATGGGAAATTGGTTTAAAATATTAATTATGAAAATGCATTTTCTTCCTTTCTGAAATTTAGAAAATTGAGAGAGGCAGTATTGCTTACTAAGCAACGAAATACCCGCTTATTATTACTTTAAGCACCATAATGGATTTATATTAAAATATTTTGTTTTATTTCTGAAACATGAAAAAAAAAATTATTAGGAATGACTAATATATTCATCAGCTAGGCATTTTATGAATGTAAATATAATCCGTTTATATATGGCACATTATTATTTGCTAAACTTAATTACAAATAATGAAAAAAAATCAAACATAAAATGTACGTTAAAAGCAATTATCAACAAATCTACTAAAATAAAACTTTTTTTCAAAAATATGTTAAAAAAATATCAAAATCTATAATGAGTTATTTCTTTTCAATACAAGTATGTTAATAAAAGAATATGGAATGGAATTAAATTTTATCTAACTACACTTCCTTCATTACATTATTCACACACACTTCCTTATCATGGCTATCTGCATAATTTTCATTAAATCCTTAAGGATAATATTTTTTCACATATTAAAGACCCAAAAGAAATACTTGATAAATTACAAAAGTTTTAGATTACCAACAATATTTAAAGAACAATTAATTCTCGCTTAATCGAGTTTCCCTTAGTTTTAAATAAAATGTTATTTTAGAATAAAACCTCAATTTTTAATATAATTTCTTCAACTACAAAAATATAAAGGATTTTTTGTCAATTTAAAAAATGATGAAGTTGCCAAAGTTTTTAAATGATCGACATCTTAAACATCACATAACTTGAAATTAACAAAATTCTAAAGCCGTACATAGAATATGTGAGCTTAACAATGATATTGAAACAAAATATTATTTTTCATTTGTCTTATCTAAAGTGCATATATTAAAATTAAGTGCTAATCGAAATTATAATAATACTATCATTTAAACTTTCCCTATAAAAATAATAATCAAATAAGTCAATCTTCTTCACTCATATAGTCAACTTTTGCTACTTTTTCTTCAGAGTCGGTCTTTCGTTTTCTTTTTTCGTTTTCCAATTCTTCTAATTGAGCCTATAAAAGAAATGGATATTTAATTTCTATTGAATTAATTATCAAGCATTTTCCCCCATGTCTACAAAAAAAAAAGCTGTAAGAGAACTTAGGTAGCAATATGCAGTGTGGATCTTGTACCGGGATGTGTATGGCTACTGTACAATACTGTTCGATATTTGCGACATTGTACAATGTGCTAATAAAGAAGGAACCGTCTAATATAATAATTTCAATACTCATAAAAAGTATGCCCACTAAGAAGATATACTTACATCTAAGATTATTGCAACATATCGATAATGTGCAGAAGATTAAAAATAAAATAGTAGTCACACTTTTAGTTACCTTACGACATGAAATTTTTATTTCCTAGAAGTAGAAAATCCCCTACATCATTTTTATGATATATTTATGGTATTTACTAGTATTCACAATATCGAATATCATTGAGATGTTGCACTATTTCTAGAGTTAATAGCGATATCTGCCATTAAAAAAATAATCTAAAAATTGTTTTATAAATACGAAATTTAACATAGCATACTTTGGTTGCATGTAAATATCTAAGAATTTCTATACTATAGTATGCTATTTCTAGATATTGTGATCAAAAAGCCAAACACTCATGAGGTAAATTAAAAATTAGTTGAAACACAAATAAAAACATTAAAAATTTATTTTTAAGGTTAATGATATATTTTTCATTCGCAAATACTACTACTACTAAAAGAAACATTTAAAATATATCACCAAATGACATCATATATAATTTTTTGATGCATTTTCATGTGTTGAAATCCTTGGATATGTTACACTGAAAATGTTAATAAAAAGTAATTGATTAAAGAAATGAAAATAAGCATAATTATGCAGAGTAATCGTATATCTAAAGATAGTAAGTAGTACAGTATTTAAATAAAACGCTCTGCAGGGAAGAAGTAGTCAACGTGTGGCGACATTTACAAATAGCTTCAATTTTTTAGAAAGGATGTAATTCTTTCAGCAAATCAATTCATAAGCCAAGCAAAGTGTTACTTTCCTTTAAAACAATCAGCTTATTACACTCGGTTAAACAGTCAAGCGGTTATGAAATAGATATCAGCAACTGAGAATTGAGCGAACAAGCTGAAAGAATAATTAATAGCAACTAAAATGGCGGAAAGAACCATAAAAACCAGTATAACATAAAAATTAAGTAAAATGGCATTAAAGATTTAAAGCAAATGTATGCTTTAATTTCATTTAAAACAATAATGCTTTTAATTCAATAAAATGAATGATTTAAAATTACTAACAAAACAACCTTTTTTAGTCAGTTTATTTCTCAATTATATTAAAACTAAGACTCCACAACATTTATAACTATTTTTTATGGAGAATGACATAAAACATAGAATATAGTAAATCAATAAAAAAAAAATTCACATGATAAAAGGATGTGGCTTTTCAAGACTACTAATTATCTAATTTAAATGCAGGTAAAATAACAAACCCAATATAATGTGTCATTCAATTTTTAAAAAAATGAATTTAGAAAATAGAATTTATGAAAGTAAATTCAAGTATTAAATGCAAAATGATAAAATTGAACAATGAGTTTTTTTTTTTTTTTTTTTTAAATAAAACTATATTTTTGAGCAGACAGTCATTTTTCGAAATAGAAAACGAACCAACTTCAGTTCGAATATGATAACTTACAGACTCATGCATAATTTAATATTTTAATCGTTTCATTATTAAAACAGTAAACTTCAACTATACCAAAAATGAATAAAAAAGCAAATCAAATCCATATTTATTTAAAATCAAGTCAAATCCATTTTATTTATTGGTCGAGATTGAGATAACTATAACAGTATTATACACATAATTTTTAAACTTTTAATTTAAATGAAAACCCAGTTGTCAACAAAAACGCATGAACTTTCAACGCGAGCTGGCGTAATGCACACGTCTGACTTTCCTACGCCAGTTGTGGTAACGCAATGCAGATTAGAAATTCTTGATTCCCTTTACTCTGTTTTATTTTAATTTAAAAGTACTCAGTTTTTTGGCCCGAAAGTAAGTTTTTAATCAATAAAAAAGATAACCACTCAAGTAACCGGAATAAAAAGTATCCTATGCTCTATTCCGGGCTGTAATCTATCTTTGTGATAAATTTCATCCAATTATGTTCAGCCATTCTGGCGTGATTGACTAACAAATATCCATCCATCCATCTATCGAAGCCTTCACATATATAATATTAGTATAGATTTTAGAAAGAGATCAACGAAGATAAATAGATTGAAAAATTGGACTTAATTTTGCGATGAAGAATCGACAAAATATTCATGGCTGAGTTTCTTTTTCATAATGAGGAGAAAAAATTGAATATTCTTTCTCATAAATTCAGTTGACTATTGCCCTTTTTGTATCGTATTTATTCCTGTTCTATTGCACCACATTTATTCCTTTGACTATTGCTATTCGTTCGGTCAATATTTATTTGCTAGATTTTTAGATCAAATTCAAAACTATATTTCAAACTTATAAGAAGTAACCATAAAACTTTGACAATGAAAATGACGATGAAAGTTAGCCTGGGCATTCTAGACAGTTTTGAGATGTATTATGGTATAGTATTTAATACCATAAAAGTAAACTAAAGAGCATCTCCCAGCCTGAAAAGGCAATTTAAAATAAAGGATTTTCATTAAAATGCAGAAGGAAATGTGCTTAATGTTAAATTAAAGTGCTAAAATTATAAAATTTCAGAGAAAGAAGATATTTTGACAAAATGAAAGTACGCCTGCTTAAAAATTTTTAAGGCCAGTAAAGTATGCTTGAAATCAAATGAGTAGCTATTTTTTTCATTACTGATAAGAATGTTATGACTTAATATCTTGAGAATCCACTGAAAAAAAGTTTTTTAAAAAAGATATCTAAATTATTTTTTTAATAATTGAAACAATTATTAATTAATAATTTTTTGATTATGCTGCGTACTAGTACTTAACGATGAAAAGACGGTTGAAGCAAGTTACAGTTTTGCTATGAGACATAAAAAATATAAAATAAGTATTTGAATACAAGTACGAATAACCATCTTGATTTGAAACCTACTGACTGATAGTAACTGACAGGAGCTAGGAAGAAAACTTAACTGGTAATCGGGACGATGTGAGCGTTTTGAATTACACTGATGGAAAAAAAAATCTCAACACTAGGAAGGAACTGTGCTAGATAAACGAAATTTGGTAGGCGTATTTAGACATCTGAAAGATGATGTTGATTCGAATTTCGAGCTACGCGCGTAAGTGTGGCGCTAGTAGCGACACTATGAACATGCAAATGAGGTTTGCTTTAAATAAGCGCTGTAAGGTTCGTGATCGTTATTTACAGTTGAGATTTGACGTAGTGGGTTAATGTTAGTCAAGATTGCCTCTGAGAAGACGAAGAAGCCATTATCAACAGCTTACTGAGTTAGAACGAGGTCGTGTTGTAGGGCTACGAGAAGGTGCGTTTTCTTTCCGCGATATTGCTGAAAGACTTGGCAGGAATGTATTCACTGTGCATGAGTATTGGCGGCAGTGGTCAAGGGAAGGTACTGCCTCAAGAAGACCAGGTTCCGGGCGGCCCCGTGGACTGAGAGGAAAGACCGTCGTATTCGGCGTATGGCTGTGGCTAATCGTATTGCGTCTGTAGCTGAAATTCGAGCTGCAGTTGGCACCACAGTGACACAACGAACTGTTACAAATCGGTTACTTCAAGGACAGCTCCCAGCCAGACGCCCTGTACAGTGCATTCCACTGACTCCAAACCACTGCCGTTTGCGACGTGAGTGGTGTCAAGCTAGAGCTCATTGGAGGACGGAGTGGAGATCTGTTGTGTTTTCTGATGAAAGCCAGTTCTGCCTTGGTCGCAGTGATAGTCGTTTGTTGGTTAGAAGGAGGCCAGGTGAACGCCTGCTAGTGACCTGTCTGCGGCCTAGACACACAGGGCCTACTCCTGGAGTTATGGTTTGGGGAGCAATTTCGTATGACAGCAGGAGCACTCTCCTAGTTATCCCACGCACCCTGACTGCAAATTTGTTCGTCAGTCTAGTGATACAACCTGTTGTGCTGCCATTCATGAACATCATTCAAGGAGGTGTTTTCCAACTGAATAACGCTCGCCCCTCATACCACTGTTGTAACCCAATATGCTCTACAGAGTGTCGACATGTTGTCTTGGCCTGCCAGATCACCAGATCTTTCTCCAATCGAGCACCTATGGGACATCATTGGACGTCAACTTCAGCGTCATCCACAACCAGCATTAACCGTCCCTGCATTGACCGCCCAAGTGCAACAGGTATGGAACTCCATCCCACAAACTGATATCCGATACCTGTACGACACAATGCATGCACGTTTGCATGCTTGCATTCAAATTTCTGGCGGTTACACCGGTTACTAATGTACCAACATTTCACATTTGAAATGGCTCTTCTCGCCAATGGCTCTACATGTGATCTTGAAACTTTAATCAATTAAATATGTTACCTAAACAAATGTATTCCTAAAATTTCATTACTGTACAGTAATTTTTTCTTGGTGTTGGGATTTTTTTTCCATCAGTGTATGTATTGTACACAATTAGCCGAAGAATCTTCAAGTTTGAAAAGCTTCTTTTAAACGCAAAAACATCAAGCGCATTTTATTAACGAGCATAAATCCATAATCAATAAATCCATTTCACAAATGTTAAATTAGCGGTTCAAAATCATTGAAATAAGAATACCATTACTGAATTGCCAATTTGACCCGATGTATTGACGCATCCACTAAGGAATTTGATAAAGTCATGCGACTAAAAATCTATTACAAATTGATTTAAATGATCGAAATTCGAAAATATTAATCAGTGAAATGACTTTCAACTGCTTGTGATATTACAAACTTCTGAAAGATTCAATTGGTATTGACCAATATTCTTACAAATGTAGTTCTAAACAGCTATCGGAAGTGCTTAGATTTGCCGTAATATTATTACATAGCCGGTAGAAATTTTTGTGCAATTCAACTCAGCAATGGACAGAAACCGATAGGTAGTTTGAGAGAAGCTTGACAAAGTAAAGAAATTTTACCTAACAATTTATTTTGCAAGTAAATTTAAATTATCATAATTTTAATATATATGTTATTGATGTAGGAAGGGAAAAAAAACAGTAACAGTAAAAAAAGTAATTAAAAGTAACATTAGAAAATTAAATACATATACTGGATTTATCTAGCAATGATTTCTTTATCCTTGCATATCATTAATTATGGTATACAATCTGGAAAGTTAATTTATTCAACAATAGGAATACTACATTTTACTTGCAATTGTTGGGCAAATATTTTATTTAGTTGACAAGCTAATATATTAATTTCTTCTTCAGGGAGAGATTTTAATATAATGAAGCATTCTTCGTTAAAAAAAAAGCCAAAATTATGTTTAATTAAAATAATACGCAATTAAACAATTGCAAACTAAGCATTGCATTATATTATACGAACAAGTAGGCCATCATGGTATCATTAAGTATATAAACTAATGAAAACGGAGAAGTTCCCTGGTACTTTTTACGTATTTGTGGGAAAAGAAGGAAAAATATTTTTAAATTATCACAAAGCATGTGAATCTATCTCTTTTATGGTGCATAATCAAAAGAAAATGGATGACATGATTCAAATTTATTTAATATTGTTTTTAAAAAAATTAATAACATGAACTTAATTTTTCTCCCCACCCCCTTTATTTTTGAAAAATCCCAATTATATTTCTTTCTCTCCTTCCTTTTCACTGAAAATGCATACTTCATGATTGTTTAAGGATTCAGAATATTTTAAAGGCATATTTTTTGCGTTCATTACATGAAATTAAATTAAACTGAAAATATCCCATTTATGAAAAAAATAGATTTTGTCGATTCTCTCCAGCTATAGAAAGATGCTTGATTGTTGAATGAAAGACAGTTATTACTATTGTATGGTAAACAAACTGACGTACTAAATAATAATTTTTTGTAATGGTAACAATATCATGGCGCCATCTGCTGCAGAAATTGACATCTAACGAAAAGCGAAAATTTGAATACCATGGCGCCATCTATCGTAAAAATAAGACAGTATATTGAGATTAAAACCTATAAAAATCTAATAATTCAAAAAAAAAAACAAACAAACAAAATAAGTGCTATTAAAATACCAGAAAGCAAATTCAGAACTTTTGAAAAATATATCAAAAATTTTTGAATATTTTTTATTGCCAACTTCTTTTGAAATTTGCTCAGAAAAGAGACACACAGTATTATTTGTACGATACAAATAACACATTATAAGCCAAACAACTCATTTCATTGTTTCAGTGTTTATGAAATCTAATCAGAGAAAGACCAATTGACAGATATAATTTTAAATCATCCCTACCCGTTATTAATAGCATATATTAGCAATATTTGATTCCTTGTAACAAGGAATCAAATATTGCTAGTACGGCTACAAGCATATAAATTTGAAATTAACCTGTCAATGAAAACACATCTCTGAAGTAATTTTACATTTATTCATTTAATACTTTCATAAGAATGATTCCTAGAAAAATGTATAAAAGTATTTATCCATTCCATTTTCAGATTATTCCATCTTTTAGAAAGTATTTTGAAGAATATAGAATACCGAAATCGAGACACTTCTCTGTTAAAGCGTATTTTTCCGACGTATATTTTCGAATAAATTCAGAAAAGTCAGCTGGTCTCTTCTTAAGCTTGTTCAAGATCAATTAAGCCAGGGTAATTAGAATCTTAAAATCTTAATACCGTAATTGCTTAGAGTTTTTATTGAGATTTTGAAACTGAATCAAAGGTGTTTTGATCCTTTCATATATAACCACTAATATGAGCCATGTATCGAATTGGTAATTAAGTTTAAACAAGCAAAAAATATGAAAGATAGAATGACTCTTTTATATTCGTAAGTATCACAAGTATTATGTAAAACACAAACCGAATAAAAGAATTCTTTATAATGAATCTTTAATAAATTGGGAAGTGGAAGCATTGACGGTATTACCGTTATGAAATAAGAGAGAGTAGATATAACAGACAATAAATATAAGATATCACTGTAATTAAGAGTAACAAAAATAAAATGAGTCAATCCAGTCTTGTTTTTTTTAATATCATTAATATGACAGAAGGAATTAGTTATATAAATCTTGTTACAAATCTGCAATGCTGCTTCTCAGAAAGATTAGTTCAATCAATGGAAAGACCGTTTTACGTGGAGGTCTGTTGGATGCTGATCGGGCACCTAGTCACTGATCTCAAAGCTTGGCTTCAAAATAGATATTAATGGAAATTTTAACAGCGAGTAGTTGGATCAATGAGGGAAGAGAAATTTCCAGAATTTCCCTAGCCCGACTCCGAGAGCTATAAAAGGCCGGCAGGCTCAAGCTGAAAACAATCGTGTATCAAATCATGAAACAAGTCGTGATTGAGGAAAGAGTGAACGATGAATATTTGGATCAATAAAGGGAAGAGCAAACGTTGTGTGGAGCTCAAGTGATAGCTGCATTGAATAGTGTGTTGAATTCTGGAGCTTATTGTGGAAGTAATCGTGTGTTGAGTAACCAGTCATTTAGTAGCATGTCGGCAGTAGGATACATCTAAACAGAAGAGACGGTTGCAGGTGTTTGAAGAGACCGTAGAGTGAAGCTACGAAGATTCTTTCCTACTGTTGAATTCTGTCTGGCCGCTTTATGTGTTGAAGTTGCTATTGCTACAGATTACTACTTGTGGGCTACCGTGCGTTGAAGTTTGCTGCTATGTGTAGCTTGTGTGTGTATTTGTTATCTGTATATTCTTGTATTAGTGTTAATAAGTTATTGTCTATTATTGAAAGGCCGTTTCTCTTCATCGACCAACAAATCGAAAGAATCTCTCAATTTCCTGTTTAGAGAGGACAGTTTGAAACAAGAATCTTTTTTTAAAAAAATGGATTTATATTTAGCTGTATATCAAAAATTTTATTTTCTCCCCATGATTGATAAGCATAACCAGCATTGTTTATCTAAGCTGTTTATACGTTTTACTGGAATTCTTCTGCACTTTTCCATCTTCCATAGTTCATGAATATTTGCTGATTGATGCAGATGACCAATAAGATACCATCTTGTGATGTTCCAGACAATTGTTAAAAAATTAAAACTTGGTGAAAGAGTAAGTAAATGTATCTACCTGATGTTCTTCCAGCTAAGCGCATGATAAAACCTTGCTTTTATTGTTCATAAAAATAAGTCGATGCCGATTGCTTCGTTCGAAATGGGGGAAAAAACTGATAAACAGTAGAAAATAAAATCTACAATAACTTTTGTAGGCGCTGCAACCTCTTTCTTATCTCATTAATGAAACTTATCAGAAGCAGATATAAGGATGAGAAGCTTCCGACATGTGTTTGTTTCCCGACATCCAAGTGATACAGAAATGGGTGTGAGATTGACAACTCCTCACCGTTGTGGTGAGGAGTGCGTGGTTCCCACGGGAAGGGATGTACAGTGGAATGTCATTCAGATTTTATCCGTGTGTCTCAGAGTGGGTCGAAGGAGACAGTGTGTGTGATCATACCAATAATAATGCCCATTTTAAAAAAGTCACAATTCTCTATATTATACTAATGTCTTTCATTTACTCCAGATGAGTAGACTTTCAGAAATTGAAATTACATTTTGCTTTCAATAATGAAAAACACTAATTCCTTGTCCGATCTTTTCGTTCCCTAAACAATGAAGATTTATGTTGTTAATAAACGACGCTGGATTGTTTTCAAGCGTTGTATGTCTTTCCAAGTGAACATTTTAATATATAAATATAACATATAGAAAATTGTCACTCATGCTTTATGCGATTCTTCGCACGCAATCAAAGGCTTTTTGGCTTGTAAGATCACACAACTATTCTCAGATGAATGTCACTAATAGCAGTTCTTTTTATAGAGTTTCGAACCTTTTATCAGTAATTCTTATATTCCGAATTTCTAACTTTTCTATGATATGCAAACTCAGATAGATTAGATAGCACTTAGCAACATAACATTTAAATCTTAACTTTCAAATCCATATAACAGTATTTTTTACATATTCATATAGTTTAATATTGCAGTTATATTATTGTTATCACGTTCTATTAGGATTTCACTACAGTACACTTGATGGCGCAACATTTTCCATTTTTCCATAAAGAATTGGGGAAAAAATATTACACCAAGTTTTTTTCGGATATATTTCTTCTGTCTTGTACTAATTAAGCGTCTTATATCAATCTGTTGCCTATTATTTAAACAAAATTTTATGAAGTTTTTTTCAGCCAACAAAAAGCGACCATTCTCTTTTAAGCCTAAATCTCTTAAGCTAATTGTAAGGCTAATTTCTGAAAAATCCTTTTGGATTGTTGGAAGGAAATAAAAAATTTTACAAATTCATTGAATGATAAAAGAAATTCTAAGCAACAACTATTTATTTGAGCAAAATATAACCTAAAATATACTGGTTGATTATATAAAATAAAATTGCGTTTCAGTGTTTATCATGAAAACGTATGCAAAATTAATAAATTCGATTTAATGCTGACCGTATTTAAAATTACCCAGATCTTGAGCAATTTATCATCAAGGAATCAGTTTAATTATTTCATATAAATTATTTTCACAAAAAGTGAATTAATAATTTTTGAAAATGTTACAAGGAATTTGTTTATTTCTATGTATGTTTTTAACCCATTTAATGCTTTCAATGATACCCTTAAAAATGTTGGAACGAAAGTCTGTGTAGAAGTAGGCTACTGTTAACATAAAATGGGAAACAAAATATCGATGTGAATTTCAATTGCTTATATATACTTAGACTCTATCAATATTTATAGTTCAGAATAAGAATAATCAGCAGTACAGTAACGTTTCTGTTCCATGAATAAAATGTGGCGATTCACGTGGCATAATTTCCTTATTAATTCCAGTGCCTATGCTAGATTCAATATTGAGATTGACTGCTGAATCTGAATATGAGCCCTCAGTCTAGAAAATAATGATTTGGAGATAGATCAATCAAATGTCATCTTATATATATGAGGGTGAGTGCAAGAAATATTTCACATTAAAAAGAGCTCCTTTCAGGTGGCAATTTATAAGGTAGTAGTTTTTCAAAAGAAGTTTGTGCACTATTATTCCAAACTATATTTAGCATGTTTATTACATATCTGGAGTTGACTGAAGTACAACTTTATCCAAGATCTCTTGTAACAACAGCATTAATCTCTTGTAACAACAGCAGCAGGTTTCTAAACAATATCTATTAAAAATATGAAAGTGTGCAAGATCAAAAGGGAATATGAACATTACGAACTGGGATTTTATATGATTGTGAAACTAAAATTAGAATTTCTCTTGATGTAATTACAGCCAACATTACTTATAATTTTTTCCATACGACCATATTTTTTTCTACATTTGATGGAAAGAATAATTTTTTAAAAAGACTGTATAAATTTTTATTAACATTATAAAGAGACACAGAGAATTTGTATGATCAATACAGGCGAATTCTTGGATATAATGATAAATTAGAGAAAAGAGAGAGAGTAAAAGTCTTGAATATATTATAAATTAATTAATACGATTTTATTTTTTATTAAAAATACTCTTTTAAAAATATCGTTGAAAAATATAGTTTCAAGAATCGGAAGTTTAAATAACAAATCATAATAGAAATATAAATCAATAGACGAAACAAAGATTATACAAAGCTAATACTAATACCTTTTTACTTACTGTTCTTAAATAACAAATTAAGTCCTTTTGAACAGTTTGAAGATCAAAATAAATACAGATTTAGTGAATTAATGAGTGGAATTAAATTCAGGAAATAAACTGCTAGTTCAAGTAATTGATTAGATGCAATTAGAACTAATTGAAAAGGAAGATAAGTCTTTATTACTTCATGTAATTCAATTAATAAGCACGGTTAAACTGAAAAAAATTCAACTGAAAGTGCTCAGTCAATTTACCCAGCTCCATTGAAACTTATTAAGACAGACTTCATTAAAGCCAGAGACAAAGCTTCTAATAAATCGATGAAATTCACTGAAGCCATGCAAAAAGCTATGATGTATTTTCTAGTGAAGAAAACTTAGAAGAAAGAACTGTCTGAAGCCATTAGTAAACTAATTTTTCATCTTACCTTCTGAAGAAATTTGTACACTTTTAGTGCTTCCATAAATGTGAACAATGTCAGCTAATGTAAAAGACAGCTGACGGCAGAAACCACTGCAAGAAAGAATCTGAAATGTTTCTAAAAACTAACAGTCGAATTGGTTTTCAAAATTACGATACAATGATTCAAACTATCATATATCAGGGTTAATAAGGAATGATTTAATTTGAATTTACAGGGTAACTAAATTAATTGGTTTGTGTAACTAAACATTTGTAGCCAGACTGAGAACCGGTCAATTTCTTGAAATGTATACAAAATGACACACTGATTTAATTTTATGTAAATTTTATGAGAACAAATATTCAAAATACTCGAATTGATTCATTTTTCAAGCCCCAATGAGCCATAAAAAAGGCAATAGAAGAGACTTAAAATGAATTCATAATCAAAAGTTTTTGTATAATCATAGTTACCCTGTTATAATCATAGTTAACTTATCGCTATGAAAATTCAGACATTTTTCATAGCAGTCGATCAGGTTTCCTACATTCTCTTAGGAAAAGTTAGTCCCAGTGATGTGAAAGCTCCTTTAAAACTCTTATTCGTCAGGAAGTTATTTGACATTTCTTTTAAAGTAAAAATACAAAGCAGGAATTTCTAAATATTGTTATGAAAATTCCTTCACTAAGTCCATAAAGCTTGTAGTAGGCGTAAGGGGTAACGAAATCAGCAGGTCTCAGTATCAAATAATGTCGTTTATTAACACGAAGATACGAATACGCAAACAGCAAATACACAGCTAAGACGTACACCAGCAACATACAACAGCATGCTGAGAGCACACAGCAGCCCATAAGTAGTAATCGGTAGAGGAGGGAATCTATTCTCTACGATCGCTTCAAACGAATGCAATTTCCCACTGTCACCTTGTCTTAGCTGTATTCAAACTGCCGACCCACTACTTTAAGACAATCTACTGCATACACGATTCCATGCTGCTTCTATAATAAACTACTACGTTTGGAACACAGCTCAATTCATTAATCACTTAAGCTCCACTCAAAGCTTGCACTACGCTGGATAGATCCAGCTAATTCGCTGCTGACACGCTATATGACTCTAAATCAAATACACGACAATCTTCGGCTTGGAATGCCGGCTTTTTATAGTTTCTGAAATAGGACAAAGTAAGTTTTTTTTTTATCAATCAAACATATCTTAGCTTCTATTATTTATATGGCCAAAATTGTTGAAGATTCTAAATATCCATTCTGTCGTCAAAGTTTCCCAAATCGTCACCAAACCCGGGGGTGACTGATTTGGCATCTGATCAACATCCAATAAATTTGATAGTCAAACGGTCGTCCTGAAGATTAACCTAACCGTATCGAGAAGCAACATTACAGATTCCAACAATATCCATCTTCCAAAGTCACAATAGTGGCATGCTGATTGGTTAGATCACTATGTGGGAGTTCAAGACTCTCCATTACTTTCGAATGAGTTTATTAATACGTTGAAGAAAATAGTTTGTTGCGATATTCTAAAGCTCCAGTACCTTTTCATCGAAAATTCGGCTTACAACATAATGAAATTCCTTGGTAACTTTTCGATATAACCGATGTGAAAATTCAAGCGTTTGTCTTAGCTTTTCATCTACCTGGAGTTAATATTTAAACATTTTAACCAATTTTTCAATTCAAATAAGAGATGAAAATCATTCGAATATAAGCCGCATTTTTAATGAAAGGGGGCCAAAGGCATAAGCCTGTCACAACTAAAAAAGTTGTTCAATGAATTGATAAAATTGTTCGAAATAAATCGTGGATGCTGAAAAACCATGCAACAATATCACTGGCCAGCAAGCGGAAATTGTGACTGAATGATGGATATTTAGGAATACCTACTCTATATTCTTTTTTAAAATCATAGAACTTTTAGAATAACGAACAGTTTTGAAGGTACATTAAGGCCCATTTCGCATCGTAATAAATTTTTTCAATTGAAATAAAAAAATCTGATACACCGATATGAAAAAATGCTCGAATCTTCATGGCAATTACGTTTAAAAATAACTATGATTGTAAAAAAAAATTGATTAAGAAAATCATTTCACTCTATCTACCTTTTTTATGGCCCTCGGAGCTCGGATAAAAAACGACCCTCTAACATTAATTCAAAATTTAGAAGATTGATTTAAATACGGTGCAAATGAGAAAAGCCCTCCGATTTTTATCTTTGATGAATATCAAAAACAAATACAAAATATTTAAAATAACAGCATTTTTGAAATTAATTTTATCGATTTTATACTGCACTCATAAAAAGGGGATATTTCTTAAAAGAAATCAAATTTATTTCAATTACAATGGACGACAGACAAAAAAAATCGAATAGTATTTGCAGAAAAAATGTTTCGCCATATCATCATATTTGGCTAGTGCCTTCTATTAGATAGCCCAGTGCCTTTTCCTTGAATTCCGTTTCACCACATTCTATTTAGGCATTTACGAGCCATTTTCTTTCCTGGATTACATAAACCTCTAACAAGTAGAAAAGAAGTAGACTCAAAATGAGATCACTGGAATCAGTGGAGGAAGTCTGTCTCAACTGATTACAACGATCTCATTTTGAGTCTACCTCTTTCCTTACTTGTTAGAGGTTTACGTAAGAGAATTTTTTTTAACGTTGAATCATCGTCAATTTCAAGTATATAAGAGGCCCAATTCATCCACTTATTTTTATGAACTTTATAATATCTGGCTCTCTATAGATTTTAGGTAGTTCAAAATTATAACTTCTTCTACAAACATTGTTGATTTCTGTCCCATCAAGAATGGCTCGCAGAATTCTTCTTTCGAAAATTTATTTAAAAAAAAATTTGTTTCGTAATTAATATTCGCTATTTTATTTTCTTCACAGTTGATCAGGGTCCAGGTTTCTGAGAAATAGGTAAGTATTAATCTAATTAGGTTTAAATATAGCAAAAATTTTGTAGTTCTTGATAGCAGTGAGGATTCAAAAAATCATTTTAGTCCATGAAAGGCTTTATTTACATTCATTAGACGATCTTGTAACTCCCCGAAGATGCTATTGTCATCAGTAACTATAGAACCAAGATAAGTAAAACTTTAGACCACCTGAAATTTGGGAGAACCAATTTCTAAAAGGGAGTCATGTGAGGTTCCCTTACTTAGTACAGGCATATGTTTGGTCTTTTCGCTGTTTATGATAAGTCCCATGCTATTACCAGCAAGCTCTAAGGAAAGAAAAGTGCCTTGTGATGCGGAAACAGTTCTTGAAATGATATCAGTATCGTATACATAGGTCAAAATTTGTATTGATGGAAAAATATTTATGAACGTTACATTTTAATCTTGAAAAAATGATTTTTTTTTCTAATATCATAAATGAAGCGTAGATTAGAGTTTTACCAAAAAGAGAAGAAACAATAAGAAATAATTTTGTGTAAATGTGTCAGATAAGAAATCTGTTACTGTAAAAAAGACAGTAATGAAATCGAATTTGAGTTTCAGTGACATAAAAAAACAGTAGAATAATTAAAATCGATTGGAAGTATTTCTGTTACAACAAACTTCTGTTGTTATTTGAAGTAAGATAAAATAAATACTAAATATCAATACAAAACCTGAGTCTCAGAAATCTATTTGCCAATACAGATGGCATTAGAAACAGATATTTACGATCAGAAATCAACTTGCAAGAGATCAATAATTAATCATTTGGAATACCGATTTAAGCCAAACTCCTCAATTAATACTAGAGATATGCCGTCATGTCTCTGTCCGCTGGATTTTTCCGGCCGTCCTAAAAAGGATGTGGAGTGGAAGAACAGTTGAGCGGGGACAGTAGTCATGATTGATATTAGGAAGTGACGACGCATAGAGTGCGTATTTTTTGTAGGACTTCAGAAGAAAACTTTGAGTATTCCTGTCTGGAATGTACAGTTACTCAATATATTATCTTAAGATCTATAAAAATCTAATATCAATCTTACGAATTAGGAAATAGTAATTATTTTACCTACAATATAGTTTATTTCTATTAAGAGAATTAATTTGATTTGAAAAAAAAAATCAGAACGATTATTATTAAAGGAATGAAAATCATAACCAAGGAAATACAATAAAAATTGATCCCGCTCCTTAAAGTCAGCAAATACCTAATGAATGCCAAAATGTAACTATGGAAAAAGTTGACAGCATATATATTGCAATGAAAAATTTTCCACTTAGAAATTATGTAGATTTGTAAATATTTTTACTATGAAAAAAAATTACTTCAAGGAATAACACAAAAGTATGAATATTTAAAGCAGAGTTCAAAGCTTAAATTGCTGAAAAACTTCTTTAGTCTATTTATGTATGAAATATTAATATAGCTAGAAATATAGCCTGAATGCATTATTTTAAACAGAAAAATTTTAAATTTAATTCTTAAACTCATTTAAAATAAGAAATTAATTGTTCATTGATAAGGAATTTGAAATTTAATTTTTTCACAAACTGTGTTAATAAATTAAGGTCATTAATAAAAATTTATATAAAGATATGGACACTTTTAATTTATAAGCTTGAGTGCATATATCATCAATAATGAAGTAAATTTCACCTAATTGAAAATAATATTGCATTCAGCATCTATAATTTACAAGCTTTAAATGTATGATCAATGCAACTTCTATTCACAATTATTTACTTGAATTTAAGAGTTTGTAAAAGTGCTTCTTTTTAACTATTTATACACACTCATTTCTGATAATTTAATTATTAGACAATTTTTCGAATTCCTTGAGCTTCAGAGGCGTTTATTAGTGACAAATTGATTTCAGAGGAAAAGAAGATTTTTATTGATCTAATGTGCAATTATAAAGTAAGCACTACTATTTCAGTGCTTAATATCAAAGGAAGTATCGACTATCAATAATGAATGTAAAGAAAATGAGATGCAATGGCAAATCATGAAATTATTTGTGAAAATCTACACAATCAGAATACTAGTGTTTCATTAAAACCTAATTAAAAAAATTCCGCCTCAATCATTCATTAAAAAAAACTATAGCAGACTAAGATTTTGTTCCAAGAAAAATCCCTGAATTCGCTCAGCCTCTGAGAACACTAACATGTAATCAAAACAATATGAGCATGTAATTTAAACGTTTGCACTAAAACTGCAGAGGCTTGCAGCAGCTGGTAACGAGCAGATGATTTCTTAGTAACTATATTTTGACATCTTTTTCTTCTTTTGTATCTCTCTTTTAATATATCTCAAGAGTATGAGCAAAATTTTGTTTCTTTTTCTTGTTATGAGCCATTTACTAGCACTGTAGAGAAGCAGTTTTGACCACAAATAAAATAGACCGTACCTATGATAATACGTTCAGTATAATAAGCGTTAAACATTTTTAATTATCTAACTACAATTTCATATTCATTCAAATTATTAGAATGGTAGAAACTTACCCTTATAATCTGGAAATGATGACTACGTTTGGAATTGATTACACGTTGAGGGAAGGGATTGAGCTCGTTGAAAGCGATCTGAGAAGAAAGAAAAAAAAGAATTAAATATAATAATAATTAGCAAATTTCATTTTTTGGAGAAGGTTTTTCTTTGTTAATTTTTACTGAATGCCATTATTTTTGAGAAAGAGATAACCTATAAAAATAAATCATATGAAGAAAAACCCTTGTAATGCAAACATCATGCAAGAAGAAACATCACAAGATTCTTGCAGCATATTATAAACATTTTAAAATTAAATATATATATATATATGAATATGGATTATCTTATTATTTTATGACAACATTCTTTGTTTAATATAATGTCAAAAACATAATACGGTGTGAAATAGGTAGATGGAAAGTCTGCATAAGTACCATTATATCTCAATGTGCATACTTTAAAACTCACACTCCATTACTCCTTTCCCAGCTTTCATTAATCAAAATAAACCTTTATTACGAATCTAGTAGCCTTTGACGACAAGACATTTTGCCGAAAGTATTGGTTATATTTACTTTTATATAAATAGTTTGGATAAAAATTAGGTGTATGATTCTGTAAAATCGTAAAAATAAATAAATAAATAAAGCTGCGTTATTTTAAATGTTTTACATATTATATGTGTCTTGTGTAAATGAATCGTTTTAATCAAAATCCTTACACAGTATCATAGCGCTGTTAAAGGCGCAAATATCCTGTTAATCTATATTCTAAATAATGTGGCACTATAACTTTGTTATTTTTTACTTGTAAATTATACAAATATTAAACATAATCTTTGTTTTTTAGCTTTCAACAACAGAAAAAAACACGTTATTAAATATTTGACGAAGAAGGCGATTTGAATTTCAAGACAGCAACGTAACCTATCGTTTAAAATTAGGCAAAAAATTATTTTAAAATTAGGCAACATTTTTAATTAAAAAATTCGGGAAAAATTTAATCGGTATCAATAAAAATACATTTTTTTTTTCTTCTGTGCAACTAGTTTATCGAAAGTTACAGCAAAAAATCCCCATATTTCTGCTTAATTTTTAATTATTAGCAATTTCAAAAAATTTCAGAGCTGCACATTTACGCTACCTAAACTATAATTATCTCCAAATTAGATAATTGTAGATTAAAATGTCTGGTTTGTAGAGTACCAATATACACACACGCATTCCTTAATAAAAATAGAGATAAAACTTTTTAAACCCTTAAACTTTATTTGCCGCTTTCAAATTTCAGTTGTCAATACTAATTGAAATTCATATTTTTTGCACGGGTAAGGTAATTCATAAATACGTGCATACGATTTTTTATCGATTGTACTTCACATCTGAAAAAAAGTTCCTTTCAATTTTCCCATGAAGACACTGCAGATAACTATAACGATTAAGTGTTATGCTTAGGATTAAACAAATTTTTGTTACAAGTAAGGGCGAGAAAAGAATAAAAACTAACAGTATTCTTTTAAAATAAACACATTCGGTTGGCAAGAATAACAGTATTTTAAAACGATATTAAACAATTTTCCATTAGTTTTCGTATCTTAATTATGCACGAAAGCATGGTATTTTTATGCATATAAACTAAAATTAAATCATTCATAAATGTTATGGTTTCTTATAAAAAGTATACGGAATCAATAAATATTTAAATTATCCTACGGATTCTTCACTAAATCAAAATGATAGTATATTTTCGAAATAGGTTCCGATATTTTCAGATTTGTCTATTACCAATTAGCAATTTTGACTAATAATTATTAGCTTATTTTTTTATCCTGCAATTGTAAGTAAATTTATTTTTACATCCACGATTTTGGTTAATCGTTAGGTTTAGCTCTAAATAATATAAATTTACTTTGGATCTATGAATATTTATACAAGATTGAAATGTTAACAAATTAGCTGAATTAATAAATTTATATAGTAAAGTAAGTAAATTTATTTTTGCACCCACGATTTCCAATAATTGTTACGTTTAGCTCTTAATAATATAAATTTACCTTGGTTTTACAAATATTTACAGAAGATTAAGCTGTTAATTAACTGTATATCCTGAGATTATAAGTAAATTTATTTTTGCACACTGCATTATCCGTTGATTGTATGTTTAACTCTTTAAAATATAAATTTGCATCATATCATACTATTATCGCAAGAAGTTTGTGCCATTTCAAAAATATGTGCGGTTATCTGCATCTAAAAGGTAATTTGAGTAAAATATACAGTAAGAAGGCTAACATAGATAATAAAAGGATAAAATATATTTTATATTTCAAACAACAGTGGAATCCGTTTAAATGTACAGAAATATTTTATGAATTGTTTTGACTCCATTCCGATAAATATAGATAATAATTGCTATATTTTAAGCTAAACCAATTAAAGTCAATCAATAATTTTCCTTTTGTAGATCGTATCTCAAGCTTCCATCACAATTAACTAAATCCCTACAATTAAGCGAGACACTCGATTTATCATCCAATTACCAAGATTCTCTTTCCTAAATTAGTGAATCGAACTATGGGACGAGAAAATGTTCTTCGGTGCATCATCATATCTGCGCTGTAGGTAACTAACAATTCACGAAGGCCGCTACAATGCACAAACGAGATAACCGATTACCTCCAGACTAAAGTGAATTACACAATTCCGGAATAGGACTACTCAGTACACTACAGCAATTCCTCCCCTAACTTAATAACTAATCGCGGGCATGGCTTCCAATACGAAACTGATCTTTCAGTTGTCGCTGTAACTGTCACTGTGAAGATGTGGACATAAGAGGGGCAAGATAAGGCCTAGGGCTGATTGCAGCACGCCATATCGGCTGATTGGATGTAAATATTAATGTTCCAGACGCGAGGTAACTGGTAACGCTAGAACGTTTGATCGTAGACAACAGTCAAACATCCGAGGATCTAATACAGACTCAATTTATTTTCCAATGTTAGATTCCAAGTTAAATTATTTAATGTATGGTAAATTGGATAACGTATCGATTTAGGATAAAATTGTTCTAATCCATTCAGATAGAGACAATAAAAAATTGGGCACCAGATTAAATTACTAATTTAATTTTTTTGGATGCAGAATTGACGATATAGGATTTTGTAAACTGGATCGATATCCAATTACAAATAATGAAAATTTTATTTAAAGGTGGAGAAAAAAAAAACCCAATGAAAATATGTAGTTGAGAATCGACGATGTAGGATTTAATAAACTGGATAGATACCCAATAAAAAATAATGAAAATTTTAGTTAAAGATAGAGGGGAAAAAAACAACGAAAATATCTAGTTGGGTGGAGAAGTGAAGATGTAGGACATAATAAACTGTATCGATACCTAATAACAAAAAATGAAAATTTTATTTAAACTTGATGAGAAAAAAACCCAATGCAAACCCAAAAACAAAACCCAAAGGATAGAGAATTGACGATGTAAGATTTAATAAACTGGGTCGATACTCAATAACAAATAATAACATTTTTATTTAACCTTGATGGAAAAAAACAACGAAAATAGTCTGCTTATTAAAAAATATTTATTATGTAATAATTAATGCCATATATTAGTTTAAAGATTTTTTCTGAGTTAAAAATTATACAGTTATCAGTAAAAAAGTAAAATTAAATTTTTATTCAGAGACAATTGATCAGGAAATGAAAGGTTTAAATTGAATTTTTAAAGTTCTTTTAAACACGTAAAATATTTAAAAAAATATTTAAACACTGTCCAATCTGTTGTTAAAAAGTGTTTCGGATTTCTCGTTTTTCATGCTTTGAAGCACGAAGATTAATGGATTTTCTAGAATTTTACAAGTAAAAGTTACAGCATAAAACTTCATTAAAATTTCATATCGCTTTATTTAAAAAATACATTCTAAATAACGCTGTTACTTAGTAGCAAAAATTTATAATGAAATTTTAAATAGCTTTCAATTTCAAACTAATTAAACAATACAAGATATTTTTTTATACTCACAAAACAAAGGCGAAATATGCAAAAAAAAAGTATACAAATCATACGTTTATAATAATTTAAATTCAGTTTTCTTAAAATCAAAGTACTCAAGTTTTTTTAAAAAGAACGTAAACTTTACTAACTCAAATTTTTAATTATAATCTTTCATCAAAATGATGCCTTTATTCTGTTTCGTATTTTCTATTACCTTAATATATAATTTTAGTAATTCAATTTCATAAATCATTTTCAGTGCTCTCGTATACCCCTTTAGTGCTTTAAGATTATGTTTGCAATATGTTCTTAAACCACTATTTTCGCACGTGTACAGTTATTGAAAATAAAATTCGGAACACAAATGGTTTATAAATGGAGAAAAATGATGGTTAAAATAGCAAATATCAAAACATAAAATACTAATATTATGGAACAATAGATAAGAATTTTTTTTCGATGTATTAAATCGTGTGGATGAATTTACGAAATGATGGAGTCTCAGATATTGAAAAACCTATTGGATTTATTTTTTCTTTCTTTTTTGTAGATGTTGATCGGGTGAAGTATAATTTTTTCGCATTCATAACTTGAAAAAAAGAGAAATTGTTAAAATTATTACAATTTTAAGTAGAGAAAAATTTATTCCTAAATCTGAATTCTTCTGTTTCTGAATTTCAGTATCTGAAATTCATGAGATTTTTGGATAAAGAAATTAAAATACTCGTCTGAATTTTAAATATAATTTAAAATTCTTTAATACGAATAATAAATCACTTTTAATTTGAAGACGAAGTTAAAAAAATTTCTAAATTTTGATTTTAAAAGATATTTAATATATCATTTTTAAACAAATACAAATTCTTTCTTCTTAATTTATGAAACATCTAGTTACTTTAATCGATTCACCAAAAATATTGAAAATAAAACTAAAGCTTGACCAAAGAATAAATTTTATTTTCAAAACTATCATAGCGACATTATTTCTCCTGTTAGAAACTTACTGATTTAAAATCAATCCAGTATATTTTGGGAAACATTCAAAAATGTCATCATATAAAATGTAAATAATCAAATTTTTAAAAAACACACATAGTCTCTCTCAAAGATCAAAGAATAATTTGACAGCTTATGGGATTTCAACGAAAACGATAAAATAAAAATTAATGACAAAGAATCACATTGCATTTCATTTTACAAAATCTTTATAAAGAAGAACTTCAAAAGATTCTTCCTTTCTTTTCTTTTCTTCACTTGTTCAGACAGCAGACAAACCAAAAAGTATGATTTTTTTTATATAATTTAATTTCAACAAACAGTTTTGAAAGAAAGACTGAAAAGTCAGCAACCTTTATTTATTTTTTAACTAGTAGACACAACTATTCCAACTAAAGCAAAGGATAAATCAAATGAAAGGCGAAATTATAAAATCTGAGCATAATTTTTAACGAGAATTCCGCAGCAGACGATAAAAGTCATAAGTTTAAGGGGAAAAAAACTTACAAGTTACAAAGCTAAACAATCTACATGCGATGCCCAGAATAAAATGAAATAACAGAGTAAATAAATAAAAAGCAAACATTGAAGTGAAATTTGTTATTAGAATTCTCTCCCATTTATGAACTAAAACCAGAGAAATCAAGAATGCAGAAGTAATCAGTTAAAAACACTAATTTTCCTTTTTTTTTTTTGCATTATTTCCTTAAGTGAAAAAATAAAAAGAAGAAAAAAAATAAAAGAGGAAACTAATCTAATTTGATTAAAACTAGCGAAAGATTACTTGGAATCGTAGAGAAAGGACAGACAGACTTCAAAAAAGCTCTGGGGAATTGTTTCGTCCGCATAAATACTTTAAAACTACGATTCTTTTAAGTCTCCCCAAGTTACAAGACTGAAGTTTGCAGAAGAACTTTTTTTTTTTTCCAAAAGAGGAGAAAAAAATCCTCATTCTTAAAATTAAAGAAAATCTTCATTCTTAAAATTAAAGAGCAGATAAATGAAAACTATTCAGTCACACAAGCATAGTACAGTGACACTTTCTGGTTTATTTTTTTAAAGAGCCGCTCCAAAATGATATCGAATCGATCAATTACATAATTTGACCGTACAGCATAACAGCATGCGTCTATTTTTAAAGAGTTTCCGTAGTTGATACAGTGCATTATTAGGCTTAATAGCAAACAATGCTAATAAAGGATATTTTGAACGTTTCAATTCATTAAATATAGCGATAATTAAAGCAGATTTCTTGCAATAGCTATACTTCATTAAAGTATATAAATATTTCTTTACTCCAGAATATGCTACAAATTTAATTCTCATAATTGGATACATTATATTATTTTATTAAAACGATTACTGAATTTTAAACGATTATTTGTACACCAATAATCATGACTTGTTTTTTTAAAGAACATAAAAAAATTCGAAATATTCAAATCTCAATTTGTTTTTATACCCCCCCCCCCCAAAAAAAAAATTTGATTGCCTTGATATTTTAGCTCCCATTCCAGAAAACAAAGACTTCCTTCTAAAGTTTAATCGAGCCACTTTGTATAGCCATGAAATGCTTATATCGATTTTTTTTCTTCTTTGAATTTATTATCTAAAATTTACATAAAATTCTTAATTTTTATGAATCGAAATATTTTTTTTCAAAGTAAGTATGAAATATTGAGACAGACTTTAAGTCAATTCGAATTTAAAAATAGTTATTGCAGTGAAAATATCAAATGCCAAAAATGGTATTTCATTGCAACTTTAGATATAGACATTTAATATAAAAAATACTTCAATACTAAATCATTATTTGGAAAATGGAATAATAAAATAATATTAAAAAGCAATTAGGTTTCTATCAAAAATGGCAAAAGAAACAAAATGAATAGTCGGTTTTTAAAATTAACATTGTTCAAGATAAAATAATTTTCAGACATACAATATTTTTTTCGATGAATTAATAATATAGTAAAATTACTTCTAGTCTACTGATGTTAAATGCATCAATTATTACACGGCGGATTAAAAAATTATACGTAAGTCAGTTTCAGCTAGTAAATCGACTTTATTTCTAAGCTCTTTTACCAGATAATTAGCAGAGATTGATCAAATAAACTTTCTAATAAAAATGGAGATCAGCTTTAGTTGAATAGACACGACAACCCAAGTTTCATTGGATTATATAATTGGATTCAATTCAATTCATCTAATCGACTAATCCACATTAAGTTGCCTTATAACTAAATAAATAGAGAAAAAAAGCTAAATCCTCACAGAAAGTTTTTGAAAAACATCTTTTTAGACAAAAAACCTTATGGAAGTTAAAAAGGAGAGGGGGTATTTCACATCTTAGATTATCTTCGAAATGAAGATTCAATTCGTTATATACTCATATTTGTAACTCAGCCTTAATTATTATTGCAGCTGAGAATACAGCATATCAATTTAAAATATTCCGGTTTCATGTATGAGGAAATCTAAATGATAAATTAAGAAAAGCAGTATAACTAAATAAAAATCTTTAACAAGCAATGCTTTGATTATTATATGAAACAATGAGAAGATCTTAAAAACTCTATAACATTAGATAAAAGAGTATGCATGCCGCAGCAGTTAACCCATCCAACAAGCAGAACGAAAAGTTTAAAATTTTTAAGTTAGATAAAATTCAGAGAAAGCTAAATTTGTCTAATGTGTTTGAAGAGATACTTTTTTCACTTATGGCATTTTGCAAAGGTTTTCATACATAAAATACATACTTTACAAAGAAAAGTATGTATGATTAAATAGTTGCATTTCTAATACTCTTGTAATAAGAATAGAAACAAAATATATTTTACTGTTCGTTTCAGTATTCTGAGATCCACTTTTCGATTATTCTATCCCATTAAGAAAAAAGACGCTGAAGAATGAACGCATATCTGGATTTCTTCGTCTTTCTTTAACCGCTTAACTGTTTTGTCCGAGTACCATAACGGGATCAATTTATCGAATTTGGATAGTTTTATCAAAAAATAAACTATTCATAATGATCATAATTCAATATTAAAATTTCTTCGCATACATAGATAAGTCAAATATTCAATGGATTTTCATTTGAATCAAAATATAAAAATATTCCTAAAATAGAGGTTGTCATCTTATTAGATAGTAAAGAAAAGAAAATAGTTATGTGGTTAACCTTGACTTTCGCCCTATCAGATACTTTTCTGTTAAATTTTTTTCATCACATGTATATGAGTGTTGTGTCGTTTCTTACTGAATTTTTTTGATTCCACGAGTAATACGAGCTTATTTTATTGTTAAATATAAGCATATCCTTTCGTCTTTCCTCTCATCTCTATTTTGACGAATTAAACTCATCCTAACGCATGCGCAAAAAGGTGGCGGTTTTTATAACTCATAGTCAAACAGTCTGCTTGTATTAATAGAGTAATTTATCAAAGTTAATTATTAATTTAAAGTTGAAAATCAATATAATTCTCATAATATCCGCGAATTGGATTATAAAAATGAAAAAAATTAAGGGTTTGAAAGATTAAATAGAAGGAAGATTGGCCATAAGATCAGTAAACTTGCAGCAAAAAAGAAATACCAGCAGAAAAAGACCGATTTAATTTAATGGACCAGTCATTTCTCATTCACTTAGGCACAGTAGTTACTGAGATAATAACCAGGTTCTTTCATTTCTTCCATCTCAGGTACTACATGTAGAGACGAGAACCAAAACAAATAAGGAAGGTAAAGTTAATAGTAAAAAGGTAGAGTCAACGAAGCTTAAAAGTAAGGTACGAGTGAACTATTTTTGCCATCACTTGGCCACCATTTGTCAAAACAAATGCCCATTTGTCAAGAAACATTGTTCTTTCTTCGCGAATTCTTTGCAAATATTTACCCAATCTCTCGGAGTTAGCTTTTTCCGCTCAAAGCGCACGAAATGGACGATGTGCATTGTGGCCCTAGTTCTTTCTCCTGCAGCTTTTCTAATTTTCTTTTGCAAGAAAGTTATATTGCCTTTCAAGATAATGGCCTTCATGTTATGGTTCTTTTTTATTTTTTCCTTCTGCTTCTCTTCTGGGCCTTTCATGAGTTTAATGCTTTCGGGTAAGATTTATCGAGAATATATATTATCCTTGTCATGATATAGGCGCGAATAGAGCGGTTTTTGTCCAGTTTGTTTGTTTGATCATATATTTATCGCAGAAGTGGGATTCCTGGATGCTTTTGGGATTCAGGATAAGAGGTACTTTATGACGGAGCGGAGTTGAACCTCAATATTGGGATAAATAAGGTCGGGTAATTTCCGTAAATGATATTGCAGAATGAACTGTTTGGAAAATAATAGAGGTAAAAAAAAAATATTTTTTTTATTTCCTATCCAAAACGTAATGCGTAATCGATACGAGATAGCGAAGTGCTAGAAAGTTTGCAAACACACCGAAAAATAAATTATCACTGAAAGATATCCGATTTGAGATAGTGAAAATATTATTAATGCAACGTTAACAAAACGTTATTTATTTGACATAAGACTTTTAAAAACAAGGGTGCACATGTCAATACGTTTAATAAATATGGTTAAAATAAATTTTTGTCAATACGTTTAAAACAAATTTTTGGAATAAGTCTCTTTGAAACCAAAATGTATTATTTATTTACTTATTTTTTGTGTATGTATTAACGTGTATTTCCTTTTAACAATATGTTTTTGTTATTTTCTAGTCTACAATGCACAATAATACGCTTACACAATGCAAAAAATTAAGTTTTGTTCAAAGCCAAGAAAATGAAAAACACTCAATAAACATTTAGCTTGTAGAATTGGATAAAAAAATTCAAATAATGAAATATCATATTTTTCTGAAGGAAAATTAGTTCAATATTTATTTTGGCATAATTCTGACAGTTCTGCGTATTGCACTAAAATGAAATATATTGCTTTTATAATGCAAAAAAAGAATAAATAAATAATAGAAAATGTTTTATCGAAAGTTTTGATACATAGCCAGGAAAATCAAAAAACATAATTCCATAAACATTTAGCTGGTAGACTAGGATCAAATAAATACAAAGAACGAAATATCATTTTCTCTCCAAGATAATTAGTTCAATAATTATTTTGACACATTATTGAAAATTATGCATGCTGTACTAAAACTGAATATACTACTTTTATGAAGTAAAACAATTAGGTTTATTGAAAGATGAGAGCTTAGAAAAGAACAAAAAAATCATTCAATAAATAATTTTCTGTAACAAAAGTATTTAAAAAATTATTTTGACACAATATTGATAGCTCCTGTATGTTGCACTACAACTGAATGTACTGTTTTTATAATGCAAAAAAAAAGTTTTATTGAAAATTAAGAAACATATCCATGAAAACCACGAAACATAATTCAATAAGCATTTAGTTTATAAATTTGGATAACTTCAATTGGATAACTAAACTTCAATTCACTTTAAAATCTAGTCTCCACCCGATGTCGCATGGGCATGATATGCAACATCAAACATAACAATTATAGTTAGAAATCATCAAAAATAAATATAAAATATTTTTAGAGCACACATTCAGTAATATTTAGACTGTTATAAAGATGAATATTTAATGTGTTCCAGCGAAGATTGGATTTCCTTTTTTGGGACATAATGTGTTTTTAATCGCTGTTTAAAATCAGAAGTAAACAAAGAAATGTATGTAAACCACAACTCTTGTTATTTGCGCATGCACAGTTTGAGATTTTTGAACATGCGCGGATAAGAGCAAAGCACAGATACTGCTGTGTTACGCAAGCGCGTATCGTAGTAGGGAAAGTATTAAAATCGCAAATATAAAATTCTTATTTGATATGAATTTAATAAGCTAACACTTTCCCCAATAAATGCCGTACAAAATGGTACAAATGTGTACAATATCAGCTAAGTATTTTTCGAGCTTTTCTCTTCCAAACTTACAGACATTTTCAGGTCTTCATTTTATACCAAGTACAGATTTTGATAAATTAATGACAATTCCTGCATATTGCAGTATAACTGAAATAACATATTAAACATTTTTAATCCTCATTTATATTTATAGCACAAATATGCAAGGGACAACTTCGAAAAATAAGCGAAAATCCCTTGAAATTTTTGCATTAATAACTTGTATAAAATTTTTCCGAAAGATAAATATATATCATGACCATTTTTATTTTAATGATTCTTTGCCAGTATCTGAATATAATTTTTAACAATGTCAGCGTCAAATCTGGCAGAATAAACATAAACGTTACAGTTTAACAATTTTGTACAAGAGTTTTCCAAAAGAATTTATTCATTCATTTTACACAGGAAACAAACAATACATTCCTCAACAAAAGGTAATTAATGCGCATTCATTACTTAAAATTATTCTGTAAATCGCTAGAAGAATGCTACGCAACGCGAATACCCAAGCCAAACTAATTAGAACCACGCTCAGAAGTCCTGGTCAGAAACGCAGTCAGTATGTACACATCATTATCATAGGCTTAGCACAAACAGTGTTATCGTTCCGTCAGTATCTCATCAGCTCTTGGGGCCCCTTTTGTGCATAATGATGGTTATTGCAGCAGCAGTCTGTGAGAGAATGCAATATTGTCACAGCCATTAGGAACTGTCTGTGACATTTCAGAAGCCAGGACTATGCAAACTGGATTCCATTTCAATGCAGGTAGATAACTTTACAGTCTGATGGCTGACGCTAGGATCGCACGATTTGTTGTAATTTGAAATTTTGATATGATTTAGATAGAATTAAAAATGCAGTGGAAGTAATTCAAGCAAAACATAGTTTAATTCAAAAGATTAGCTGAAAAATGAAATACGATACAAAAGATAAAACGAAATATATAATTAAAAGAATGAAATTGGAAGTTGCAAATTACAAATCATGAAACCTAAAATGATTTTCATATGAATTTAATTTTGATATGAAATTTACACTAAATGGTGGTTTTATAATTTCATGATAGCGAAAATTTATTTCAATCTAACACACATATATATTTCATATATGTATGCATAATTTTTTTTAAAAATTAGAACCGATAAATTCAAAATGTGAGCATAATGCCATTATATCATAAGCCGTGTTTCATTCCGGTGAATAATTTTCCTCTAGAAATATTGCATATTGGAACCAGACAAAAATAAAGTTAATCTTGAATAACTATATTGCAAACTATATTTTTATATAAATTTGCAATTACTTATTTTATTCATTTATGTTTTCCACAGAATTATTTAAAAAATAAACAATTATATTTTAGATTGATATAAATAAATTTCGCAACAATAGTTATAACATACAGTTGAGTTTTAATTACTTGAATTAACTGATAACAATTAAAAACTTTTACTCACTTTCTCTCTCTCTCTCTCTCTCTCGAAAGAGAAAAATAAATTAGCTTATAAATTATTAATTTAATTGAGTCAAAAACACAGCAAGAGCATTCAGTTAGATTTATGTGTTCAACTGTGTTTACTCGCTTTTGCTCTTTAAAGCAAAATCAAATGAATTGAATTCTGAAATAATCTGATACGTTTACATCGTAACTAAAGAGTTTGTTCCTTAGTTACGATTTAAATATACCAGCAAAAATTTACTAAATACTCTAAAAGATTCTATAAAAAAAGTTATAAAATATATGGGAAGCAAAGCCTTTTCCATAAAAGAATTAACTCCAAAAAAAGATTTTTCAAATCATATTTGCTGTTTATACAGATAGCTTTCAAATAGATTTGAGAAACAGAGCACTCCAGAGTATCCGATCTGATGTTGCAGAAAGACAGGTCGAATCAGCTAGAGTTCTATGAATTCATTTTTTTTTTTTTTTTTGCCTACAAATGCCAGTTTTTATAACAAACTCACTATTACAGTACGTATTTTCTCACTTCTTATTGAGTGCTAAGCACTCGATTCATCTCAAGCCACGTAGAAAATGAACGAAGGAATGGAAAGGTGAAACCTAGAAGCAGTTGCCGGTAACGTATCGAGTTAAAATAGAAGCTTTCGTATCGGTAGTTTATTTATGTTTATATATTGCACTGTAAGAATTTATTAGAGAAAAATAAGTTATTCAATAAGTTATAAGTTATTAAATTCTGTACGTTTCACTGCATTATACTTTTAAAAAAACATTAAGTGTACCAGAGGAACAATTTGCGAATCCTGTATGTACTAAGCCAGGGATGGGGAAACTACGGCCCGCGGGCCAACTCCGGCCCTCCGGAAGGTTCTATCCGGCCCGCGGATAGACTTTTAATTTGTCGGTCAGAGGCAAATTAAAAGAAATATTCATATATTATATATCCATCACCTTTTCTACTTTGTTTGAATATTATATTTTTTCTTCCTTTTTTTCAAAGAGCTGGTAATCTGTTTACATTCTCTATTTTTGTTCTGCAAAACATAAATCGAAGGAAATAGCAAACGCAGGCAGTTTTCAATCGGTAAAGTGTTAAAAGCGGAAGTTATTTGTTAGTTATAGCTGTAGATTGTGGCCAACAAGCGTTATCTTTTTCTTGTGGAGCAGACATATGGGAATTCAATATATTCAAGCAGAATTGGATATTTTTACCATGCCATTCAACGTAAATTGTGAAGCAGTGAGGTTAGATTTGCAGCTTGAATTAATTGAGTTGCAATCTAACAATCATCTCAAGCAATTGTTTCTAAATATGTCAAAGTTAGAGTTTTACAAATCATTATCGAAAGCCAGTTTCCCAAATTTAATATCCCATGCCCAGAAAATCAGTGCTATGTTTGCTTCATCTTATATATGTGAACAAGTGTTTTCAACTATGAACCTCAGAAAGAATTATTTCAGAAGTAGACTGACAGATGAGCATTTAGCCTCGTTCCTTAGAATCAGTACATCTCACTTCGAACCTCAACATAAGGAACTTTTAAAAATGAAATCGCAATTTCATTCATCTCATTAATATATTAAATTGTAATACTTGTATATTGTTTTTAAAATTTTAGGAAAATTCATCTTGGCCCGCCAAACTTTATTTTTTCGATTTTTGGCCCGCGATCGGAAAAGTTTGCCCATCCCTGTACTAAGCAGTTACAGTCAGAACAGAGGCATCAACACACTAACGAAATAATGTCCAACGAGTAGAACACTGCTCTTTTCCTGTCACAATTTGTATTTTACATGCGATTTATAGGAGGGTCGTAACAGATGCCAGCCTCCAAAGTCTTAATAATGTTGCCAATCCCTTTCCTTTCTAAATTAATTACGATAAACAAAATTATATCGGATAGTACGGAAGTTGAATAGTAGAGAACTGTATTTAAAATTATTCCTTTGTTATTTGCCTACGAAACAACCTAATGTAATTCAAAAGTGGAAAATAAAACAAAAAAGAAAAACTGAAAATATTAAACTTCAAATTTAATTATATCACTGTTTGTGATATCTTAAAAGAAATTTTGCACATTTGTTGCAGTAGTTTCTGCCAGTAATTCTAATTAAACTACCCCTTCTTTGTTATCTCTTAATTGTAGTAGAAAAGAATTAATCTAATTAGATGTTGCCACATGATAACTCACGTAAAATACCTTTAAGATTGTTAAATGATTATTTGTAAATAAAAGGGAAGATTTAAAAAAAAGAATAGACATAAAATTTTATTTTAGACTGTACACTTACAGTAAAACAGTTCTTTATGGTTCTATGGATAAATTAAATATACACATTAGCAAAATTTAGCTAGCATTTCATTTCATTCTATACTGAGAAATTTTATCTCTAATAACATTTACAGCACCCATCCAAGTGTTTATTTAATGGAAATTTATAGAAAGAATACCAAATTGGATAATATTCGTTAAGAGAAATTCTAGAGATTCTATTCTTCGTCAATTCTAGAAGTATTCGATAAATCCAATCACCTTAAATAGTACAATTGATTGAATAAATATCTTAGAAACAGATCAGTTTAGCTTTTTTATTAGCACAACAGTACTTCTTGCCGCGGACGAAATAGATTTTTCCTTTCTTTGGATTAAATAAAGAAAAGAAAGTGGGAGGGATAGGATTATATACAGAACAGAAAGAGGGAGAGGGGAAACGCCCCCTACTGGAAAAGTTCGAATATAAAGTAAATAAAAAGAAAATTCATGCTTCAGCAGGTAATTTCTTTTTATATCTCTGTATCAAAGAAATTCGCAGAAATCTGTATGCTGAATTTGAAATAAATAAAAAACAACAACTTTGCAATATCAAAATAAACAATCTGCCTGCAGAAAGAATCTGGATGAGATTCGGCGATTTGCAACGGAGACAACAAACAAACAAACTGCAGAAACACATAGAGAAATTTATTTACGTATCCTGATAGAACCGAGAATGTATATCGAAATTCATATTTTGCAAGCTGCAGTCTATTACGAATATAAACATAGAAACATCGTAGTATTTGAAATATTTTCGGTAACTTCATCATACGTACATAGTTGATTGAAGTACAGCCACAAGCTCGTATATCGCTATTAAAATATAACTATCTTAGCAGCAATAGACTTTCCACTTCATTGGTTAATGTTAAATACACACACTCACATAGAAAAAAAAAAAAAAAATCTCTATACTGCTAAAAAAATTAATGAGAGTATACACCTGATATATCTATTATGCTAACTACTAACACAGCAGCAGAATGCATTTAAGTGTATATCATGTAGTGCAAAGGTACCAAACAAAAGAACATTTATTGTACACAAAAGAGTATTTTTAATAACTCTTAGTTAAAAAGACAAGAATTTATTATTTTTAATGTGCGGTTAATTACAAATTTTTAATCAAGTAAACAGAAGAATTATTGATAAAACGATGTTAAATGCTCTCTGCAAAAAATAAACAGCATTTTTAACTTAAGTGCCATATGAACAATGTTTTATAATAGGGTAAAAGAGAAAAATATTTGGTAGCAGTTTTAACAAGTTCAAAAGAAAATGTAAGTGTTCGCTAATGTGAAGTCCCAATCAGTAACTAAACAATAAAAAATTCGAACATTTTTGCTTTTGGTACTAAACAAACTCGTTAGAAATCTTCGATTCTGTATTATGGATATGGTTTCTTTAATGAACATAAATGGAACATGTTATTATGCTATTCATAAAACAAGAATGTCACTATAAAGGCATTATGACAGTAAAAGGCTTTAAAAGCTGAAAAAAAATTATATCTTAAATGGATACTTGTGGTCTTGTTTAGTACACTTTGTCAGATTATCATTTTTTATAATATTTTCGAAATTACTTTAATTACAGTTTTCTTTCTTCCACATTAAAAAAACTTGACACGAGTATTCATCAGATTAATTATTTCGAAAATTCTGGTTATAATTTGCATAAAATTACATTTTAGCTAGATGTAAAATTATGATATGACAGTCAAATACGAATGTCTTTAAAATTATAACTCATCAAGTTTGGTATTATATTATACAATTATTTGGTATAAGATTATAAAAAAGGCCATTTCGTTATATTATATTTGAACACAGCATACATAGGAGAATGTAATTCATTTTTACATTAATTTCAATTGCCATTAAATTCGTACTTTCAACTTTAACAAGCAACAAATTTGTAATTTTAGTAGTTATAAATTTCGTATCAATATTTTAACAGTCAGAAACTGTTATAAGTCAATCTTTTTAATAATAAGAGCTAATTCAGAATAACTCTCATGCATAATCAAATCACCATCTCAAAAGCATTTGATATTTAAAAGTACACAAAACGACATTTAGACTGAAATGTACTTTTAAAAAAGTACCTAATCCAATAAATCCTTTGCTACAAATCAAATTTTTTATAATAAAAGTTTATTCAGAATTACTCTCATACATCAAAATGTATTCTCAAGAGCATTTGGTATCTCAAAGTATGCAAAAACTTACAAAGTATCGAAAGAAAATTGATAGCAAAACTTCACGAATTGAAACACCGCTTCAGCACAGAAAGGTAGATGAATTCAAGTGAGAGTGTGCAAATTTATACAGAAAATTCCTATAAATCACATAAATGGTTTTTTAAACCCTATGCGCTTTTGAAGATATTTATCGTTCCGTATAAAAATCAGAACCATTTTTCACACCAACCCTAACAGTGAAATGAAGTTACCACAACAAGCAAGCTCACAAACAAGCAAAAAAAGAACCTACCCGAAGATTCAGCAACAAGAACGTTTACCCCCTTCCCTAACATACCTCACCGACTTTTCTACAGAAGCAAAACAACTCAACTCAGGAAGAGAGAAAGACAAACCACCTGAGCAGCCATTAATCATAAACGATACACCCACTTATTCCACAGAACGAAGGCCTTCGAAAAGCAATTCTGAACCCTGCCCCTTTTAAAATTCCGCATGTTCCCGGAACCAGCACTAAGGAAAGGGAAGATATTTTCTCCGACGAGTGCACGACAACTTTGTTGGAATTTGCATATTTATCCCATCGGCCTTGTACTTAAAACTAATGACCTGATGTGGTACTTTCTCCGTGCAGAACACTTCCGGCAGTGCTACTGCGGGGGATGGAGAGGTAGAACACTCAAAATTTTTCCGATGCGGATGTGGGGAATTCTTTGAAATAGAATGGGTGAGCAGACACTCCAAGGGAAACATTTTCAAGGAAAAAGGGGTGGGAAAGTATCCGCAAGTGATCTTTGAATGTAAATATGCGATAAGCTAAATGTTATTCCGTTCTGTTACAGCGTGATGTCGTTGCGAATAAATGATTCATGCAATAAAAATAGAACGCGTTCTGGAAACGGTTTTCTTTTTGTTGTTGTTGTTGTTGTTGCTGCTGCAGTCGGAAGTACTGTAATTGGCTGCGCGTCTGTAATTACGGAGAAAGGTATATCAATATATTTGAATTTCAAATGCCTGAAAATTTTATTTGGGGTCGCAGAAAATGGACGAAATTTTTTTACCATAAATAGTACCGGTGTTTGGATATTACTGTTGAATTATTTGGTTCAACATATTAGCAAAATAGTATCCAATAAAATTCATTTTCTTTAAATCAGGATAAAGAAATTTAACACAACCTATATCAAATAATATTAAAGATGGCACTATATATAAAAATTGTAACTATCACAATAATGTAATATGTCCCCCTCCAAACAACAAAAAAAAAATTAGAGAGGCTTATGCCTCTTTAGGAAGGTAAATGTTTTATAATGTCGTCTTTCTCTCTCTCTTTTGCAATTTTTTTTAATTTAATATTCTTAATATTTGAACAGGTTTCTTTGAAACTTTGTATTTGTTTCTAAGTTCCATGTTTGGGCAAGTTACACCGATTTTTATACGACGATAAAAATAAATTTAATGCCATGTAATTATCATAAAATTCACAAAGGGATATTCCATAACAGAATAACTTAAATACTTTTTCATACAATTTGTTCTGATCATTTAAAAGTATGCCTTAAATAAAGAAGAAACATTAAGCTAGTTATCAGCGTAGATTTAATCAGAGGATCGTAATACAAAACATGAATCAGAAGTTTGTTGTATCACCACAAAAGATTAAATGCAATTAGAAACTAATTAAAATATATAAAAGGCTATTATACTACGAAAAGATCTTCATTCCAAAAAAAAAATCATACTTAAATATCACAGACATCAAATTACACATATCAGTTGAAATCGAATTTCAGCAAAACTCTTGGCATAGCAATTGATCGTTTAAAGCATCTAATCCACACACACACACTCCACCACCACCACTAGCAACATTTGTTACCCAGTCATCGGCAACATTTTTCGCCGATGTGTTACATGGAATGTGATATCAATAAATTATTCAATAATAGATAATTGAAGAGAATTTTAATTTTATTTTAATGCTTGTTAACTTTGAAGCAGCTTGTAATAATAATAATAAATAATTAATTATAAAGCAAATATTTTCAGACATTATTCAAAATTTATAATAAATATTTATTATTAGTTAAATATATAAGTAAAATAATTGCTTAAAAAAACCCTTTTGTTTTTTAAGCGATTTAGCACGATTTGTTAGACACTTTCAACCATGTTTCATCTATTAAAAATCTGTTTATTTTTTTAAGTCGTAATTTCTTATTTAAATATTGTAAACAAATATTACATTCATTGTTATAATGAGGAGGAATATTTTTTAGACCCCTGTTCCAGTATACTGGAACAGGGGTCTTTTCCGACCCCACGTCCTTAATCATGCTAAAAAGAAGGGAAAGCAAACAAATAAATATCACTATCTGCATTGATATGAGCTAAGATACAGGCAAAAGGTATTTTCTGCAATTTTTGTAGTTTTCCACAATACATTAGTAATTTCCATCTAATTTCCGTAATAATTACTGAAATCCAGTAACAATTGAATGGTATGTTAGCCCATAACAAAAAATTATAACCGGGGGAAATTTGCGACATTGAAATTTGAATATGCGACTTCCTTAACTTCATACAATTAAGAAATCCTCATCCAAGGTAATGAGGCATTCCTAACATTCATCATTCAGGTTTAATTCATATTATAAAAGAAAAGTCTTCTTAATACCTAAATGAAGATAATTAATGCATAAAAAAAGTAAAGCTTTTATCCACCAAGATGAAAATTTTACTATAAACTGGAACTTTAAAGTTCATTTGCATAGAGTTTCATTATCACTCAAGAAGCAAATGATGCTTCACATTACACGCACGCACCGACCTCAGATATTAAGTTCAGGTACAGAGAATCCTCAAAAGAGGTTCCTAACCAGGCCAAGATCAAAGCACCTGCAAGTAATGAGCAATTTATTTGGAGCCGGAGCACGCTCCAGACATTACAACCTTGGCGTTGCGAGCTTCCTTCCCTCACACAAAGGAGAAATTAGCATAATTTAAATCTCGCAAAGTATCTTGCAGAACTTCACAAGAATAATTTGTAGAACTATAAAGCAGCAACAGAAGCCGGATAATCAGTTGCTGTCGGGAACAGTGGACAACGGCAAAACATAAACAGAACGCAGTCGTGTAAGAATAGTAGGAAGAATAGATTAAAAGTATCTTTAAGGTACATACCTTTAGTCTAGAAGTAGCGACAACATCGGTTGAGATAGTTCAAGAACTGAATAATCAATTTTATTTTAATAATGTAATGAGGTTTCTGATATTAAATGGTTCATACTTTCGAGATACTTCAGATTATTAATCAGTCAGTAGCGATAACGTTGGTTGCGATAATTCAAGAGCTGAGTAACTAATTTTGTTTTAATAATGATAATGAGGTTTCTGATATTAAATGTTCATACTTGCGAAATATTTAAGATTATTTTAAAGATGTTCGAAATAACAGATCAATACCTAAAAAAGGCCATATGAAATATAGTTTAAAAAAATGATTATGATAATTTTACTTTAAGAATGATAATGAGGTTTTCAAGACAATATGGATGTATGAAAAAAAGAAAGAAAAAATGTGAAATAATATTTTTATAAAATATGGCTGAAAAACACCAAAAATTTACATAATTTTAATAACTTGTATTTTAATTAGGTTTTGAACCTTAACAATTTAAAATTGGCTTTCCTCTTTTCTTGAAGAATAATTTTTTAAAATTTTATCAAGATAGTAGATTTGTACAAAAAACGCTTAAACAAATATACGTTTATATAAATAGACAGATAAATTATACAAAATTCACGAATTGTAGTACTTAAATACTATTTACGCCAACGTTTCATATTTATCAAATCTTTTGTTTTGCGTTATGAAATATTTTAAATTTTGTTTTTCATAAATAACACATTATTATCACATTTTAGCATCAAGAAGGCAACCAAGAGGTGGACTAATTTACTAGCATTTATGAATATATTACAATGTACAACAATATTAAATGAAATATAAAAAAAAATTGAACAAAATAATGATTTCGCAAAATTTAAATAATCATGTTAATCAGTGAATTAATGACAGATATCTTTTTGAAATGCAAAATGTTAAAGAAATTTAAAGATTTTACTTTGGATGTCAGTTTACCTCAAGGGGAAGATTAGGAGATAATATTTCACAAATCATTAATACAATATTTATTAAAATACCATTTAATAACAGAACGTTTTGATCAATTCTAAGAATTCTTGAAATAGCAAAGCAAAAACTTACTGAGAAAGGAAAATGTAATTGGACTGAATTCACCAATTCTGCAAATTAATAGTGAATGTGACAAACTTATAATTTTACAAAAAATATATGCATAAAAAAATGCACGAAATGGTACGTCAAGCTGTCATCACGAATTTCAGCAGCATCGAGCAGAATTGATGAAATTTTCTAATCGATACAGATACACCGACATCTTCCACGAATCCATAACTATCGCTCTTCTTGATAAACTATGTCGAAACGGGCCTAATGACGGAGAAGGGAAGGAAAAAAAATTAACTCAGCGTAATAGAATCATCCTCGTAAGTGAAATTATGTGTCAAGGAAAGTTTCCGCGTTAATAGATCCAGGACGATAAACGATGGCAAGGCGAGGCATACCTTGAGAAGCATCAATTCCTCCTTGCCATTCCTGGAATCCAGCAAATCCATTAAATAGAAGAGAGAGCACTCCGAAAACAGAAACCTAAACACTTTCCAGTTAAAAATGCATTAGGTTTTGAAACTCCTAACACTCCCTTTTCCAGGAAACGTTAGGTAAAATAGATAGGCAGCGATACTGATCATTAGTGTGGATTGAAAAGGGTTGGAGCGTAAGACATCGTGATGAAGGAGCCATCAACTCCAAGGCAGAGGGAAAACTTTTTCGTCACAGTGATTGATTAAGCGAAGTTTAGGGAGAGATTCATCATCATCCTTGAAGGCTGGGAGACAGTGCTTTAGCACGTCGATTGGGATGGACTCGTTATCTAAGTCAGTGTTTCGCGACATCGACTAATCGCTGGCAATAAAAAATAAATTGTTTTTGGAGAAGGAGAAAAGAAAAAAAAAAATAACAAAACATTTGATGATTACAAAAGGTTTGTCTTAGTTTTTCTTAACGTCAGAAAAAGAGGAAACTTACTAATAGAATCTCAGTACTCATCAGTATAACTATCGGAACGTCCTCCACCCCCTTCATTTTTGTAATATCCTTCCAGGGTTTATTTTATTTCTGCTTTGGATTTTACACTAATGGGCATGAAAGTGATTGCAAGATTTCACGAAGGCAACGTTAAAGGGGAGGAGAGGCGAGGGATGTTTGTGTAGTGACTCGCTGTTATTTTCAGAAAATAATAAAGTGAATCATAAAATTAAAGGCGTTAAGATTTTCATGCTTCAGGCTATTAACAAGAAATATATACATATATCATCATCATAAAAAGAATAATACCTTTTTCCTCTGTCAGAAATAAATAAGTAAAGTTATGCAAATAAATCTACTTAATTTATTGGAAGAAAAATGTCACTGCCGATAAATGATGTGATGACATTGTAAAACACAGGCAAAGTTCAACACAGTAAAAGACCAATATGCTTTAAATGAAAAAAAAATGAATAAGTACTTCATAAAAATAGTTTTTTTTTACACATTTTTATTAATGAACAATCTTTTCCAAAATTATCCAACGCTTTTTATTCATAATTTATTATTATAATTTTTATGAAATTTTGAAATAATTCTTCTCAAATTCAACAGCAAGTAGTTTTGAATTCATACCACAAGCATAGATCCAAAATTTAATCTAATAAACTGTTTACGTGATAATTAAATTCTCAAAATATTAAAATAGTTTTTCATTTATCAGGGCACACAAGTGAATAAACGTTAAAAAAAGCTACCACAGTAGGGAGTGGATGAAAAATTGATTACAGAATTTCATTTTCATAAAAATAAAACAAATGAAATCTTAAAAAGTAAACATTTACATTATGCATTAAACAGATGTATAGAGGATTTAAAAATATATATGGCGTAACGCAATCTTGATACTGATTAATCATTAAAAATATTAAAATTTTACAAAAATGTTACAATGCGAAGTAAAATTTAAAAAAAAAAAAACTTTACGTAAAAAGACACAATGAAAGTTCTTATTTTAATTACAATATTCCTAGAGAGGTCAAATCAACAATATTGTTATATACATAGGATGATGAGCATATTATTTTTTAAAAAAAGTACGCCGATGAAATGGAGAAAAGCAAAGCTAAGTATATGAACAAGACGTAATAATACACATTGAAGCCAATCACTATTTCAAGGATTTCGGCTTCACAATTACAAACTATACCTAAGAAATTTGCTACTATATTTCAATTAAAACTAATCTTTTGAGCAACATAATAAATTTTGAGAAAAAAAACCGTGGCAATATTTTACAATTACAGCGAATCATTTCCGTAAAGAGCTGCATCTTAAATTCTATATTTTCAAATTGTTTCCCTGCAATATTCCAAATCCAATTAATCAATTAGTTGGATATGGCGGCGAAATATTTTAATGCAAAGCGAGTTGAATATGAATTAATCACCCAGTTAAAAGGTAAAAATAATAAATAAAACCAACACGTGGATATAATTAATTAAAATTATCCACCACTTAGTGAAGAAATTACATTTAAACTCATAATAGAAAAGACTTAGCAAATATTAATTCCAAATATTTTCGCAGTTTCAAAAGAATTAAAGAATTTTCTTAGATTCAACATGAACGCTCAAAAAGAATAAAAACTTTTAACTACGCTTTGATGAATTCCGACACAGAAATAATTGGAATGGAATGAAATTTACTATATTGCTTTCAAAATTCTGTTGGTAAGTTTTGATTAAATAGGCTTAATGGACGGATTTGAAATGGAATTGTAATTAAATTATAAAATCCCAGTGCTCATTAAACTTTCATGGGAAGTAATATGTTATTCTGAGCATTTAATGGCTGCTTGTTAACAATGACAGTTTTACTGATATCTCTAGTATCGGTCTAATTTCATATAACAAGATTTAGAAGTAAAATGGAAAGAATGGAATTCATTATATTTGCAATTAATAAATTATTAAGAAGTATATCATATCAATGATAAGTAACAAATATTCTAACACAAAATAGTTTACTATCGAAACTGAATAAGAAATAGATTAATAAACGCGCTCGCCATTTAAAATAATCCAGTTTGTCTCAAAGTTAGACATCAATTCTAAAAGACGTATATACATATTTATAAGAAGAAACGAAAAAAATTATCCAGAAGGCTTATCAATTAATCCAGAAAATGAGAAAAGGAAGCCGAAGCAAACATCTAAAACCTACCGTCAATCTTATTTAGAAAAATTACGAAGGTTCTTTCATTTTTGTCATGAATATATATATATATATATATATATATATATATATATATATATATATATACACACACACACGAATATAGATTATATTAGAAAAGTATATAATATCCAAAAGCGTAAAATTAGATTTAAATTCATTAATAGCGAAACAATAAATATAATAATACATACAAATAATAGTTTTGACAAATCAAAACATGGGCTTTTCATGAATGTATATCAGCTCTTTTCAAAGTTCCACACCATGCTTGCAAAAGGAACGACTGACATACGATGAAAGATTTTGCGCCAACCAAGCTCATATACAAATTAGAGTAAATCGAGATCCGAACCAGGAAATTTAGCGAAATTTCTTTTGCATGCGAGTGACAATACATAGTATATCAAGGCATTTAAGCCTAGTAAATAATTCAACAAATGAAATAGTTTATTTAATGTGATTAGCTGCTGAATTAAAATATTCATAATTGTATTCATTTATTTGTAATGCATTTATAATAAGAAGGTTAGTCTAAGAATGAAGATAGATCCAGTTCATTTTTTTTTCTCCACTGATAGTTGTATTTTTCAGGTATTGGGTCACACATGAGGAGATATAACTTACGACTTAAAGTTTAAATTTACACACAATATTAAATAGTATATTTTTTATACAAATTGCCCAATTCAACACCCAAATAGTTACAAATTATAGTTAATAATTATAATTATTATAAAAATGATCCAAGTTAAAGAAGGAATTTGTTCAATTATAGCATTTAAATCAGCAATTCGAAAAATAGATGTTTTCTCAGATGAAAAGGAAAGGAATTTTTATTACTTAGTTAAATTTTTAACTAAATTTTATGAGATTTCTTACATTAGTAATTTATTATGATTTGTGTTCCTTTTTTTACAGGAAATGTTGATCAACTGTATAACAGGAAACATCTTTTCTCCCTTAAGCTACTATTCCACTATGAAAGCAAGTAAGAAAATTAAATAATTATTTAGTCTTTATTAACTATTAAATAAGAAATATATTTGAAAAAGTTTGTTAAAAAGCTTCCTCAACAATCCTGGGTCTCTTTTCCAATATCCATTTATAATATTTCTACAATGTGACTGATTTTTATATTTTTTTAATTTCATTATTTTTAGAAAATAGTCGAATATACATTTTTTTTTTTTTTTTGACTGACTGAATATAAAATGTGATACAAATGTATAACTAATTTTTTTTTTTCATTAACACGTCGACAGACAATTGAGGATTTAATTCAAATTTCACACAGATATAAAATTTTAAAAAAATCCCAAAAAACCTATTTATCTATCATGATAGGTTTTCGCGTATGTGTAAGTAAACACGTTCAAATAAATAAAAATGGATAAAAAGGATCAATTTTCCGCCGACAAACTGCTAAATTTTGGCAGCAACTTTAAATTTTGATCTAAAATTTTCATAACAGATTTAACCCACGGGCAAATTAGTTTTTTTTTTTTTACCCTTTCTTGACACAACAAGGTTTAAAACGAGGATAACCATGAAAATCACGATGCCAACATCTTCACTTAAACCACACTTAATATTTGCACATTTCGTACACTGGAGAGTAAAAATTTTGTGTTTGTAAATATGAAAATAAATATACACATTAAGATAAATTTAGTAAAATATTATACGTTATCATAATTCATCATTCAAAGAAGAGATCGTTATCGTTTGCAGAAGAAAAATTTATTCCTTTCTGAAAGAACTCTTCAGAAAGAATAAAGTTCCAGTAAATTACTTCATTTAACACATAAGAAAAATATTAACAAGAGAACATCATTAATTCCAGGCTTGTTTACACATACTGTATTTATAATATTTTTAGAACAAGATGAAGAAACACAGAGTAGGATACCCGGGGGAAATTAAGAGATTCCACGAGGAGCAACTGACGAGAGATAACAGATAATGAAATCTATTTTCCACTTTGTTCCTCGTTAAAAATTTGATGTTCTGGAACTACGGAAAACATGAATTAGATTTCAGAAGCATTTCATCGAAATAAAAACTGAGTTAGAGATAACTGTATAAATAATTACAGTAAAAGCGTCTTTACTATGCGCATCAAAAAGTAATTTCTTTTTACTGTCGTTTTATTAATATTGAATTTATAATTCGCTATTTAAAACATGATCAAATTGTGTGATTAATTGTTTCTCATATTCATCACCAGGTGGCGTAATTGGTTTGAAGAATGAGAAGCTGGCAAAAATTAATCGATTAACGGATAATTGCATTTAAAATATCAAAATGGAATTTTGTAATAAAAAAACACGAACTTAAAATGTAAACTAAAACTGCAATGATCTGAGAAATAATTCCATTATTAAAATAAAAAAAATTTAATTTTGAATCAAATACATTATATGCTGATTGTTTTTGAATTTATCCTTTCGTGTAGTTTCAACGTTGTATGAAGAAAAAAAAATAGATCATGATAAAAATTCTTGAATGGTCTAAAAAATAATACTGCATTATAAATAAATTCGCAAAAAATGCTAAGTATCGCTTATTTGTATGTGCATGCGTATGACTACAATAATTCAAAAACCCAGTGTGGTAAATAAATTAAATTGTCTGCCATCTTAACATTGAAATTTAGGAAGTTTGCAAAATTTTGGAAATCGCCGAAAGGATTATTTCAGTTATATTTATGTTACTGTTTCTAAAGGTATTTCGGAACACATCCATTAATTTTGAACCCGTCAGAGGAACATGACACTTGCAACAGAATTCTTCGAAACAAACTTTTATGCTGCTTCAGCTAAAATACATCCTAACTACGTAATGGAACAAACCGAATAAGAAAGTTGAAGGTAAAACTCACTTGTTTCTTTCTTTAACTTTAAAAAAATTATTTGAAATATAAAATAAAAACAAAATTACCCCCCCCCCTCTCCCGAAAAAAACTGGAATCCTACAAGCAATATACTGCAAACTTTTTGCAATTTTTTTTATCTGCACAAATATAAAAGAAATCGATTCAGCAAACCCAAAATTAACATTTTCTGAAGAACTCCTAGCGAAAATTCCAAGACAAACAAATCCATGGTATCTGGAGACAGACAAGACTTTCCGTCGGATTCAAAACTCGGAAGATAAACAAACGGTCAGAATCCTGGATATCCTTTGCTCGAGGAAATTTATTCAGAAAGGAATTTCGTTTATCGTAACGAGATTAGAAACTACGCTCGAAAAATTATTCAAGACATCGGATCCCCACAAATGATCCCTTTTCTTCTCTTTTCCCACCCTTTTGATGGAACACCTTTCGAAACGATATTCGAGTATTCATCTCATTTCTGGTAAAGTGAGATGGCGAATAAAAGACGCCAATTAAGCATCCCCTTTATTAAGAATTTCCTGCACCAGTTTCCCATTTCTCGATATTTTTAACCGGCGATATGTCGAAGGTCTGACTGATAAAGCAATTCAATTAGCCTGAAAAGGATGCTTTTAATCTGACATGGGCAATGGAGGGAGACCGATTAAGCCTTTTGGAGAAGTAAACCTAGCATAAAGGTGGAATGGGTCTTTTCAGAACGTTGCAGGAAGATAAGAGTTGATGCCGCTCAGGAGAAAAATGGTGCAAGTCGGCAGCTTGAAACAATTACATAGGATACCTTAGGAAAAATATTTAAAAAAATTCTATTGAATATATGTCAATATTTTATTAATATTTATTATATATTCTACAATGTTTATAAACATTGATAAACATTTAACATAAAAAATAACATCATTACCAAGATGTTATTCTTTTTATTCATATGGGAACTCAGGATGGAAATATTGTGGTGGCCGTTTTGGCACTTTTTCTCCAAACTCATTTTTATATTTTGCTAATAGAAACTAAAACAAAGACATATTTTTAATTTTAAAAAAATATTTTTTTTAAATTATATAAACCAGCAAAAACGGTTTCCCAAATATTTCTTACATACTCACACTTGGCTTACAACAATTACGAAATATTAATCATTGGCATGAATATAAGATTTCATAGTCTATAATGTAATCCTTGATGAACATTTTGGCGATTAATATCTAGTGAATAATATTCAAAAATCGAATTAGTGTTTTGGATCCGTTTCTCCCAACCGATTGAAAGCCAAAATTTGATATAGAATTGAAAAGGTGGTCACAAAATCCAATTCCAAATTTGATATGTTTAAGTCACTGCATCTATTAGTTATCATGTTTTAATGTTTTTGAACGAACATACCAAGAGACGATCAATTTCATTTTGTCTTAGCCAATTTAGAAGTTGGGTAAGACTAAAGATATTAATTCTGCATATAGAATTTTATTTATCTAATTATCTTCGTTTTATAATTGTTGGGTTAAATTACATTCAAATAGACGGAAAGAAAGATGTCCACCAGATTTTGCTCAAAATTTGATTGAAATTTACAAATTTAGTATAAAGACAGTATACAAATTTCATCTTCTAGATTAAAGCCTTTTTGAGTTATGTTTGTCATAGACAAACAGAGATACTGACATTTTCCAAAAAGGTGTTTTTCGAACTCTGAGACCGACAAAATCTCGATTTTGAAATTTTTGGCGATAATTTTACTTTCTCCATAATACGTATGAGAAAATAAGTATTTCGTTTGCTGATTGCAGAGTGAGGAACACGTTCACGAACACCAGAAGCCAAACATCAGTTTTTTTTGTTTAATTTCTTTTTGGTTTCAATAAATGTGTTAGTAAAATGTTATAATGGTAACAGGAAATTTTAGATGTTATTCCTTGAATTATGCGAAGAATTATTTTGATTTAGGAATTAAAAAATTATTAGCTAAAGTGAAGATGGCAGATCCTACACTGATGACATATTGTCATGGCCACCTCAAGGTTTGAAGATAAACTGACTAAGAGAATAAAGAGAGAGAGGGATATCCTACATACTGTTCAGATACTATTTTGAAAGTTTTTCATTCCAAACTAATTAGTTCTCAGTAAATAAAGGCTACTTTTAAAGCAGAGATAGAATCCAAACTAAAAACGTTAAATGAAAAAAAGACAACGGAAGAAATATATTATAAATATTTTTATATTGCAATTATTATAGACATTTTAATGCGATAAAAGACTCGAGAAATAAATCATTTAAGATAGGAAAAAAAAAACACATTTTAAATTCATGTTCGTGAAAGAAGAAAAGAATTCTTCATTTGGCATTTCATACATTTTACTAAAGAATAATTTAACATCCTTTTGATTAGATCTTTTGATCAATAAGCAGTAATTGACAAAAATCAAGTGTATTCCGATTTCTCCTTTGAGGTTCTATTAAAATTTTAAAAAAATAAATTATTTCATTTAAATCCACTGACCAACTGTTTCCTAAAAAAGAATGAAACTCTTTTGAAAAGAATCCAGTGGAACTAAAATGCAAATTTTAGTTTCATCAACTTCTATGATAGCATAAAGCAGTCCTTAAATATATGTAAGTATTTAGAGTGATGAAATAAGCTAAAGGTGGAAAAGATAGGAACACCCATTACACTAAGCCTATTACAGTGCGTTAAGTGGAAAATCATTAAGAAATAATAGCAAGATCTCTTTTATTCACCAAACTGTCTTTCAAGTACCTGCTTAATTTTAATGCGCCAACTATAATGATTGAATATAATTTGGATCGATTCAGATATCTATTAAATAATCCAATGTTGAAATAGAGTATCCAACAACAACTAATAATTAGACCAATTTTAATACTTATATGAAGAAATATTGAATCAATTAACTACTTACTACTCAAATCACGAAGCTGTTATTATTTTTGAATTTTGTGCTAAGGTGGTAAAATTTTAAGTCACTTTTCCCCCAAAATTGAATTACCCAATTCCAGAGTCTCGTTTATTGATGTTTAGAAGATGGCTAAAACGTTGTAACTAACATCGGTGAGATGTTTATTCACGTAAAGCAAAATAATATTTCGTAACATTTTGAATCGTAAAGTAGTTACCGTTTAAGTTTTTCTTAAATATGATTAAAAACTTTGAACTATATGAGCATAAAATTATAGTAAACAATAAATGAAATTGAAAAAAAAAGTACGAAACATATAATTAAATCCTATTAAATAATTTCAAATATAATTGTAAAATATTTGAAAGAAATTGATATATTTAAATAAAATTAAATATTAAATACTAATAGATGGCAATTTTTGGTAAAAGAAATTTCATCTAAAGAATTAATTTTCGGCAGAATTCAAAATGAGTTATTTTACTATTCTATTCTAAAAATAAATAATTCATCGATAACTGATGCTGCTGCAATACATTGTTTAGATGTATTTAGACACAAAAATATGATTTCAACAAATGAAAAACCAGAAACGATTTTTTTTTCCAAGTCTGGAATGGGTGTATGTGAAAAAAAAAGTAACCGAAAACACCAAGGTATATCCAATCTCAGTCACTACATGGTCCACTCTTATCCATTCAATTACTTACTTATTGACAAAATTTAAATCTTCCATCATTTTAATGCAGAAGTCAATAAAACAAAAGTTGATTAAATTTTAATGTATGATAAAAAAATGAAATATTGAAAATATTATATGACAATAACGCATAATAATAAAAAAATATATAAATAAGAAATGATAAATAAGTGTAAATAAGATAAGATAAAGAAGCATATAATACAGTATTATCAAAGTAATAGCAAAATTACACACATACACACACAGAGAGAGAGAGAGATTTAGAATGCAAGAAATGCAGAAAAGAGAAAAAAAAAATAATTTATATTTCTACGCATCAACAGCTTATTTCACCGATTATAATAGACTGAAAATATTGTCCTGTTAAAAAAAAGGAAAACAAATTGACAAAATTCGGAAATGGCAATAAGCAATTCGAAATTAAATCCTGCATAAAATGTGTAAGAAAACGAATTTTATATATATATATATATATATATACACTGATGTGACAAAAGTCATGGGATAGCAATATGCAAATATACAGATGGTAGTAGTATCGCAGCGAAAAAGTCTAAATGCGCAGTTCGTTTTCCAGAGCTTTCATTTGTGTTCAAGTTATTCATGTGAACAGGTTTTTCGTGATTTATGGCGGCACGACGAGAATTAACAGACTTTGAACGTGGAATGTTAGTTGGAGCTAGACGCATGGGTCATTCCATTGCGGATATCGTTAGTGAATTCAACATTCCGAGATCCACAGTATCAAGAGTGTGCCGAGAGTATGAAATTTCAGGCATCACATCCCATCATGGACAGCGCAGTGGGCGACCAACTGCACTTAACGACCGAGACCGCCGACGTTTGTGTAGAATAGTCAATGTTAATAGACACGCAACACTTCGTCAAATAACTGCAGGAATCAATGTGGGATGTACGAGGGACATGTCCGATAGGACTGAGCGACGAAATTTGTCTTCCTTGGGCTATGACAGCAGAAGACCGACTCGAGTGCCTTTACTGAAAGCACGACATCGCTTGCAGCGACTCTCCTGGGCTCGTGAGCATATCGACTGGTCCCTAGACCAGTGGAAAACGGTGGCGTGGTCAGATGAGTCACGATTTCAGTTGTTACGAGCTGATGGTAGAGTTCGAGTGTGGCGCAGACCCCACGAAGCCATGGGCCCAAACTGTCAGCAAGGCACTGTTCAAGCTGGTGGTGGCTGCATAATGGTGTGGGCTGTTTTTACATGGCATGGACTCGGTCCTCGGGTGCAACTGAACCGATCATTGACTGGAAATGGTTATGTCCAGCTGCTTGCAGATCACTTGCAGCCATTCAAGGACTTCACGTATCCACACAACGATGGGATTTTTATGGATGACAATGCGCCATGCCACCGAGCCAGAACTGTTCGCGATTGGTTTGAAGAACATTCCGGACAATTCCAGCGCATGATCTGGCCACCTAGATCGCCCGATATGAATCCCATCGAGCATTTATGGGACATCATCGAAAGGTCCGTTCGTGCCCAAACTCCTGCACCATCCACACTTTCACAATTATGGACGTCTATACAGACAGCATGGCTCAATATTTCTGCAGAGGACTTCCAACGACTTGTGGACTCCATGACACGTCGAGTTGTTGCACTTCGCCGGGCAAAAGGAGGACCGACACGATATT
>JAPMOQ010053704.1:2452901-2481035 GCA_026543055.1 Argiope trifasciata | reverse complement strand
ATATATATATATATATATATATATATATATATATATATATTCCAACTGTGCCGAAAAAAAAGCAAAACAATAAATCTAGGATTTGATATCTTTGAAAGGAAATTGGTTTTGCGTACATTATCAAAGAAGAAATTTAATTTAATGTTTTCAGTGAATTCGATGAACGCACTCCAATATAAAAGATTAAATAAGTATGAATTTAAGACGCTATTGATTACTAGACTAGATTATAGAATAATATCGATAATGTCTTTATTCCCCAGCTCATAAAATTGATAAAGATTATAAAATAATTTCGAACAGTATTCCAACCATTTAAAATACTAATGGGAAATGAATAAAAAATACAATCATTCATATTTTATTAAATATTTTCCATATATTATGAATCCGTTTTAAGCTGAAAATGGATATGAATCAGTTAATGCAGAAAATGGATATGTAAAATTGCGCTTATGCTATAGTGAATAAAAGATAATCGTATGAATAATTTTGTGGTATAGATTTTCTGCTAATGTTTAAAAATAAATCTTAAATCTTATTCTTCTAAACGATTTAATACCTTCCCTGCAAATAATTCTAACAACAATATACTGGACAATGCAATCGGCATAGTTTTATTTAATAGACGAAAGGGCTGGCTGGGGGATATCGTGCCGTGTGGAATCTCAGGAATTGTGGGAAATTAAATTATATTATCTCACTCTGGGAGAAGAGGAAATTATATATATGTATCTACTAATCGTCACTCAAAAGCTAATTTCTAAAGCAACAGAGATAGGCATATACTCGGATACAGAAAAATGCTCTAACTGAAATTAAAAATATGTATGTTATGAAGTTTGAATAAAAGAAGAGAAAAAAAATTGCAAACTAATTTTTTTTGCTTGCTTGTAAAGCTCTGTTTTATTAATAATATTTAGTAAAACATTCTTGATTAATGAAAATCTTACACTTAAAATATTTCGATTTTGTGGATGACTGACTGACACACACACAAGCGCGCGAGAGAGTTAAAATTGGAATTTTATTATTTTAGGCTAATCGTCATGAATTGGTTAGCCGTATTTTCTTCGAATACTCTACTGAATTCTTTTAAAATCGTCTATATTACATATAACGAAAGACTTTCAAAGCCAAAGTAACGGCTTGATAAGAGTAAAATTCGCCCAATTTTAATTATATTTTTAAATTCAATAATAAGCAAGTTATGGAGAAATGGAAATTTCTCTCCTTCTTCGAACTCGGCCGAGATTTTCACCCTCACTCAAAAGTATTACCCCACATGTGGATTCAATGAAAATCATTATAGTGAGGGACAAGAATTAATGGAAATATCCATTATTCAAGTGAGGGACATTTTTGTTTTCTAGGAGCACAGATCGGTGAAGACTAATAGAAAATATCGCCAATTCATGTCATGACACAGACAGTAGTATAATTCTTAAATTTCCTGTAAAACATATGCTTATAATTAATCATTATTTGTTCCGCTATATCCTAATCATGGTGTCTTCCAGGTCTCATCAAACTATATTCGGTCACAATTCATAATCTATAAACGTTAAGCAACAGATACTTGAAAATTATTTTGCATAAAAACAAAAATAGCAATATTAAGTATGGAATAAATGTACAACACCATGATAGAGCCCATCTCTCTTAGTGCTGCCTGTTCTAGAAACATCAACGACAGATGAAATTCATTTCGTTGGAAAAAAAAGAAATTAAATATATTTCTAGTATAGATATTTTGATTTGTTTCTTTTCTCCCAATCTTCTTTTCATTAAGGAAAAATATACCAAATTTTGAAATTTAAAAAAAAAAAAAAAAAAACAAGTGAAATTTAAAAACAAGTGCAAAATAAGTTTAATTATTTCTATGCACATAATAGCCCGGCCCTCGAAAAATGGCGAGTGAATCTAGTGAACAAACAAGTATGTTCACTAGGAAAGGTGAGTATGAAGCAAAATGAGAGTCAAGGAGAAATAATATGATCGTATTGGTTTCCTCTAAATTATCAAAATAAACTTATTTGATATCCCAGGATGCTTAATTCTCAACCATCTTCTCCTCAAAACATGGATAGAAAGTTTTTAATCAATAATCAATATTATATACGAGTCGATATTTTTGAATTTAATTAAATCATGATTAGCTTTCTGATTTTTATCTTAAATTCGTCCATGTTACTTCATTCTAAAATTATATTAATATCTCTCTCTCTCACACACACTTTTTTTTTGGTTTAATTATTTCTAACGCCTTCTAAAAAGTTGATGAGTTTGAAATTTTCAGGATCAGAGTAAAAGAATAAAGATCATTGATTCTTTTTAAAGATATGCTAGAAAAATGACTAAGGGGAAAAAATTTCTATCACTTTGTTCTTGTGTGAGTAGACGTGTTCCATCTTTCTTCCTCATATAATAAATTTTGCCCATACTTGAAAATATAAACTGGAATTTGCTACAAAAATGTCATCATTTCGACCACTTCCAAAATTAGGGGGGGGGGGAGATATTACTTGCATGTACACTTACAAACAATTCTACATTCATACGTCCGTTGACAGCATAAATTAACGACAAGTGTGTAGACTTATTGTAAAAAAATATTTAAAAAATTCTCTCTCTCTCTCTTTGCTTATTTAATATAATTATTTCTAAAATGCAATTCTATTAAAATCAATCATCTGTTCGAACATTTTAATCCTCTTTCCAGACGACGGAAATATTTCATAACAATCTTGTTGACTAGGACAAACATTAAAAAAAATTAAAAATCGATACTTTTAATTATAAATCATAAAAAATAATTTATTAAAACTAACCGATTTCTCGGCTTACAAGTTAATCCGCTTTTTGTCACCGAAGAAATCAATTTTCTAACTTGAATAGAAAAAAAAAATTAGTTAAAAGTATTAATTTTTTCCCCACTCCGTAGTCCGGTGTTTCCGATTTTTCGTAGAACGAAAGTGGTGTATTGCATGATTTCAGAATATAAATTAAATCAAAGGGCTCTCAAAATATTTTTTAAAAATTTAATTATTTCCGTTTGTGTTTACAAAAGCAGATAGCGGCTACTTACGCACCGATTTTTAAAAATAAAATTACTATATTTTAAAAAACATCCAAAAAATTGTTTTTAATTACTTTTTTTTCAATATTAATCGAATACATCTTCGCCAAATCTTAATACCTAACTTTTAATCCAAAAACTTTTCAAACAATTCTTCAAATTGTAACAAAACATAACAAATACTAGCATAAATCACCCAAAAAGTCAAAATTGTATATATATTATAGATGATTACTTTTTGAAATAATGTACAAAACAATACTTGAGGATGCATACTTCCAAGCACTGAAATCTTATAATTCAAAATAGATGTCCTATTGTGCAATCAAAATTACGAAAGCCGAAATTGCAATTTAATTCCTGTGAAATTTTCAAGCAAAAATACATTTAAATTAATTTACTGAAAACATGAAAAAAAAAACACTTTATATCTTAATGGTACTTTATAATATGTTCTACTCAATTTATAAACTTGAGACTATAATTAGAAAATAATAACGTTAATGCAAAGAAAATTTCCATTTAATGTAATTAATTTCATGTTTTAAAGAATGTTTCGTAATTTATTTTGCAGGACTCAAAGTTTTACGCCTACAGAGAAAGAGTATTAACTTCCTTCGCCTCTTTTTTTCTTTCATTTTTAGAGATCTAATGAAATGTATCATTTTTTTAGAAAAAAAAAATTCGTTTCATTTGTTTGGTTTAAATATGGTAAAATATCGATTAATTTAATATTAATTAAAACTATTTTTATCAATTATTTGATTAAACCTAAGAGCAAAAGGTGGAGAAAATTAAATTTCGAAAATTATACAAATTTATTTATTATAAAATGTGAACAAATTATACAAAATTAAATCATTACTCAATTCGTAAAATACGGACACGCACACACGCGACAGTTATTTATCCAATCAGATAATCAAATGAAATGTTTTATATATTTTGGGCTTTTTTGAAAAAAGAATCACTGCCCAGTCAGACAATCCACGGAGTTTTTGCAATGAAAATTGAAAATTTCCTGACTTAAATTTTATTTCTTGGCATAAGCCAAGCGAAATTTTCAACTGTTGGGTAATGTTCCATATTCATCGTACAGTAATCTCAAATCTAACAAATTATAATTAACAGATTGCATAATATATATAATGATTAAAAGAATTACATTATATTGGTAATAAAAGATGCAACTAAACTAATTTGTAAAGATTAAAGAGCAGAGAGAAATTTAAATGTTAAAAAAATTAGTTCATTTTTAACTATGTTATAAAAAACTGATTTTATAAAATTTACTATGACTTTCTTATTATTTATTTTTAATTAAGTTTATAATTTTTAAAAAGGCAAAAAAAAAAGAAATTAATAATGAAATAAATGTGAATAATAACAATAAGAATTTCATTTGCTTTGAAAATTTAGATCAATTATAAACAAGACCAGCGGATAATGTTTTCATTAATGAAACCATTTTTCCAAACTTTCAACTATTTTGCAATTGTTTCAGAACACCAAGAATTTTCTCTAAATCCATGAAAATTTAAGTACCCTAATTAAAATGGGATGCTAAAAACAATTAGCAAGCTATTGAAAAAGGAATAGAATGATCCATTCCAATATCATAAGCCCCAAAAGGCACAAATCCTCAGTAATAAAAATCTATCGACTGAACAGTCTCCCAACTTCTAACATCGATTTCGAGCCCCAAAGAATCATCAGTTTCCTACATTTTTCAAGGAAATTAAAAATTCCGATTCATTGCACCGAATGATTCGCTAATTCAATCAAGAAGTGTTCGCATCCAGGAATTAGATTACACGACGAGAACTTTCCCGTAGTAACTTAATTCAGCTTGCATGCAACTTCAATAAATGAATTAACGTACTTACTTTCTAAGTCGACTGAAATGTTAAATGACGCGATATCTAATGAAAATTATAGCGGAGACGGTACTTTCCTTGCGTTTCTGGTACACTTCTTTTCCCAGTTGAGTTCTAATATGATCATTTGAAGCAACATAAAATCCTTAAACTTTATTTAATTAAAAAGAATTTATTTCATATGTAGTATTCGCATATGAAAAAGGTGTATTGTATTTGATGAAATCTTAATTTTAATAAATAATAAAAACTTGGTTAAAATTAAATGAGATTCTGACATGACTAATATTACAGATGCCCCCTACAATTTTTGAGGAAGCGAGCAATTTTAAGACTTAATAACTATGACTCATAAAACTGTTAAGATATAAATAATTTAATGTGGTTTGCGACATAGAGTTATTCGAAATAGTTTATATAATTATTTAGAATTTCATTCAAAAATGAAATATGATGATTTAGTTACAATTATGGCGTAATATGATGATAACAAACGTGACAATCTTATAAAATATCTAAATAGTTATTGAAACTATCTAACTAGAGGAATCGCAAGTACAGCTGCAATACAAAATGAAGGTAGTAAATTGATAATTGAAGATAAACAAAAAGCGTATCAAGCAATTCCAAATAAAACAGCAGACCATATGATACTAGAAAATGGGAAGAAGTCTAAAACATTTAAATACTCAGTTTTATTTTTAGAATTAACAAGATATATAGCAAATAGTTCCATCAAGAAATTGTATAATTATATATTAAAAACAATTAAATATAATCGCTTACCAAAAGGCACATATACAGTTGCAGGAAAATATAGTGATAGTTAACGGGAAAATGAAAGAAATCCTCCTAATAAGAATCAGAAATTGCGACTGGAATAGCTGGCGGCATAAGGAGCAATTCGTAATATTGTTGATAAGCAATATGATGATTCCAAACTTGCCACAATGGACGAAGATGTGTAAATAGCTAATATTGGGGAATGGAATAATTGAAAAACAAAGCAAAGAAAATGGCTACACGGACAAAATATTATCTGTGCTTTCGTCCCCTACCCTCACAAATGTGCAATAAATGTATTAATAATTAAATTTACCAAACCCTTCAGATAAATACCAACGGTATGTATACCATCGCTCCTCCCAACTAAGCCACTATAATTGTAATTTCATTAAAAGCAAAAATCTTAGAAGTGTTCAATGTGCTTTAAAGAAAATGATAATGGGCAGCGCACAATGCGTTCAAACAAAAATATACAAAAAAAAAAAGCACTTTTTGTCAGCTGATGTAATATTTAACTGGTAGCGACATTTTTTGAAACACTCTTACCATTATATTAAGGATAGCTTAATACGAAAACGGAGTAATAAGATGCATTGCTCTTTGTCTTGGCTTATAATTGTGTAATTAATCCTAGTTTTCAGGAGAAAAGAAATACACTTCGTTCCTTCGACGCTATCGAATTATAGAAGGGATAATCAAAATTTAGAAATCAATGATGCGTTGAGAAATACATCACAGGAAGAAAAGACACGAAATTCGTTGTTATTCAACAGCTTTATAAGATCTTCCACAGTTATTCCAAATTTTAAAAAAATATGCATGAAGGTAGCAAGAAATGTCAACTTTATGAATGAAATAATGCTTAATTATAAAGACAAAGATTCCCAATGCACTACTAACTATTAACAGGAAATCTAATTTATTAAGAATCTAGTTAACATGAAAATAATATAATATGTTGTCAACTCGTAAGATAACCGAGAAATAATTTTGTTATATTATTTTAAGATAAATGTCAATTCTTAGATATTGTATGTAAAAAAAATGCAAAGCATAATAAGAGTGTAAAGCATATGGGATATAATATAAAGCATGATGCAAGTATAATAAATTAGGCTCTTTAAGCCTTTTGAACGTGGGAATAGAACAGATTCGTTGATAATTATCATTAAAATGGTAACAAATCATCGTCTATTCAATATTTTAGAAAAGATAAATTTCCATTTTTTAAACTTTTCAATTACATAAAATCTTTAGCATTTATATAAAATAAGATGAATAAAGAAACTAAAGCACCTAAAAGAATAATTTTAATTACAAATTGTATTTACAAATCATCTTATTCCTATGAACTTGTTAATGAATTCTTCTGAAACCTAATGAATTTATATTCCCATGAACTTTCACATTTAGCTAAGATAATTTCCAAATAATTATTTCATATAACATTCAGCTTGATATTATGAGATATATATGTTATAATTAGCAGTATTTAGTAGATAATACATTAAAGGTTGCATCTTATATCTGGTATACTTCTCCCAGAATCAAATGACATTTTAATGCAAATATATGTAATTAGATTAAGATACTGTGACTAGAAGATTTCACTAATTAATTGGATTCGAGAACGGATTCCAAAATTTTAATAAACGACAAACATGGAAGTGTTAGCAAAATTCCATACAAATCGAAAGCTAATTTACAGATGTTTTGTCTAAAACAAATGCAACTTTCATATAAGCGATAGATATTCGGATTTAAGTTTTAATCATGGGCTTGAATCTATAAAACAAAATTATTTCGAATTTTAAAAAATCAATCTCTCCCGATGATCAACAAGATTCACAATTTTGTGTAGATGAAAAATTATGATGTTAAGATAGGAACTGAAATCTGAAGATTTTTCCAGAAAAATTGCATGTGACGTCACGCCCTATAGAGAAGCTACATAACCTTCTGGAGAAGTACAAAAGAGAAATTATGTCCAAAATTTTATTCGAAAGGACAGCCAAAGTTTTTCAAAAATTTTATTCGAAGAAAGAGTTAATGAGCTACAGACGCCAAGTACTTTTGCTAGTGCTGTTGCGAATAACGAATGGCTGTAAGATTATGTTGATAATGTCTACAAGGGCGATACTTCATAAACTTCAAGAATGTATTTTTACTACTTATATATCACATTAAAAATTTTTTTGTTGAATGAATCATCGTTTTTCGTTATTCAGGTTATTGGATTACATTCACTGTACTTTTATCGAAATACAGTGAACCTAGTCCAACTATAAATAATTTTAATAATACATACCATAAGATGTTATTAGTAGTTTTTATAATACAAACAAAAATATACATTGCGGGTAAAATTGTAAATATACAAAGAAACTAAATCCAGAAGCAGTTCGTCTGAATAAATTTACATGCTTAGAATTTATCACTCGGTTTAAGCTCAGTTTCATTGTTTATCGAAAAGAATTGAGCACATGAATTGAATGCGTGTTGATGAATTAAGGCTACAGATCTACTTTCCAGGTTTCAAAACTACAGAATTTCATTACAAAGCCAACATGTTTTATGGTATCTACATCGCACAATCTTATCATGTGTGGAGTTTCATTTTTCTAGCTTACTGAATTTTTTTAATGTCCTGTTGTCGTCAACGTGAACGAATACAAAGACAGATATTCTCCGAATTTTAAAAGAAATCTTCACTTTTGATATAAAAACTGCAAACCAAAGTTTTAAGAACATAGCGCGTTGCAATTTGCAACTATGGCAGTTAGACATAATATCAGCAGACAAACCGGCAAGCATGATTCCATTTCGAATAAGCACAAGGACAGATTTCTCACATGCGTATTTTCTTCGAAATTAAAAATATTTCTCAATTTTTGCGGTAAGATTAGCAAACCAAGATTTAAAACAATAGTTTGAAGCAATTTTGAGTTATGGCATTTATACATAATATAAACAAACAAACTGACAGCCGTAATTGCAAAACTTCTTTTCTTTTAAGGTCAAGAATTTTAAGACACTAAAATTCTTAAGGTCGGAATTGTTGATGATTCAAATACATTCTCTTTCAGTGTACTTTGAATACGCGAAAGTAAAAATATATATTAAAATTACAGGAATAAACTTCATTTACGTGACTAACATTTGCTTTTCCTTCTACATCGCAAGACTCAAACAATATTCAGTAAGTTAGTTAATAACTTCTTCCGAAAGGACTTCACAAACGCAATCATTATTGTTGCATTCGACCCAGAGATGAAATTTAAATGCACAACACTCTCGACAGACACTCTAGGAAAGACGCAATCCAAATAAAGCATCCAACCAGGCCAAGAAAAATTTCACATAACAGTCTTTTCAGTTTTATTTCGTCAGCGGAAACAATGAGTTCCTCAAAACGCACGCAAAGGGCGAAATAAAAGCATAATTATACAATTAAGGGATGTTTGCTAATGAATCTAAAAGAGCTCTCGCCGTCTCTTTTCCTCTGCTTTTAAGGGTTATATTCTTTTGAGAAAACGCAGAAATTTGGAGCAGTCTCAACTAATTAAATACCACAATTACAGCGAGAAAACGAAGGTTCGGTGGTAACTGTTGCCGTATGAAGTGAGAATGGGCCAAATTTCCTTCTTCCTTGGAATTTTTCTTCGTTAAAGCAAATATATGGAGTTCGAAAACAGAAATGAGCACTTAAACAGCTTAAATTATGATAAAGAATATAATTTACATTGTTATAATGAGAGTTGTTTAGTGTTGCTTTTTTTTACATTTAGCAAAATTTTTATTTTGGAAAGAAATATCTTTAGCGCTACGAACGTTTCTCTTGAAGTCAAATACTCCCAAGATAAATTTAAAAACACTACTGACAAATAGCCCAATAGTTGGTAATTACAATTATGGAATGTATAAGAATAAAAAGAAACTACAAGCACCAAAAATCAATGAAACAATTCAGATGCTGAAAAGTGAAAAATGTACTTGGTAAATTGATTCGTTTAAAAGAACCCGTGCCTAAGTTTGAATTTCTTTTAACAAATGATTTTAAAAGATAGCATTAAAAAAAATGTGCATTTCACAAATGAAGGACGTCTATATTAAATGTGTATCATGAAGTAGGCCTGTTGGTCAATTTTCGGACTAGACCAAAACCCATTATAAAATACACACTTCCAAAGCCATTTTAAATCCCTCAAATTATTCTCTTCAAAAGAACAGAAATTTTGCGTACTAAAGTTCAATAAATTTTTATAATAAGCACTGTGTTGCAAAAAAAAAAAAAAAAAAAAAAAAAATTAAAAAAATAAAAAAAAAAATCACTCTTCTAGTGATAGCATAACTGCAACAACGAATCTAATAATGCATACCGTCAATATTATAATTTTTTGCATATTCCATGGTCTTTCAGATAAAAGGAAAAGAAAATATGCATATGATTTATTGAATTTCCCTTCAGATAAACATACAATTAAACAAGTGAAAGCAACTCTAAAACTGCTCTTGTACTTTCTCATAAACATGTCATTCCCCTTTCTACCATCAGATGCGACTCTTAACAAGGCTGTGCATGTCAAAAGTGTTTATATTTCAGAATCATGCACATGAGAGCTCTTGGTTTTTCAGTTACAGTACAGAAAACTGGTACTTGTATATTACTAAACGTATATTGTTGGCGAAATATTTTTTTGATAGAAATCTATTAACTTGCAATTGTTCTCGATTAATATCTGTATCATGAAATTAATAAACAACAATCAGAACACCGAATATGCATTTTAAATGGTGATTTTCCGACCGATTGAAACTAAAATCCGACGCAAAACTGTAATCGCAGTAAAAAAAAAAAAAACGCGTAACAAATTTTATTTATGCACTTATTGTGCTTTTGAAATATGGTGCTTACATAATTTTGGAAATACAGACTGATAGAGTCAACCTTTTGACGGATTATGTTTCAAATATGTAAGTATATCATTTTAGATGTTAAATTTGTGTATTATATAATACTTATCTAGCTTTCTTCGTTTTTAGTTATTGTCTTTATGTTCTCACAGCCGGAGAAACAGATTTCCTCTCAGTAAGTTTCGATTAAAACCTGACAAAAATTTTCTATTATGATTTTTTTTAAGTACCGAATTTCAGCCGTTTAACTCAAAGCATTTTTGGATTAATGTGCTCATATGAGAGTTTCGCTTTCTGTGAAAATTTGTTAAAATTTAGAGTTCAGATTTTTTGTCGATTATAATTTTTTGTCTTTTTGTACTTCGTGTATACGAGAAAATAAAAACATATTTCTTTTAAACAATAAAATGAAATCTCGCTTTTCTTGAGACAATGACTGCCAAAAGTAAATCCAATAACGGTAAAAATCAATACTATAGCTTTTTACTTATTCCAAGAAATTTTAGGTAATAAAGGACGGGAAAAAATACGATAGTTCTCCTCACTGAATCACCCTCTATATACGATACTGAATCTTTTCTTTACACCATTACGATACGAAAAAACGCATTTGATTTAAAACGATAAAATGAAATATAACTTTAACTATGATATAAATACCAGCAAGCCCAATAATGGCAACTGTAACTTATCTCACATTCCGTACCAATTTAACAAAATGGAAACTAAAAGATAATAAAAGGTCAAAGGTAATTTAAGACCATATATTTCAAAAGCTAAGAATACAATCATAATTCTGTTTAAAGGGACAGAAAGTCCATTTGAATACAACAGTGTATTCAGCAAGCTTTCATTCAAAATATTTAGCGCAGTAGAGATGTATATATTCCTTCTCGTAATTTTTCTAATTCAATCATAGAAAAGAATAGCTATGGTAAATAGTTTAGTAATTAAAGATGCAAAACAGGATCGAAATATCGAAAGATTTAACATTTTGAGAATAATGACTAACTTCAAGTCGCTAAAAATAGCACTGAGGATGTTCCAAACAAAATTGCTTAGTTAGTACTAAATAATCTTCATAGATATTTACTATGACAAATATATCTAGGAAAAAATATAATAAATTTTCATTTACTTCATTTATTTACACATTTTTCAATCCGTTCAGATAAATTAAGCAATTGTTGTTAATTAAGTTGTTATGATAGCTTAGATAATTTGTTAAAAGAAATTGTGAATCGAAGAAAATTGACATGGAAATCAAACTCAAAAGTAAATTAAACCAAAGGTGATTTAAAAGTAATTTTGAAAAATTATTATGTTCCGATGAAATCAGCAGAAAACATCAGAACTTTAAAAAACACCCACAAAATTAGAAGAAAAAAACTCCGTGGATTGTAGATTAAACAGACAATACAATTTAATAAAATCTGTTGAAAATATCAAAGTTAAGAAAATGAAATAAGAGAGAAAAGCGGAAGAGGTAATTGTGGATACTTACAGATCACCATTATTGAATTTCTGGTAACATTTTACCCATCATCAAACCTATTTTTGATTTCAAACTCTGATAGAGATAATGGATAATTGCACAAATAATAATTTTTTGTTCAAATTTTTAAGTATCTACAGAAATTTTTCTCGTACTTTTGATGTTAATTTAAAATGTCTTTTAATAAAAAGTTATTTGCATATAGTAGTAAAACTGTAAAAGACAAAATTGATCGATTATATATTTAGTTAAGAAATATTATAAAGAAACCTTAAACATGTATTAGCTTTTCGTGTAGACTGAATATATAACCCTAAACTATTAAAGACATAGTTATATGAAAATTCCTGTCTAAGAATGAACATTGTTGAGTTTTATAAATTCATTCCATACAAGCATTCCTATATTTTATCTTAATTTCAAATCAATCTTTATTTACTATTATTTTTAAGACACGTTACTATCAGCATTAGATTTAAGAAACAATTCAGAAACTGTTTTCACATTAATTGATACATTGAATGGAATTTGAGCAAACCGACTAGAGGTAACTGGCTATCTTTTTAAAAAATCGGAAACATGGCACCGTTTTAACCCTGAGAGAATCAGTGACATAAGAGTCATACATAAATATCCATTAATATATGATCAATTGCTTATGTGTCTACATTGTAGATAAGAAGCAAAGTTATCTACAGCCTTATTATAAGCCTAGATTTTAATACGTGGCGCTTATTTTACTCCAAAATAGCATCATTTCTTTATGTCTTTTCTTAACTCGATTTAAACAGTCAATTCAAAAATGGTCTTCATATCAAATGATAAATTGATTATCAGAATTTGAGCCAATCGACCAGAGAAAATTGTCCGTCTTATTAAATAATTGGAAACATGAAACTGTTTTAACTCTGTGCAAATCGGCGACATCAGAGCCATATATAAATGTCTATTGATATGTGATTAAGTTCTTCGACATAATATGTCGACATTCTAATTAAGGAGCAATAGTTTTCCGAAACCTTAATAAATGGTCAATATATGATTTTACTGCTTCAAGAATCAAAACACACCGAAATCGGAAAGTAAATCCGAAATCGGAAAGTCTAAGGATCACTTGTCCGCTGAATGTGTGGGGGGAAAACGTGTTAAATTTTATATTCAACATACAATATATAACTAGAAAACAATACATTATACAATTATAAAAAAAGTGTGTTTAATAAGGAAAATGAGATCATGGAATTTAATGTAGAGCTTAACTTACTAGAAAACTGGCTTAGCTGGAAATATCGATAAAACAAATTATTCTGGAGGCCTGGAGGAATCTAATCGTTCTTATCAAGGAAATATTGCACAATGTTTCTCGTTTTGATCATCGGCAATTTGATTTTCATCATCTACTACAATAGATTGGTTCGAGGATATAGGAGGGTTTATTAAAGAGAAAAGTCATTGGGAGAGGATAACTAGAGTTAATAGAGGCATAATCCCACTGTCGTCAGAAAGGGAAATGCTTGAAGTATAAAATAAGTAGTTATTAAATAATGCTTGAAGAATAAAACATGTTCAGCTTTTCGTGTCTTTAAATTCTATAGGATTTTACATCATATTTTGATTAAAAATTTGAGTTTTTTTATTATCACTTTTTTGCATGTTATAACTACTTAGCAAATAATTACTTTGCATCATTTTTTTTCTTATTACGCTTTTAATTTGTTTGGCGCAATAATATGCTTTTGAACCTTCATATTTTAAAACAAGTCAAACTTATTCACCGAGCATTCAATATGTTGGCATGCAAAAAAATAAGGTACTTATAAACGGGGTCTCAAAAATAGAATAGGGGAAAAAAATAGGAAATGCCACTTGGTGCATTATTAATCGCTCCTTCCAATGGTATGGAATGATATATTTCTTCTTAATAGTACTAATACCAAATGACGTGACTAATTTATGATCACGGTGAAACTTCATTTACACGCTGCGTTTTTCTACACCGAATAATCTACTCTTCATTCATTAATCAAGCGTCATGAACAATGGTTTCTGCTTGGCTACATGGAAAAAAAAGGACCAATAACAATAATCGTATTGGAAGAGTAAAACATAAAAAAAAAGATGGACTTTGAGCTTATTTGTTACAAATAGTTTGGAACGCTAATTAATTTTCGAGCTATTTCCGATTAACAAAAAACAAAAGGAAGGGGAAAAAACCAGAAACTCGACTTTTGAAAAATGAGAAGCGGAATTTTAATTTCGCGGTTATTGCACATTTTTGCACAGATAGGTTTCTTTCGTTCGTTTTTCCTCCTCTTCTTAAATTTGTATTTCGTGTTCAGATAAAAATCGTCGTAAATCATCGCGTGTTTTTAAAATAATTCGGTTATTCCGAGATTTGAATTTTTTAATGAAATTTTTTATTACAAAAAAATTCCGCCCTGTCTCTTTGTGTACACATAAAATAAGGCGATAATGTTGCCTGATTAATCTAAAGCAAAAGAAAATAAATAATTCAAACACGCATCGCAAATTTCACAAGGAATTTAATCTTAAGCAATGCAACGAGATGCGAGAAATATTTGGAAAACATTCCTTTTCTAAAGAGATAAATAAAAAATATATAAAGTGATTACATCAGAAGTTTAAGTTAGAAGCATTTCATGAAAAGTTATTTTTCAAAGGAATATACGCATTTATTAGTTTTAAAAATTAGAAAAACATTTTTTAAAAAAGGAATGTTAAACAAGACTGAGAAGAAAGCAAGCTTAAGAGGTTCTAAAATCTTTTCACCTCAAAGTACTGTCCTTTTATTTTAATTTTATATCAAAATTAAGTACCTTAGCTAGATGTTTGATAATGGAGCTTATTCGTTAAAATAAGAAAAATAAACAGCATCGGTAGAATATTTAACCAGAAAAGGAAGGAAATCTGACGATCTAAAAGAAAACACGACAAGTTTTACAAATTAGTTCTTTGAACTGAAGTCAAATGTCTGGATGTTTCTGTGCATAGAAACATTAACAATTGTACGGAGCTTTCAAGTATTCTTTGAGTTAGATGGCATTCGCAATAAAATAAAAAAAGATTCAAACGTGTTTCATAAATTTTTAAGAGAAAATTACATTTATTGGAAACTTGCTTAGATCATCCATTCGTTTGAAAGTTGACAAAACTATGAAACAAGTGTACGAAGTTTAAGCATAAGTGGAATAAACATGACACAAAATTTGTTAGGAATACTTGATTTTCATCTATCTTTGAAATAAATCAAGTATCAACTTGATTCTTGTAAAGAAATATATAGTATTCTTTTGATGATATGGTGATTGGCCTTTCATCTTAAAAAGATAAATCGATTCGTTGAAGGTATTCAGACGTGTATTCGTTTACATCCATCAAGTTCATTCAATTCTTGTGATGGCTTTGTCATCAAACTTTTGACAGCTGGGCATAATAGGATCTACATGGAATAGTTCCAATTTCGTAAAAGTCCTTTTCATTTTCTTCTTCAGATATTTATTTTTGATATTTTATTTCCTAAGATATTTGACTATATATTAGGCTGCAAACCCTAACAGCTTTCAATAAGAATATTTTGGCCTATATGCTTTAAGTATGCTTTACTCGTAAACTTTCTCTGTACACAAGGTTTAATATGACTTGTAGGTCGGTACAACGCATCTTTGCCATAATATCCAAGTATGGCATGAAGAAGTTCAAGCCAATTAAGTCTGAACTTACCTAAAGTTATAAAGCAGCACACACCCTTATCTATTCTTATAAAGAATCTCATCGAAAATTCAAAAATCTCCCTCCCCCACCTAATACTTAGAACAACATTAAGGCAAAAAAAAAAAAAAATGCCTTGAAAAAATGCTTTGAGCTATGAATATGACGTTAGTATAATCATAATTTCTATCTCAACAATATTTACAAAAACAGTGTTGATGATGCTATAGATTATTTTTTAATTATAATTAAGTTAATTAAAAGAACTGTTTCTTGAGTATTAAATTTACAGGCAGCAGCCAAATCTCATCTAATAGGAGAGAAGTTTAAAATGTTCATTCCAGATCTAAACTATCATTTCTAGGTGTCCCCTAATTAATTCCAATAATCGACACCCGCATCCCTTTCCAATCTCTTTTATTAGAAATATAATCTGAAATGGTTGCAGTTTAACTGAGTTGATAAGATTTCAGAATAAAGGATACATCAGAGACATAGTATGAAACTGTTTAACTCAACATATCCAACTATATAGCAAGATAATCAATGTTTTCTTCCAAAAACGATAAGCTACAATTAATCTTGGTAATTGGTTACATTTCAAATAATTTAGATAACTACAATGTATAAAGGATAACGATAGCTAAAAATGATTTTATCGCAATATAAATGTTTTAAAAGTATACTTTCATTAATGCATTAAAGGAAAAAAAGAGGACGAAACAAAAGTTATTAATAATTAATAAACAAAATGAATTTCCTTTTCTGTGATAGCTATTATACATGAATTTCTTTATCGTACTGTTTTCAGCTTTTTCCACTTTTTTTTCGTTAAATTACTTTTAACTTTTTAATGAATAAGTTTGAAACTCTTTAGATAAAAAAAAAATCTCTCGTTTAAAATTAATAAAACCGGGGTTTCTAAATAAAAATTTTATATTATTATTATTATTATTATTATATATATTCTGCCTTCAAATCTAAAAATATTTCAAAATTACACTATTGCAAGCACTACAGAACAATCAGATCATTTATGTTTTGTTCAAATTCTTTATAAGATGGTGCTATTCAAGTGGAAGCAAATTTTAATAAAAAAGTAAGTTTTGAAAATACTAAAACAGAAACAGAGTCGACAGAATCAGTAAAACAAAAGTCACTAGAAATGTACAACTTCACAGGATTCACTAAGTGAAAAATAGTGAAGTGTGAAAAAAAGAGTAAAATAGACAGAGAAAATTCATTTTTTAAAATGTGAAAGATGGTAAATAAAAGTAGATGAGAATTTTCATAAACCATCTTATAAGAAACCGTATGAATTAAATGAGAGCAATAACGTGAACGCTGGTAAATAAATTGGCAAATTTGCACAAATCGATTTATATGAAACAGTGCGAATTAAATGAATGAAATAATGTGAAAGATGGTAAATAAAAGCATGTGTGACAAATGTTCAGAAATCATTTTGTATTAAAACATTAGCAATTAATGGACTGCGATAACGTGAAAGATGGTAAATAAAAGTATAACAGGCAAATTTTCACAAACCGTTTTATAAGAAACATTACATATATCATTACATCTTAATAACGTGAACATTACATCTTAATAACGTGAACATTACATCTTAATAACGTGAACATTACATCTTAATAACGTGAACATTACATCTTAATAACGTGAAAAATGGTTAATAAAAGCAGATGAGGCAAATTTTTAAAAATTGTTTCATATGAAACAGTAAGAAATAAATTATTGAAATTACGAGAAAAGGTGGCAAATAAAAGTATATGAGGTAAATTTTCATTAACCGTTTTATATGAAAGAGTGCGAATTAAATCACTGCAAAAACGGAAAAGATGGTAAATAAAAGCATGTGAGGCAAATATTCACAAATTGTTTTATAGGAAAAAGTGCGAATTAAACAAATGCAACAGCATGAACGATTGTAAATGAAAATATATGTGACAAATTTTTACAAACCATTTTATATGAAACAATGCAAATCAAAATTCTACAATAATGTGAAAACTGTAAATGATAGAAGATGAGGTAAATTTTTACAAACCATTTTATATGAAACAATATGAATTAAATGACTACAATAACGTGAAAAATGGTAAATTAAATATGATATAAATTTTCGTAAATCATTTCATAAAAAAGTACGAATTAAACGATTGCAATAATTCATTCCAAATGTTTATAATAGTTAACCTCCAATGCTTACTTATTTAAACGGAAAACACAAAATTCCAATCCAAACATAAATTTTAATCATCAGCTTTAAAACTGGGCAGGTATTCCAAACAATCCTGCATTTCAGTAAATGCTTCATTTGTCCTCCATTCTTCTGGAACTAAGACAGAAGCAGTTAACGTCAATCCGGAAGCTATGATTACCCATACTTCATGGACTAATTGAATAGGCAGGACTGCATCGGACATGTGAATTATAAATCATTCGGCACGGGGCAAATATGAAATATGCAGCTTTTAATTAATGCGAAATGCATTTACCATCACTGGCTCTTTGATCTTATAAACGCTTTCAATAAAGGGATTATCGTTCGAACGGAATTCGGTTCCGAATATGAATAATGAATCATTCCGATTTTAAATTTATTCCAACTCGAGGGCACCAGCGAAGAATGGAACAGCCATGTGAATTTTGCAGAAGTTTATAAATCAAAATGTTTATTAAGGCTATAACGCCCAGTTAATCTTTCGTGTTCCGGTAGAAATTGCCTAATCAAACTTAAAGGGCAGTTTCCATTTATTACAATTTACCATACCGCGCTCCAGAAATATTAAGTTCCAAAACTAGCATCTGTGTAAATTTCCAGTGAATATCGGAAATAAATACATTTATTTTAATATATTTTAGATATTAAACAGATAATTGCAGGGAAACGGCTTAATGTGTAGCAGATATATTTCACTTTAGTGTTAACCATGTTTATCCATAGTTAACTGAAATAAAGTGATTTCTGGAAAATGTAATGGAAATTTGTTGTCATGCGAGGTAAATGTTATTAAGTCTGCTACGCATTTCTCACAGAGTGAGTTATATTCATTTGTACCTTCAAGAAAGCATAATTTTAATAAAAGGTTTTATATAATTACAAATTAGTTAAATTTCGAAATTGAAATTCCTACGCATTTAGAGCATGGATATTTCTAACACTTAGGATTCAGACATCACAATAAATGAAGTGATTAATGTATATTTCTATGGTAATTAATTAATTATATTTATTGAATGATTAATTAATGTATTAAGCATTAACATCATTTTTGATTCACACAATATCCAAATACTATAGAAATGTAGAAGCAATAATAATTCGACGATTAATTCTAAATTCAACTAATTTCATCACTTAAATTTCAGCTGAATTCGAATAGCTATGAAATAAAATAAAGATCATTTCATATATCGTCCAAATAACTGACGTAGAAAAGATGCATTAACCGAAAATGTATTTGTTGAATTTGATTATATGCAAATAATGTAAATTTATTTAAAAGTAATAATTTTAAACACTTTTAAGGTACAATTAGCAAATTGTTACATACTGCTGAAACAATAATTGCATTCAAAATCGAATATGTATCCTAAAAATAAAGAACATCTCAAATGCATATTTTTAGTATCAATTGCACATTACTTATTTTATATGATTTATGTGCATGCAAATAAGAAAGAAAAAATTTTAATTGTCATTTGAAGCGTAGATTATCTGTAAATACGCATAATAAACAGTCACACATTTGATTATTTATTAACTTTGGGTGAATATGTGATACAATATTCAGAATTGACTTAAATTCATTCAATGCATTTTTACTAATATTTTAATTTAAAGAAGTTCAAAGTTCTTTAAAGGACTTCACAGCATCTTATAGAGAAAACGGTACAAGTTTTCCCAGTACTTTTCTTTCATTGCTTAAGAAAGCGAAATACAAATTGTGTTCTGTAATATCATTAATTACGAATAATTCCAATATCGGTACGAAATTTAATATAGCTATTCATTAAAAGCTAATGTTGCACTTATTATATTTCAATTTTTTTCAAAACTGAAATGACGTATAACAGAGTTTCGGCATTGTATGAACAGTATAATTATTACGACTGCATCAGGGATGTGATGTAACAACATAATAAAATAAATAAGAAACATAAAAACGGTATTTAGAATATCAAAAAAATTCCTTTCCGATAATTAGTTAATGTAATTATCATTATTATCTGTACCACTTTGCAGAGTTTTTAAATATCCACACACCTTTTATTTGTGTCATTCTCAGATAAGCAACCCTCAACTTCTGTTTCGGTATCACGTAACCAAGCGGACCTTTTAAAAATTATTATTACCGTTATTTAAAGCGACTGGTGTGATCGGTATGCAAATGAGCTGAAATCATAAATAAATAATATTTATGTTGATTCATTATATTTTCTCTACAGAACCGAAATGACTAATGTTTTCTCTAAACATTCTTTTTACTTAGTATTCAGCCTTGCACGGTGCTTCTGTTAGTAGTTCATTGTTTGTTTAGTATGATTTTAAAAATTACTTTTAATTTTAATATTCATTAAGATTTTGGGTAAGGTGGATCCCGTTGCAAAGAAGCAAAATTTCTAACTTTATGTTCTTACCCACTAAGGGTGTAACAAATATTTTTTTTTGTTACACATTCTAGCAGTGTCCATGCTATTTTTTTACTACAAGATTCGTTGGTTAATCTGTGATAATCAGAACTGAAATATTGTTAGGACCACTTTGGTTCTAATATGGTAAATAATAAGTAATTAAATAGAAAACTGAAAATTATGATAAAAAGTTTATCTATAAATAAATAAATAAAATTAACTCACTAGAAGATTCATATAAGAACGAAAACTTTATTTCAAATAAAACTAAACAACCAAATAAAACTGCTCTATACCTAACCATATGCATCGATAAATCTACCCTTAACACATATTTATTTTCTTGTTCAAATCATGAATATATGAATTTAAAATTTCCTGCAAAACTACGCTCAAATCAAATCAACTTTAATAATCTAATTAAACAACAACAGAACTATTCATAAGGATCTGCTATTCATTCAACGATTCGACTTTTTATAATACGCATACTTTATTTTTGCTGAAGATATCTAATAACTTATTCAACAAAAGGAATACTGTAATTTATAATGATATACTTCCAATTCTATCTAAATTCATATATTCAATTCGATGATGAATATACTTCAACATACCGCAGTGGTAATTCAAAAGCTGAATAAGCAGAAAGTTATAGAAAATATAATACTCAGATAAATTACCAAAATAAATATTTTTTTTATATTTATAATTCATATATTAATTTAAAAAATAGTTTCATATCATTTAATATTTTAAATATCGTTGGAAAGAACACTCGAAGAACTGAATTGTTTTACTGCATTATTTAATATGTAATTTAATTTTTGATATATTTTGTAATAATTTTTTATTTGTCAATATATGATACTAATAGAGATTTCTTGTGTGTAATGAACTTTAGTGAATCGTTAGAATCATTTAAAAAGTCTACATTTTGTTAAAAAAAGAAATTAGCCAAGAATAACTCAGATGCAGATGAAAATAATTTTTATAATAATTCTTACCAAATGCTTTACAAATCAAGGAATAAATTTATTTTATTTTATTCTATTTATTTCTGAATTGCATTCAAGAAACTAAAAAAAGTCTTATGAATAGAACAAATTTTCTGAAAGTTCGGAAAAAAACTTCTAAGCGATACTTTATTCTGAATCTGAAATAAAATATATTAAAATATTCTAAAACCCTTTTTACTTTCAATTTCTTTTTCCAAAACCATATCAGCGATGTTTAAGATTTTGAAATAATGCCAAGATCGCAAGGAGAATTGGAACGTTAAATCTATAACAATTTATTCTGTGGAAAACATAGTTTAAAATTTATGACACGTTTTTCCAACAGCCACAAAAAGCACAAACAGAATAGCGTTATTTTTTTTATAATTAAAACACAAATTGTAAGAAAAACGGCCTTTTTCTGCTCTTTGGTATTTTTGCGTTACTCTTGCTTTTGCATTCGAACCAGTGTTCATTCAAAATCAGATATTGCTGAAGTCATGATTTTTTTTTTTAAAAAAAAAAAAAAAAAAAGCCATGAAAAGATTACTGGTCGCAAAAATATTAGTTCACAGAATGTCCCCATTTCTTCCCAACAACTTTTTTTAGAGAACTAAACATCAAAATATAAGGAGGTTACGAAAGAAATATCGAACCGGATCGGGCAAATTAGACCGGATTCAAATGCTAAAACAGAATATTTCGCTTATCATTTTTCATATAGTTCTTAATTATGTATAATGCATTTTTCTCTATGAAATAATAAGCGAAAAAAGATTCTTTCCTTCATAGCAATATTACGGAATGATTTTAAACATTAATATGGCTATATATCAAATAAAAAAATAACCACTTTCGTTGAAATAATTCATTTTCTATTTGCTAGCAATTGAAATTATTATACATTGTCTACAAAATAAATAACAAAACCAATATGATATTTTTAAAACCTATTCATTAGTTTAACACAGGTTGTTCTAAAATAAAAGATTCCATTCCTATTATTGATCCCTTGTATCATTTTGCAAGCGTAACGTGTGATAAATTCACTAATTAGCACAATAATTCGTAGAAATAAATTTTGGCAATTTAATACTGCAGATAAACTGTCTGAAGAATAAATACAGAAAATACTTTTTCTACGTTTATTTAGATAAAGATTTTAAATAAGTTCATAATCAGTTAATCCTATAACTTATTTCTCATTTAACCAAATCACTTAAATTTCGATTCTGTGTGAGTTTCACCAAATAATAGTTAATTTTTAAAAAAACATCTAAGTGCAAGATATCATTACATTTATAAAAGTGCATTAAAAATAAAGAGTCAAAAATTTTGAAAAATAATAAATTTTAGTGCACATATAAATGTGTTTTAAAAAATTACTTATATCAGTTATTTTATTAGATGAAGTGTTTGATTCTGAAAGTTAAGTACAATAAATTGGGCGTTATTTCTCGATAACAAACTTTAAGGGGAAAAAATTCTAAAAAGAAAAATTACCAAAAATTTCGAAAATGAATTTATTAAGTATTTATCAATTTATAATTTCATTACTATAATCATAAATGTGAAACATATCATTACGAATATGCATCTGTAAGCAAATAAACGATTTTGAAATGATATATGAAATACCCTCCTTACTATAGGGAATGAACAGAAATACTTTGAATTTTTTTTGTCATGAAAAAAATTTTTTTTAAGGATAAGATATCAGATTCGTCACAAACATAGAAATAAAACCAGCCAACTATTCACAAAGAAATGGTATATCGGAAGTTCTGATGGCGAGAAGGGATTCCAAGGATAACGGTAAAAAAGATTCAAAATGGTAAATCGAAATATCATATATATTTCTAAACGAACTCAAGCCTTTGACATTTTAGAATTTATATGCTGTTGACAATAACAGTTCACCAACACTGATATGCAGATGCTGAAATGTATATATCTAGGACAAATTGGAATAGATAACGATATATTAAGTTGCTAAAAAATTGCTCATCCTATAGGAATTTATTACGGAAGTTCTAAAAATACATTCAAACCTTTAATGATTGCTATATTAAGAATTATGAATGTATACCATAGTTTCAAAGCCCAAATTAATTTATATAATTATCAGTTACCAATAGTTTTTGAAATACAGACCATTATAAACCAGGGACAGCAAAAAATTCAAACAGTACATGGATAAGAGAAAGATTGTTACTAACACAACAGTATATACAATATACACAATAGTATATGGAAGCATTCTCCATCATTGGCTGTTTTCTACGCATCGATAGTTAGCTAATTCTCAGTTCTAAGGAATATATTTCATTCAGAAAAAATTCAATGGTGAAAGATCAGGCGAGTGTGGATTTAATGCACACTGCCATAGCGCAGATTAACTCACAACTCAAATTTGTTAATATACCGCTCTCAATATTAAATCACAAATAGTCAATTACAGTCATGAAGGTTTGATACATTTTATGCAATAGGAAACTCAAATCAATATATATATATATATATATATATATATATATATATATATATCGAAACACAAAAAAAAGGAGCGGCATAATATAAGAGCATATTCCTTTCAAAATGTCAAAGTTTCCTTTGTAACACTGAGATAGCGAAAAAGAAAACTTTTAAAGCTGTTTTTATGCATCAAAAATATGCAGCAACCTAATAATTCCAAATACGTTTCATATCGGAAACCTTTCTCCCGCATAAAAATGAATACAAGAAAGAGTAACAATCCCGATGAATCATAGAAAGGACAAAAGATGCATTTTGGCGTGACGTCTCATAAAAACGAAACCTCTTCAGTTTGTTTCTCCGTTCATTCTTTGCAAAGCAAATAAACCCAGGGTGCCGTCGAAAACGACGTCAAGAGAGAGACAGGCCAAACTAAAAGCATCTTTTCTCTCTATTCAAAACAATGCGAAAGCACATCAAAAAACCTTATTTTCAACATCAGTAAATCCGTATTGCCTTCCATAATCCCGATGTATCCAAAAGAGGGTTGCCATGGTGAGCGTTGGTGGCGGCACCTGGCGGACGATCCGGAACTGTTGGATGGGGACAGCTATCAGGAAGCGCAGGAAAGCTGCTTATTCGGCGCTAACGTTAAAACAGAACCAGTTGCGTTGAGAAAATTTGGAACCGAAAATGAGCAAGTTTCTAGTTCTGTTTGTCATCATCACCGTTCTGTCGGCAGCGGCTTCTGTCAAAGAGGTAAGGGTCACTTTAAAAATAATATTTGCATCCTTTTAATGTATTTTTGTGCGTTGTTTAACCGGCGGAAAGAGCTAAAATAATATTAAATATGAATTCATGATATCCGAATTAATATGAGTATCATCGCTTGACCAGAACGATGTTCCTGCATTTCACTTGCAGCAGAATAATATCATTTAAATGTGATCCAAACGAACGCCAAATAATTAACGTTTAAAAAATAAAATTGCATGCATTTTCTAGCTTTATTTTTTAAATGCATATTAGATGCTCCAGGGCAAAGTCTTTTCAATATAATTGGGCAAATTTCAGACGTAAAAGGATTCGCTATTTTTTAAATTGATATTTTGCATACTTTAATTTAACTATAATATTTATATATGTTCATAATCGATTTTCGCAACAAGTAGTTTGATCTTATTATAAAAATATATTAAAATTTAATTTACAATAAAAATGAAATTCTTCTTATTACCATCATAAAAAGAAAACTCATCAAAATAAAAATTACGACTTTCTACAAAGATATATACGTAATTTAAATGTTTTCAAATTGTCATTGATAACAGATAATTTGTCAAATAATTAAATAGTAATCTACTTGAATATAAGTCAAAAACGCAAAGTCCTTTGCCAGACTGTTAGCTAAAAACATTAATAAAAAGGAATCGAAGCAGTAGAGGATAAAAACTTAGTGGTTTACAATGAATAATGCATCACATAATCCATATATGCATTACGGTATACGGCATAGGGGAAAAGACGCAATGCTTATTCACTGATGCTACAAATTTTGTTGAATAGCATCATCACAAATTTATGTTATCGATTTTAAGAACATATAACTATGAAAAAGTTTGAATAGCATTCTTTACTTGGTATAAGGTTCTCAAATCCCCAAAGAGAACATAGGCAGAATAAATGTTCGACAATTTTGATTATTTTCGAATTCTGGTAAACTGACAATATGATAAATACAGATTATCTATTTCAAATTCCATTCTTTCTTCGCCAAGGCAGCAAAAAGACAATTGTTCATAAATTTACATATTTTTGAGATCTTAAATTCAACTACATAAGTTCACAATAATGCTAACGGCTAAAATCGGTAGCGATAAAACATAACATTAGTTTTATATGTAATATATCAAGTACATAAATGTATTGTATACTGATAGAAATGCATCTTACACCAAAAATATGTTTTGAAATCTGAAGTCATAAATTCTTCCTTTGTAAAAACTTAATGCAATTCCAATATGGCTATATTTTATGGCATTTTATTTGTAAAACAAAATTAATCAATAAAAAAACATTTTATTTAATTCCAACTCTAATGCACGTCTCCTAAAAACTTAATGCAGTCATAATTCAACTGTCATATCAGCGATTCTGCCAAACAATTGAAGAATAGTGTTAAAGAAACCTGTCTGTATACAAGTACAAATATAGATGCTTTGTTTAGAGACGCTCTCATATATAAACGAGTTCTCGATTGAAACAGATCAAAGAACTTTATTTGGCAAAACTTACGCCCCCCATAATTTCCTGAGTGAGCAGAACATGCACACACACAAAAAAGCCCTGATCTTTTTAGAATTGAAAGTGATTTCATGAAAATTATATTCATTAATATTAATACTGAAGTAAGTGAACAGTCTCTAAACATAACGAAGGCGTTCCCATCTGAACCCAAATTAGGATTCATAGCTTAGATTTTGTGCTAATAAATCGCAATATCTGAAAAGGATTTTTCAATGAAGCAAAGTAAAGCCATTTGTATGACAAAATCACAAAAACTGGGCAAGCACCGATATAGTTTAACAAAAGATTCTCAAATTTCGTGATGAAATTTGTATTCCTTATTTTATTCATGCGAAATTTCATACTTAGAAATATTAAACAAAGTACAGTTATCAGACAAAGGAGGAATTTATGAATTTCGATTTCAAAACATATTTTTGGTGTAAGATGCATTTCTATCAGTATATAATACATTAATGTACTTGATACATTGCACATAAAACTAATGCTATGTTTTATCGCTACAGATTTTATCAGTTACCTTTATTATGATCTTGTATAGTTGAATTTAAGAACTCAAAAATATGTTAAAATGTTGAAAAATGGAGCACATCTTGTGAAATCTTATCCTAATTAAAGAACATTATACGGCAAAATTTACACAGTTAAAGTTCATTTAGCAAATTACTAGAAGTCCCAATCTGTTGATGCAAGATTTTGTATTGGCTAGATTCTTGTTCACCTTTCATGGAAACCATTTGCAATAAGGTTTTAAATGTGTGAATAAGGTTCATAATAATATTTTGTATATCCCCTTAATTTTTTTCGACGTATTCAATATGTATGTATTATATGTGTACAATTATGACTGTTCAGAATTTTTTAGAAAAACATTGTATTCAATAGTTCTTTTTATCATTCTTTAAAATTAAAAATCATAGAAAGCACGATATTGCATTCTTTTTTAGATTTTTGGTTGTTTCTAAACTCGTTGATATTCCATTAAATGAATTCTGAATATAATTCAAATAATATTTTAATAGTTAAAAATATATAATATATATTGTTATAATCATAGGAAAAAATATTGCTTATATAACTGACTTCAATAAAGAAATAACATTTTGAATTTTAACGAGCATCAAATTATCTCAAAGTCATTATAATTTGATACAAAAAATCACACATAATCCAGAAAACCCCAAATATTTTTCAAATTCTTTATTTTATAAGTAAGACAAATACATTACCGAAATGGAGGACTACGTTTAATTAGATTTAAAATAAAAGAGTTAAAGAGCTAAGGTAATCAAAACTGTCTGAAAAATGTATTTATAGCACCAACTTTTCAGACAGTGCATTCTAAGAATATTATTGAAAAAAATATCAAAACTTGAAAAACAAATCGAGAAATTTGTGGAATTCATAAAAATATTATCATCAATGAATAACTTAATATTTAAAATAAATATCGCATCTTTGCCTTTATCTATAATTTTGCACTTTATCTTGCTCAATTTATCAAGATAACGTAAAACGAGAAGGCGAAGTCATTCAATTTTATCTACCACTAGCTCCGTGGAGGTGCTGCAGAATCGTGATGAACATCCTACTTCATATTATGAGGAACTATATAGATTTAAAATATTATTATTCATTTCAAATCATTATTTAAAGCAAGAAAGTCATATTCAATTAATACATTTTGAGAATAAAAAAATGATATACTTAAAAAAATGGGTTATATATAATTTTTTATTAAAAGGGAAAAGATTTTTAAAAACTGCCTAAGGTGTGTATATTATATATATATATATATATATATATATATATATA
>JAPMOQ010053704.1:2392140-2452801 GCA_026543055.1 Argiope trifasciata | reverse complement strand
AGAGAGAGAGAGTTTAAACTTAATTAATTTCCTAATTTTTAGATCAATTCAGCGTATATTTTCATTTCAAAATATTCTCTCATTTTCTAATCCCATTCCGATTTTTTCTATTTAATTAATGCAATAAAAAGCTCTGTAAAAATGGGGTTCCCACGCTCCAATTCTTAAAAGATTCCTATAATTCTTTTGCCTAATACGACATATGAAAGAAAATCCCAATCAGAATCTCATACTATACAAACTCTTGGAAAATTATTATCGCCTTCCTGTCCTTTCTTCAGTTCTTGTACCGAACTGCGAGAGATGCGTTTTTCCATGTAAAATAAAACAAAGTTAAAAATTCAAAGTATCTTCTTCAGTTATGAATCTGCTTAAAAGATTATATAAATATTAGCACTTTTTACTACTTCTCAATTAGAATAAACATAAAAATTGATTGGCAAATCAATATCTAAAGGCATTACACAATTCGATTTTGCTCTTTTTATAACATCTTTAAAAAACAAACTGCCTTTTCCCGTATTGGTTATTTTTGCGGCCCTGATACTTTTAGTTACTTTGGGAAAAATTCAAAATGTAATAAAACACATTTATAAAGTCACAACATTGCATGAATTAAAGAATTTTATGTTCGAACAAATCCATGGTTTTTCAATGTGACTGCCATTATCTGCTCGTGGAGAGAGTAATCGCAAAAATATTCAAATTACATTACAATATGGAGTTAAGAATAACGATCTAAATTGTATGTTTTCAGAACAAAATTCAGTCTTCTGAATGCAGTGTTTAGAAGAAAAGCCATCGTGGAATTTACTGAAAAGAAAGAGCAAAAAAATTACACAGGGAAGATTTATATTTTTATCACTTTCAGGAAGCATTTAGATATTATGTTACACCCGATTATTTATCAATACTTTTATTTAGTTCGCACATTAAGGGAACTTTTAACTTCTTTTCCCCTATTTTCTTAGAGTATACTTAATGTTAACAATTACTATGAAAATGATTACGTCTCAGCATTAACACTTTCAACGGAACCAATGAGATATCTCGTCTTTCAGATGCTTCGAATTAAATTGGGAAGAAAAAAAAAACTGGAAATTAAATTGCTACAATAAAAAGTTATTTTTTGAATCTTAAAACATTCGTCGCTAAGTGTGAATTAGATTTTTTAAAAAAACTCCTGAAAAGACAAATATTAATGGAAGTATCTGAAAGACGAGATATTCCGCCGATAGCGTTGAAAATATTAAAGTAATGATAATCAAAAATATAATTTATTCAAGATTCTTAAAATATTATACTTAAAAATTCATTAAAAAACAATGTGATTTTCATTCCTTTTTACTTAAAGAAATCTTATATTTCCATTTTTGAATTAACGTTACATGTCAATGTTGACAGCTCTTATATAAGTAGTTATGTTGATGTTTTAATGGAATATATTTCAAAAGCAAAATTTATTTAACATAATTCAAATATTATTATATATATATATTTAAAAAAAGTACCCTTTCGATGTGAAAAATAAATGTAGATTTTTTTCAAAAATTAAAGAAAACTTTAGCATAAGCATCGTTAGTTTTATATTTAAGATATTTTTACAATTAAATTTCACTGAAAAAAGAACATAATGCTTTTTTTTTTTTTTTTTTCGAATTTCTCTACAGCTAAAATAATGTAAATTAACCTTTTACACACGAGAAGTGACTCACGGTCACCATTCAAGACGACACATCATTTTGGCGTTTTATTTTTATTTATTTATTTATTTATTTTCAATTTTGATTGTTAACATTGCCTACAGAATGGTAAAAAGAAATAAACCAACTTTGCGGTGAAATTCAACTTCAAAAATTATATATACTTATTTTTTCGGAACAATAATAATAATAATAATAAAACAAAAAAAAAATGCTCATCGAATTACTTCTCCGAGCTCAAAGCGTTAATAAATCAATAAATATAGAAAAATAAATAGCTTAATGATTAATTGCTCTTGAATGGCATTCTGATTAGCTAAATTTAGAGTCGAACATTACAAATTTTCAATTATATATATATATATATATATATATATATATATATATATATATATATTGTGGTATGAAATGTGCCCCATGTCTACTATAAAGTGCAATGAAAAGTCATTGAGTTAATTCCAATTAGATCTAGCTAAATGAGTTACAGATTACTCATTGAAATTCTCACTAATGAGAGTCGCAAGCCACAAAATAATCGGATAAAATCTAAACGATGGAAAAATATTGGAATCTTTGTCTAACAGTTTTGCTATTTGCACTTACAATCGGTACATTTTCTAAAGTTTTATAGTATTTCAGAGATTTGAATGTTGAACTTTTCAAAATAAATAAGGTCATGGCATTATGTTAATTAATTTGGCAAAGAAGAATTTCTGATTTTTCAAACAGGAACTCGGATCAAATTTCAGAAATTCGTTTCCTCTGAATCTATGATAAAATGGTAGCAACATATCGAGAAACAATCGATTAATTTGACTTAAAAAACTGTAATCATTAACTGCTTCAGAATCCAATCTTAATCATTTGCAATTAAAATGAATGAGTGCTTGAAAGCACATAAGCATGGAAAAAGTCAATGCATTAAAACCTTTGTAAAGTAGCATGGCATTTAAAATATAATTATTTTCTGTGATTCCGTTACTTACGCTAAAATGATTACACTAAATCACTCCACGAACAGAAGAGTTCACTTATAAAACTGAAAAATGTAATTGTCTAAAAATGTTACTACTTGGAATGAAGACTAAAATGAGTTTAATGTTTGATTACATTTTGATTTTATAAACGCTCATGGCATTAAGACTCATGTAAACTAGTATTTCATAAACGACTCAGGTGAAATATGCTAAACTGAAATTCATTTTTCCTGAATTTATGATAAAATGTATCTGCCACAAACAAATATTTGCATAGATTATACAGCGGAGGGGGAAAAAAATCAAAATTTTTAAGATAGGACTGGGACGTTATTCCAAAGAGATGTAAGAAGGAATTAGTTTGTAAAAAAGTATAACGTAAGAGTAAGTGCAATAAAAGTAAGTTATATATTAAGAAAAATATATTTCTCTTTAGCAGTCCAATTTCCTTTCGCCCTATATAATGAATGCAATCATGTAACAAGGAATTATTTCCAAAATTTATATTGCCAAATTTACAAGAAAAAACTGTTCTGGCAATAATAAATGAAAAAAAAAAGTCTACGTTAACTAGTTGAAATCTAAATTAATTTGCAGACTTAAGCATTCGTTCTATCCCTTTTATAATATTGCAGAAAAATTCTAATGTTGTATTTTCCAAAATAAATAACTCTATTTGAAAATTTATAAAGTAAAGTGCAAAGGATTAAATTGATAAAATTTTACAAAGGAAGCCAAAAACTAAAACATGGTTTGAAAAGCTGAAGCCAAATCATCAAACATTATTTGATTTGTAATTACACAATTTAATTCAAAGAAACTTATATGGAATTTTTCACTCACAAAAATTTAGTATATATGTAACCAATTTATGAAATTATTGATTTATTTCGAATAATATAAATAAATAACTATGAAATTTTAGATAGATAACGTCATATTAGAGCGAGCCTATTGATGTTTTTTTTTTCTTTGAAGTTTTAACCGCCAATAAGAAATAAAAATAAATTGATAAAATTAACAAATATATCATAATGATTATAAAGGAGAAAATACACGCGTTCTGGGTATGTGCACCTATTGGTAATGTTTTATTAGACAGCCCAATTTGCGAACAAAATATTTCGCTGCAATTTTTACAAAATATTTAAATTTAAACATAATTTTGATGTCTTCTGATAATTTTCGAAGTCGTTAAAAAAGCTACAGAAAAGTAGTTTCTAAATCACTTTGAAATATTAAAAATTATAAAAATTTAGTTAATGTTCATTTTTTTGTAACTTTTAAACGCATATTTTTTATGCACAATTTGGAAAAAAAATTTCATTGTTGTAATGAAATTCAAACCATTTGTATTACTGATGCAAATAGTTTGTATTGAGTCCCTCAGTCACAGTTAAAAGTTAAAATTTTTGAATAATATTTGATAATATTTTCTTACGCTGCTTCTTTATTTTATCAAATTATCAGACAAAGAATCAACAAACAAAACAGATCAATGTATTCATACATCCGATAAGCTGAAATATTATATTGTATTATATTATACTGGCTATCTTCTGATTTTTTATCAACATATTGTAATACAGTTAACCAGTCGCTAAACAGAAAACAAACGATATTTTAATGTTGATGATAACTGCAAATACTACATGGGAATAAGAAAAAGAAATTAACGACTGAATTGGCAAAGAGTAATTAGATGTTAGATGGCACTGGTTTGTTTAATAAGAACCGTACAATTAACAGAACCAGGATATTAAAATAGCGCGATTGAAATACGCACATTAATTTGAAGAGCAAACGAGGTTTTGCTACACGAACCATTAAAATAAAACTATGCACAAGAGATTTAAGAATAATTAATTCAATCAACATTCCTTGGCGTGAACTTATAGCCAAAGGCGACAAACAAGTAATATATATTTCAAAATAGTATTCAATAAATAAGCTTAACATGTGCCATTATCTGGAAGATCAAGAATTAGAGAAAAGTGTAAGATAATAATAATAATCAAGGTTGAAAATGGATTTTTTTTCTTCAGTTTTCATACACCGTAAAATTTTTTCTAGTTAAAAAAAATAATCAGAAACCTTTAATTGGCACAGAATCTTACCTAAAAATTTCAAACCCCCACCAAACTACTAAATGCTTCAATTTTTGTCAATTTCCTTCAAAATAAAACAATGGAATAATATCTTTGCACAAACAGTTAATATTCTAGAGAATGAGACTTTTATTTATTCTAGAGATCTTTCTTGCAGTTGAATATTGCAGATGAAATAATCCTACAGAAAGTATGCCTTACTATAGATAAATAGAAGATACAAGAAGTAGCAGCCAAAAAAGAATAGTACATTTCAACAAACATAATTCATATTTAAGTAATAAAACACACCGTCAAACACAGATACTATAGCTAATAATAACATATTCAAGGAACGATTACTATCTTGCAAGCTGACTCTGAACTAACCAAAAAGGAGGGAAATTTATAATTCATCAAATACTTTCTACTCTAATAAGAAAGTACAAAAATTCTGATTTTCTTGGCATAAAATTTCGCTCTTCCTAACAAGAACGAAAATCAGATTCTTTGGGCGTGTAAATCTTTTCTTCTCCGAACAATAAAATCTTTACCGTTGTTCAGTAGATTACGTTGTTGCTTCCATTACTGAAGTTAAGTCCCGTGTTCTTTTTTTTTTTTTTCTCAATGTTCATGCACTGTCAACGGCAGGAAAAAAAGGCTCGAAAAGCTTTATTCTCGCCGAAAATAAGATACGTGAGTGCCCATGCTTACAAGCAGAGTAGAAGAAAAAAAGATTCCTCCAACCTGTTTTGTAAGCGGACAGCATTAAGATAGGATAATCCTTTCGCAGAGAGCTCTGGACAGAACGTAGACATGAAAAAAAAAAGAAGTGAAGAGAGTGCAGCAAGAAGCATAGACCCGAAGTATAAAATGGATCGCGTGAAAAACTTAAAAAGAGTAGACACATGACAATAAATAGAAAAAAAAGAAAAAGGGTATAAGATATTTTCATAAAATTTTTATAGTCAGTCAGGGTTAAGCTAAACTATTGAGGCTGAACATGTACCATTTCTTGGAATTATTTCAAAATTCCACTACTGATTTCTTTTAACATTCACCGATTAGCATTGATTAGTTTATATAATTTCACTTAAAAATAATTTATTAACAAACATCCTGCAACCAAAATTTGACAGAGAAAGTCTTCTGTTGTTCTTTGAAATTAAGTCGAAAGAGCGTTTCACTATTTTTCTGTTGCAGTTCAGAATTGCTTGAGTCTGTATTGAAACCCATATGTGAATTATGAAAATTAACAAATTTGGAAAAAACCAGCGGAAGTGGTCTCCAAAAAAGTTTCTCACTTACTCTCTAATAAACTTGTTACATCAGAAAACGCACTATCTCACTTCGGTGTACAATAATTAGGAAATATTAATTTTTGGCTCTAATGTAGTATTTTTACAAGCACAGGCGAGTCTTTGGTGGGTTATTTGGCAATTAATCCATGGCATACCTTAACAGTATTTAACAAGCGAATTTGTGGTTTAAACACGTTTTTCTCATCCGGCTGAAACAAAAATTGCTATACCAAAATTGATATATAAATCATTGAATTATAAGTTTTTGAATTATTATGTCCAGTTATTACTGAAAGTACCTAATTAAGTGAGGCAGCAAGTTTGACAAGTGTATAGATATCAAATCAGTATTTGGAATCATATCTGTCTAGCTCCTTCCTTATGCACTTATCGTGTTAATTTATATTCGAACAGTCGGACAAACAGATTTGGAAATTTTATTTAAAATTTGATAGAAAACTGTAGTTTTAATGCGAAGACTGTATATCAAATTTCACTCAAATCGCTTCTGAGTTATGTTTGTCACAAACAGAGAAAAAGACGTTCATTTTTGAAAAAAAAAAAAAAAAAAAAAATAAAAAATTTTTTTTAAAAAAAAAAAAAAAAAAAAAAATTAAAAAATGTGTTTTGCAACTAAGGGAGATTTAAAATATTGAAATTAGTCAAAATTTCACTTTCAAAATTTTTGAAAACTACAATTTTCTACACTAGGCATATGAGAAAGTAAAAAGATGTTTTAATGTCCTTATGAGGGTCGCAGAACTAACAACTTTTAATCATAGAAGACAGATATTAGAGCTGGTAGAGTCTCTTCCTCTTAGTCGTTATTTTGTTTTTATTTATTTACTTTAAACTTTAGTTTTATTTACTAAACATATCATAGTAAGGCGCAAAAAAAAATCCATATTAAAAGTATTATTAAATCTATATTTGCACTTTCTGTGACTACATCTACTCAGAGGAAGATAACTATTCTTCAGAAAGGGAAATGTACTTTGAAATATATGTTTAGGCCAATACTCTTCAGTTAACAGGAAATATTAAATGCAGCCTTACATTTAAATTAAAATCTAATATTTAAAATAATTTAAATTTTAAAAATTAAGGAATTGCATCATTTGGTATTGATAGTACGAAATTTAAGTTAAGAGAAATGAAAACTGACTTTAACAAATTATCCTCTCAGAATTGTTAAGAATTAAACTGAATTCGGTTATTGTTTAAAATGAATAATATTAGGAAATAAAATCTTAACAAACATTTGTTTCATAAAAAAGCGATCTTTTCAGTATATAACAGTATCTTTTCAGTATTTACGTCCATACGTTAAAAGCTACTTAACTTCAACACTTTATTATATACATACGATGCCTTAGGCTTTTTTATAAAATGGATCCTAGAAAAAAGCCGTCATAAGTTGCAAACCAATAATAAACTAATTATATTAGAAAATGATCTTAATATTAATTAAAAACCCAACATTTAGCAAAAATGCTCCAAAAATGTTATATTAATACAAAATTCATTTACACAATGGGTACTACATAATATCGAACATAAAATTAGATGCATATAACGCGTTAGAATTCCATTATAACCGGAATTCTATTATAAAGAGATATCAAGAAAAAATCAATCAAAAAGCATTACTAGGCAATAACAAAATGATTGCGTTAGAATATCTTCCAATCAGAAAAGAACATATTCAGCGTATTGGTAAATCATTTATTACCCACTCAAAACCATATCTCGATTCCCAAATCAATTGCAAACAATAGATGTAGGAAAACTTTTCCATCCCACAGACTACTTACAAATGATGCATAGAAATCCTCTGCAGATAAATACAGAGAAAAGTTCTTTCAAACCTATCCCTAGCAAACAAAAGAATATTTAACTGAAACTGACAACAAATGCAGAACAAAACTATTGGCATAAACGTATATGCTACAAATCAAACGGTTTCTAAAGATGCTGCAATTCCAAAAGCAATACATACAAGTTCGACGGCATAGTGAAAAGATGAAGTATCACTTAGGATGCTTTATAGTCATAAACATCTGATACATCTACTGATATTAAATTAATTCTAAAAATATTCGAATTCAGCTTTCGAAATATCTTTTTTAGTACGTTGCAATTCGAAATGAATAATTCGTCGAAACGCATTAAGACACAAAATAATTTAACTAAACGGCAGTAAATATAAACGAATAGATACTTAAAAAAAAATATCAGGGATACCTGGAAACTCCCCCCTTCCTTAATACGGAAGGGACTTCATCCATTTAATCCAAAATTGAAAATGTATAAAACTTAAAATTACATTTTAAATATATGCATAAAGTTAAAAAAATATATAGATATTTTTAATTTAAAAGATATTCGGATCTTTCGACCGAAACATCTAAGCCCGATAAAGCTTCAGTCTCGTCTATCTTCATTTTATTTTTTAAATTGACTTTTTTAATTATGTGGCAGTGATTACGAGTATATAAAAATGCATTTAATATATTTGAAACACAAGAGAATTAAAAGAAAAATGTTATCAATAAATGTACTGAATGTAGTATTATTGAAAGGAATATAAAAAGTTATTACAATTAGAAAATAAATACAAACAAATTAATATTATTAAAAACGTGTTTATTTTAACTTGAAAATGAAATAAAATTTTCAATATATAAATATAATTTAAAGCTATTGAAAAATTCCTAATTCATTTTTTATTTAAGTATTTAATCTTTGAAGAAATCTTAATTAATGAGCATCTACAAAACAAGAACACATGTCAATTGCGTTTTCTCTATATTCAATAGCCTACTAAGGGGAAAGTTTGAGTCATTTTTTCCCCTTTCATATTTATTTGCTATTCCCAGATAATATTATAAGAAAATTAAAATAAAGATAAATGAAAAAAAAAAAATCGATACTCGAAAATTTCTAATAAAATGTTTGCTATTGTAATTGAACTAACAACATTACAGACGGTCAGTGACAAATTTGATATAAATCTATATTTTAGATGCTAAAAACCAGGATAAACCCTTTCATCCATCGAAATTTTGGCGTTTAGTAGTTACTGAATTATCTTATACTTTAATAACCAAACTTTTTGAAATAGATTTCATTCAAACTTTAACCTAAAAATGAAAATTAGAGCTTTTAGAGTGTTTTTGAGTTAAAAATTTTCAAGTTCATAGACAGATACAATGTAGAACATGCAATTTTTAGATACAGAAAAATCTCGAACGTATTGTTTGAAAAAATCTCAATTCCAAATTTTTCGATTACTGCAATACTTTTTCTATAATTCGTATGTGGGAAAATTAAAATGGCGGAGACTTTCACTTGGTACCCCAATAATTCAATTCATCTTTAAGAAAATAGCATTTTCAATATTGCACAAAAATTTCTACACGCTTACGGTTATTTCAATAACAATACAACCATCAACTTAAATGTCCAAAGTTCATATAGCTTGGAATAGTAGATACAAAAGAAACACCAAAAGCCAACGAGTCGAAAAACCTCTCTCTGTTCGCTATCAAGCAACGATTTCACAATTTAACTCCTCGCAAGAATGAATGCAGCAGGGTGGCCACGCCATTTCCCCAAATGAACACATCAATGATAGCAGCGCTGTTATCGACAAATCCATAACCTCTGCCTCAGATGGGGCGAAAGCAAAAGAAGATAGACCATTTCCATTTCTAACTCGGAGACCGAGAACACTTCAGATGGCATCAAAGCACATCCGTTGAAAATCTCGGTAGCCCCATTTGGTACTTAGCAGTTCGTAGCAGATATCTGGTCGTCTGAAAGGGATTACAGTCCAGAGTATGGTTGGGCGCTCCTCTTTCACTCAGGCGGGCACTCATTATTGCGTCAGCAGGTTCCCTAAAGCCCCGATTATGTGACCTTTTGATAATAAGCCACGGCTGACTGGTTTAATAAATGTGAAGAGTGAATGGATATATTAATTGCATTAAATCGGCAGTCGGCGTGATTTCTCATATGCTGCAGTCGGATGAAACGTTGAGTCCGATGCATGGAAGGAGACTTAATTCTGGGTTGGAAATCACGACGCACAGCACAAGTCGGGTGTGAGAGTTAACAGACTGAATAAACAGGATTATGCATTGGAATCGCTTTAGATTTGAGTGTAATGTATGTATTGTAATTTCACAGTCAAATTATTCCCTGCGGATTGGGATCGGAGGTTGTGCAGTTTATGTATTAATTTTATAAGATATTAATCACTGTTTGGAAGCAATCATACAGCTGCAATGATCACCCCGGATTTGAAAGTGAACATATAGCGAAAATAACACATAAGCGATTAGCAACTTGGACATTACATAACACATAAAATTAACACATCACAACACATAAAATTAACCGAATAACCAATACAAAAAAAACTTTAGAGCCGCAATTTTTGCTTATTCTTTTTAATCGAATTAAATAACCGATACAAAAGGAACACAAAAAAAAAATACTTTGTCAATCACAGTGTTTCTTTTATTAAATCTGATTGAGGCAAGATAATGGAAGATAAGACTTGAAAACTGAAAATGCAATTCAGTTTTGCACAATAAGATACAGGAAAGCAAAAATGAATGTTAGTTTCTTGAAAATTAAAAAAAAAATTACAGCTAATTATTTTTTCCTCTAATTTCAAAATGGCTAGGGCAATACGGATGAAATCAAGTGAAAGATAATGTGACTGATTTGATCTATCGCATGCTTAGGTTAAAAAATAGTCGTAATTAGGGAATGAAGAGATTTTAGCCCAATTCCCAATTCAATCACGTGCGAACTTTTAACGCCAGTTGGCGTAACGCACATATCTCACTTTCCTAAGACAGTTGAGGTAATGCAATGCAGATTAGAAATTTTTTATTTCCTTTATTCTGTATTCTTTTAATTTAAAAGTACTTCAGAATGAAACTGAAAGATCGATCAATTAAAAACATTTGTTTTTAAATACATCAAACACAAAGAAAATTAATAGAATCGTTTGAAATAATCGGTCGAGATTCTCCTAAGCCTAACCTCAACTCTGTTGGGAAAAAAATTCACGAGGACTTACTCATCTTTGTCGGGATTTGGCCTCAGCGTTTTGGCACGTTAGTTTTTAATTAATAAAAAAATTAACCACTCAATTAACCAGAAAAAATGTAACCTATGTTCTGACTATAATCTATCTTTGTACTAAATTTCATCCAATTCTGTAAAGTCGTTCTAGCGTGATTGAGTAACAAGTATCCATCAATCCATCCAAACCTTAACATTTATTATATATATATACTCAGAGAGAGAGGGAACAGAAGAGCAAAAAGTTGAAAGAATCCGAAATATTCCCTTCTGTGACAATTGACAATAAGATTTTGATAGGGATTATTTTTCCTTGATTCGTGTCGATTTAGGACTGAGAAATTTAAATATTTTTAAAAGAATGAGGCAAACATTAATGGTTTTATTCTCTTCTATTGGAGAACGCGAAAATGTAGAAGTAAGCAATTTTAAAGAGTGATTGTGGAATTAGTTAAAGAAAAAAATATGAGAACTGCACTGAGAAATAAAAGAACATTTTAGAATGAAGCAAATATGGGCTAAATTAAGATTTCAAAAATGCAGGAAATCAATTAGGGTTTAAATTAGATTTTTAAAATATATAAATTTTAAATTATCCATTTTTGAAAACAGACTTCTTGGTGAAATCATTAAAAAATCACGCTCATAAAAATATTTCCATTTAAATAATGCCTAAATTTATTTGGGCACTAATTGCAACTAATCTTTAGATGAAACTAGAGATTTAAAATTCTTCCTATATTAATAAAGAGTAAATAATTCATTAGAAAAAACTCATAAAATCTATAACTATTTAATAAAGATGCAATGTTAACTTTCAAGAGAAATGACAAATATACCAAAAAAACCAAAATATTATTGCAACTAAATCAGGAACAGTAGATTGTATAAACAAATCATAGACACTAAGAATCTCAGAAAAAGTCAAACATAACACTTTCCAGACACAAAAGATAACTTCCGCGTAAATTAACTGCTTCCTTCCAAATATTTATACACATCTTTTAAAAAATATTTTTACTATTTTTCATTTTACATAAAGAAGTAATAACAAAATAGCTTTCACATAAATGCAACTTAATGGGGTTCCAATAAGAGAATAATATTTTCTTGTTTAACTATGCATTAAGAATGTGCATTACGAACGCATTAATAAGCATATAAAACATTATTAAAAAACATTTATTCGAAAAGGTTTATTCATGCAGAGGAATAATATATTTGAGGAAGAAAAGGGGAAAAAAGTATCTCCTTTAGACAGCTTATAAAGATAAAATTATTATTCTTCCCTTCTTGTCATACTTGGCAAACATTTTGCATAAAATATTGTCTTTGGCGTTCGGATAAGATAAATTTTATGGCATTTTCTAACTTAAAATTTCAAATTATCGATATAGTCAATGCAAATTAACTGCTTCATCTGCATGCCAAACGGAAATTGAAGTGCAGTACTAATAATTAACTTAAGAACAGAAGGAAGAGAAATGTGGATGATGTACATTGCTATTTTTCTCGAAGCGTTCTACTTTTTGAATGCATAATGTTAATAAAAACTTCACTAGCTGTGGCAACGATTTTTATTTTTTAAACTAGAATACATCATCTATTATATGGTCCAATAAAACTTGAAAATAAAAATCCATTCCTTTTAAAATAAAATCTTTTAAAAATATAAGCTAACAAAAAAATAAATTAACAATAACAAACAATAATTCAAATTTATTTTCTAAAAAATTAATGAACAACAAGTATGAATACATTAAAACGGTTTGTAAATTTATAATTAACTTTTCTGAGGAATGGAATAAAGCAACCGAAATATAATAATTGTAGAAGTTAGAATTTAAAAAGATTGAAAAAAAAAAGCATATGTTTATAGTAACGGATCCAATACTAAGTGGATCATAAGTAATTTTTAAAACAAATATGTCTTACAGGTCAGTTAAGTGAAAACTGAAAACGAAAAGCTTTATTATAAAATTTGCTATAACATTTTTTTTGTTGTTGTTATTAAAGATCTATAAATGAAAATAGTTGCATTTTTGCTTGATGGCATTTAAATACTGTCAGAAATAAAAAGATGAAAATTTAAGCGGCAGTTTCAGCCACATTTCCACCGAGTTACACCTTTGATTAGGAACTATTAGTAACCCAACTGCATATATTAAAATAAATGACATATAGCATACTTATATGGAATTCCCTACTTATTAGCTTGTAAGTAAAAATGTTTTTTTTAACAGAAAAAGTATTCTTGCAATAAATCCTCTTACATAAGACACGTTTGTACAGCTCCGTATAAACAGTAAAGTAACAACAAAATATAAAGATAATATCAAGCTTCGCATCATCCTCACAGTTTTATGTCCAGGGGCAATTTTTTGAAACAAAGCGCTAAAATTTGCATAGATGCCAGGCGATAAAGATGTTTTGCAATATCTTACATGATGTCATTGTTGTAAGTTTATTATATACTAGCCGCCTTTGGCGACCAGCTGGCTCGCCATGAGTAAAGCGTTCTAAAATTTTCAATTAAATTACATATTCATTAGCCTTGAAGTAATTCCGGGCATTGATTGACCTGAAATTAGTATTTTCTTTAAGATGACGGACGGAAAGTTCTAAAAGTACACCTTTTCCTAATAATATTCTTTAATTTTATAAATCAGTCAGTTTTAACCATCGGTTATGCTTCCAAAATATTAAAAAAAATTTGATTATGTTGCCAAAATATTAAATATGTTTTTTTAAAGAAAGCGAGAAAGGGAAAAAAAGTATTAAATTAATGATACAGATACTGCAAACGATTACATAAATATGCCATTAAGTCGGGATTTCAATGCATATCCTGTCAAAATTCAATCAAGTTTACCGTAAATAAAGAAGATTTATTGAGTTAATGATATATACTATATTGCGAACGATTGTAGAAACCTTTGCTTTGCATTTATTTTTTAAAGAAAATATCACATTTTATATTTATTTTATTTTATCCAGTCACGTGCTGAAAGTACCATTTCTGTAGATTTATTTTGCGATGGTAATTTTTTTTTTTTGGACTTCCGGCATTCTTTTATTTTATCCAGTCACATGATAAAAACATGGTTAAAATATTTCTTTAAAAATTCATTAAAAATAGAAGTTTACATTATAAATTTAAAAAACTGATACCATTAGAAAGCTAATTTTTTTATCTTTAAATTGATATAAAAATCATGTTTGTCCAATAATATTTTCGGAAGTTGGAACTGTATCGCCATTCTTAAATGCAATTAAAAATTAAACAAACTATAAAAGCTTAAGATCTAAAGAGAAATAAATATATATATATAACATGAACTCAAATTAAAACTTCAGACATTAAAAATAAGAGAATCCATAAATTAATCTGAACAGAGTTAATACATCATCACTGAATGTTAAATTTAAACTATTACATAACATGAAGCATTTCTCATTTTGTGAATGTTTAAATCTAAGTAAGAATTAGTAAATTCAACATTAAACTGAGGTAAAGGGATTAAAATTCAACAACCAAAATTTCTGAATTGCCTAAAGGTATCTTAGCCCCAAAATTAATTTATTCGTCATTTAATGGTATAAAAGATCTTTAAATTTAAAATGAAATTAAGCAGAATTTATGCACTTCGCTTTAAACATTTGAGATATTCTATTATTTAAAATAATCTTTTAAATTCTTAGAGAAAGGTATGAAAATCATAGTTTTAAATCAAGATGTATATTTAGTTAGTCGGAAGGAAATACAATGCCTAATTAGACAAAAGAATAAAAGAATATGGCACAGGAACCAAAACAAGGCGTACTTCAAATAAAAAGATAACTAAGTTATGAAAAAGGCTATTATTCAAATAACTCTATTAATGCAATGCCGCTGCTTCTTTATTAATAATGAAATAACTTACAATGATAAATTCGACTCAATGCAAACAAAGCCATGCATAAATAAAAGTGTTAGTGACATCGTAGAATATATTTCAAAGAGGGTGAGACACTACATTTTATTATTTATTAATGAAAAATTTTATATTTAGTTTTCAGTTTTGATCACCATTGTTATTAGAATATAAATCTAAATAGTTTTATTCAAACATTTAATTCAAAACAATCACGCATATCACAAAAATGTTTGTTGTTATTCTTTTTCCAGCAAAGACGATTGCCAAAGTAAAATGATTGAGACACGCACAAAACAGAAACAACACATTTCAGCATGAAAACGTATACAACTGCTATATGTTTTATTAAAATACAATCCATTCAGTTTAGATTAGATTGCAATACTCAAATATGTCCCAAAACAATGGAACGAGCATTTATTTTCCTAAATATTACTTCTAAATTCTTCTTTTAATTATAAAATTTCATTACATAATTATATGAATACATTTTGAAATGAGTGACGCTTAAAAATGACATATTTATAGGTTCTTGCAATACAAAAATGACAATACATAAAACAGTTTTCTTACATTTATGTATGCATAATCAAACTTTCTCACTTCAACATAAACAAAATTTGCTATATATATATATATATGAGTTAATTACAAAGTTATGCTGGAAACTATTTACTTTTGAAATGCGAATGATCTAGATAAATATTAGCCGATTAAAATATCATTCAACCAACATGAATTTTAAAATTCCTGCATCTCAGCGATTCCCGAAATAGCTGCCAATTAATACAGTTCCATTTCATTAATTGAAGACAGAAACGTATAATATTGTTTTAGCTCGAAAACTAAAGAAGAACTTTTATTATTTGCTTTGTAGATGTAGCAAAGTAGTTACTTTATCCTTCAGCTATATATCTGAAAATGCAGCGAAAGGATTTTTGGGAATCAAAATAAAATAAAAAGCATTAGCGCCTTTCATTTATATTAAAATGCGTTACTTTTAAATATCGATCTTGGGATTTCAGTAAGATTAAAAGTTCATCCAATTTATTTGCACAAAAACTGTCATTAACTTTACATAATAATAAAGAATAGTTGAATAATATTTCTTCTATTTGAATTCAAACTTATAAATCAGAATACTCCAAAGGATAGTTCGAAATATTCCAGAATATTTATTATTAAAACTTATAGAATATGTCAGAATGTTAATAAATAGCTTTCAAAAAATTATAAAATGTAGTACAAAGTTGAGGACGGTTTCACAATGCAATTATAATAATATTTGAGAACGCTCTGAAAACACTATAATCTTCTAGAAATTCTTATATTTTTCCAAAATAATAAGAATGTAGTGTCTAATCGAAATCATGAATTAATATCGATCGGTTAATAAATAATTATTGTCCCGTGTCAGAATGTAATAATTCTTTCATTAAGGAAGATATACGAAACAAATACACAAGTCTATAAATCCAAATAATCCAAAGAATGGTTCGCAATGTTCCATAATATTATAAAAATGTTGATTTACAAAATGCAGTAATGATGTTGAAGATGGCTCCAGATTGCAGTGATGTTCAATAACATTCGAGAATGCTCTAGAACGCACCAAAATCTTATAGAAATCCATTTAAAAAATGTCAAATTTCCAAAATGATAATGCGATTGAAAATATTCTAGAGTATTTCCACCCTAATACAGTGTATTATGATTCTCGACCCTTCAAAGAAATTGGTGTCTAATACATCAATCAATATCCATCGTTTAATAAATATTCATTGTCTCAAAATAAATCCTTTCGTTTAGGAAGAGATATAAAGCAAACGTTCTTTACGCAACGACAATAAATACCTTAACCATTAATTTACATGTATAACCACTGAACTGCAGCATCAATATTCTCAACGCCTACAGGATTTCTTCTCAAAAGACTTCCCCCAAAAATATTCCATTCACAATCCGTGCCAGTCTGACAAAACACAGTCGAGCTTTGCTTTGGTCAAGACGGAATTCACGCATATCCTTGGGGATTCGTCTGGTCAAAGCGAAAAAAGAATTGCCCCGTTTTATGATAGCGGCAGAAATTGAGTCATGTTTATGACATGACGATAAAAGGAAACTAACAGCATTCTTGTGGCCGGATTCAATTCCAGGAGCACATTGTTCCCTTCAGGTGGCTTTCTCGCTTTATCTTCGGTCTCTCGGCACAGAAATTTGTTTGCTTTTACTTTCTTCGTCCCACCTTTTCTATCTAATTTCTTCTTTTATGGGCGGTTTGGCTGGTGGATTGTTAAGAATGAATGGTCCACCTCGATGGCTTTTTCTGCGCATTTATTTTCCGGTATAATTCGGCACATTATATAACTATCTGTTCAAAATATCTATATTCTTTTCCTTTCCAACTTATCCCATTTCTTTTTTCCGATTTCATTGCAAAGATTTGAAATAGATAATAGCCGAACAAGTAAAAGTCATTAGATAAAAGTGCAAGATGAATAAAATGTTACCACAATATTTGATTTTATACAGATTCTGAGAATAATAATATTGCATTTTATTTCTATTCTTATCAAAATTTCATTTTCAAATCAATTTTATTGTTCTATTTCGCTTGAGATAAATACAAACTTATTCTGAATTCAAAACAGCAAAGTTTTTTTTCACAAATATAATTTTTGTTTTGTTACTTTACATTGTCTGAAGAGTATTGCAATTAAAACAGAGACAAATTGATCATGTTGTTAAGCTCGATTGAATAATGATTCTTAAAAATTTAAATACTAGCAGCCAGCTGGATTGGCATTTTAAACTTCAATTAAATTCAAAGCAAAACTTGACGATCAGGTTTATATCAACAAAGAACGATTTCACCTGTGATATATGTAATCCTATTCTATATTCAATAATTTAATTTTTTTCACGCCTATAATTTTGTTTTGTTACTTCACTTCCTGACAATATCAGAAACCCCTAGAAAAAAAAACGATTGCATAGTTAAACTTAATTAAATAATGATTTGTATTTAAATACAAGCAGCATTTAGTAGGTTGTATTTTAATTTTATTTACATTAATTGCATTGGTTTGTCAGTAGCATATGCTGTTTTAATTTCAATTAATTTCAATAATTTGACAGCCATGTTTCCATCAACAAAGAATCTCTGACCTTTAAATATAGGTTATGTTATTTTAATAGCAAATTCACTTCAATTATTTTAATAACCTTGGTTTTCTTGTTTTTATTGTACAAATAGACCCCTCCTATGCCATTAAAACATAATTGTATATGTTACATGTTTTCTATTTTCACGTTGATTCTAAAGATTTTAACTTCTGCGATATCAATCTTCATGCTTTATTCGTTAAATAAACTACGAAATGATCACAATTTTTCTCCTTCAGCTTTTAAGAGTGGATAAAAATCACACAATTAATTATTTGATGAAACAATGAAAATAATTTAAATTTCATTGCAATAAGAAAACTACCTTTGAAAATACAAACAATAAATGAAACAATAATTTGTAAATTTCATAACATAAACAGCATGAAAATCTAATTGGTATTATTAAAAATACAATTTTAAAATACTGTAAGGATAATTTTTTAAATAATAAATTCGGAAGTTAGAGCCATGAAAACTCTAAAATTTGCAAAATTTTTAACCAATAAAATTTTATACAACTCGTTCCTGGACGGAAATTTTCACCTCACTAAATATATTTGTGTCGAATTAGGAGCTCTAATTAAGTAAGGTAACTCCTGTAAGACAAATGGCCTACGAATCGTTTACAGACACCCATACACGTATTCTCATTTATTATCACTAAATTGTTTGATTACATACGTTGAGAAATAGTGAAATGATAAAGTAACATAGTTCATTTTGATACAGACCAAAGAATTACGCAAAGTTCCTTTTGCCACAATTTCTTGTTTGCACGAGTCATTGCGACAGACAGACATTTTCTCAGAAATGAGTTCAATAAAAATAGAATGTGTTTTAAAAGAAACTTATAAGCTCAATAAAAACTGAAAATTTTCAATAGAAAAACGAATTTGTGTAGTAAAAAAACGAAAATGTTCAGTAGAAAAACGAATGTGTTATAATAACAACTGAAATAAAATTAGGATATCTGGATTGAAATCATCACCAGTCTAATCCTAAATATAATTCCAAACGATTATTGTTATGATTTTTTTTTTTTTTTTTTTTTTTTTTGTCTATTGTTAAGAACTTTGATAGCCGAAACTTTTGAATCCCATAAACTGAAGTCTGAAATCTGGATTATATACAAAATGAAAAAGTTAAAAGATTACACATGATCAGAATTTCAAATCATGCGAGAGTAAGAAGATTAAATGTATTCAGACTTACATATAATATTAGTGACAAATAAATACATCAATAAAACCATAAACAATTCTTTTTCAGAAGCTATTAACTTTACTTTTTTTTTTTTCAAGATTTTTACAGAAAAAAATATTTGGAGTGAAAATAAAATTACGAAACTTATTTTCATATGTATAAATCATGCTTTTTTTTTCTTTTCTTAAGATTTTAAAAGGCATCGAAGTCGAAAGGGTAATTTTCATGCATTTTGAATTTTCAAGTGATTCATTCGCATTCAAGCTTAAATATTAGGCGGATGATAAATGAGGATTTTTGATTGATGATTCAGCCATCAATTTTAATACGAAGCCAATTCTTTTCGATTAACAGAAAAGAAGAAAGACGTAATAATGAAAGAAAAATTTTCAAATATGAAAGGAATTCTATCACAAGCCATATACGAGAAAGGGTGAGAATTCGGTTAAAGAAAGGAATACACAACTTAAATATAAGATCACTGCTAAAAAATATAGCTAGGATGTTTTAATGGATGATGGGTAAATGAGCATAAATCATTCAAAAATTATGTTTATTATTCGAATAAGTCATTAACCGACAATTGATTCAATATACATAAACATTTACATTTAAATCAGTCATTAATGTATGTTCACATAACAGATTTCTAAGGATATTTGATTTTAGAGACCAGTGAAAGTAAAGTGGTCTCCCAAAAACTTTCTCACATACTCTGTAATAAAGACTTGTTACTTTATCATATAACCGTTTTATATCGATGGCTCAGTTGGGTAATAAAATAACAATATGTGAATTTGTAAAGAAATTCTGGCATGGCGCAACTCAATGTGGGATTTTTTTTTAATTTAGAGAGGTGGAAGGGGTGGGTGGGTTAAGGTTTAACTAACCTTCCAGAATCAAAATATGAATCAATGGTTATGTAAAGACATCAAATAATGGTGAATAAAAAATACCGTTACCTCTTTTTTATAACAATTCAACATTTTAAACGCTTAAATAATTACTTTTTCGAATTGAATATTCTGTAATATTCACAGATGCAAATAAATTCATTTAAAAACATTGATTCGAACGAGAATTCGGAATACCAAACTTTAAGAGATTCTGTGACAATATCCAAATATTAAATCGATCCAAAATCCGTATTATTATTCCCACATTCGCAATACTTCATGCTTAATTGAAAAATGGGCTTTGCTCACAATTTTTGGAAAATATGCATACATTTAACACTTCGCACAACAATATTAATTAAAAATATGCTTCGAAAACTAATAACTTTAGATTCAACGTCGCAGCCAGCGGCGACATCAATGAAACGAATAAGAATAAAGCTATAAAAAAGAAAACCAATGGATAATAAAAGTATAATTTACTGAAAAGGCGCTTTCTCTGATGAGGTTCTGGAACACGCTTCAGTTAAAGATATTCTTAATTAAATTCCCTTTCTTAAATTTCTCAGTGTCTCGCTGTCACCTAGCAAAATAATAAATAAACAAGAATAATATATTTTCTCCATCACGGATGCATCAAACCAAACACTCCCATTTCGCAAACTTAATGAATATTGAAGTCAACTACAAGGAGATTTAAATTGTTTCAAATAATAGTTTTACACGATCAAAGATAAGAAAATGTTAAACATGTTAGATTTTATTTACGGTTGTCAAAATGAATTTTAAACGAGAGTTTACTTTATGTAGTTGATACATTAAAAGGAATGATTAACTAAGCCAGAAGTTCTTCATCTCATTAGAATCGTGTTAAGTATTTATGATGCACATCTATTAATTTGACACTCTGGAATGTATATACAATAGCTGCAGGCGTTATGTCTCAAGGAATATATTATAAATACCATAACGTCATAAAATTCAAATGAGCATTCATGGGGCTTAGATAATTTATTTTAGTAATGGTTTTATCAAAATTCTTTTAAGAAGGAAATAATAAAAATCCTAGAAACATTTAAAATGCAAAACATAAACAAAAAATCAGAAAACAGTAAATTCACTTGTTAAATATGTATGACATTGTAACATCAAAACATATAATGTAACATCTAATCATACTATATATTGCAATCTCAAAAATCAAAGCGAAGCTTCAGGGGAAAGCGACAATTCCAAATTTAATAATCATGGAAGTTTAAAATGAAATTAGGCTTCCCATTTTCTTTTATTTACGTTATTAAATTTACAAGAACGATGCAAAGTCAAACGTAATTAATTTAAAATAAATAATCATTCAAAAAACAATACAAGACTAAGGAAACAAATTTGTCTCTAAATAATAAGATGCTCGTTTATTAAACATTTTAAAGAAGTATTGCCGCAATTATAAAAGAAAGAGAAGAAAAGTAGAATTTATTGTATATGTGAGTTGAAGGTGAAAAGAAAATGAAAAAAATTATGAAAAGTATTTTATTTAAATTTGATAAAATCACTAATATTCATTCAAAATTATTTAATTGAATATATAATTCCAATAGGAAATAAAAACTTTTTCATAGAATGCATAATCCTTCATATTAAACAGTCGGTTTAAAAACAATACGATTTTTTTTTTAATTTTGAGAACGAATTCGCCATTTTGATCAATATCTGATGACAAAGACGAAACTTAAGACTATATGTAGCATATTTAAGCATTTATTGGTTGGGAATATTGAATGTCAATTTATGCTTGTTCCATTCTGTGTCCTCGGTGAATATCTAATTAGAGTACAAAGTACCACTTGCACCACTTCTTCATTTACATCACACACTGGGTTAAGAACCAAATTTTATAGTTTCTAAACTTTGGAAATGATTTTGAAAAAGGTTGGATAAACAGCTTTGGCTCCATGCTTCACATAAACACACTGGATTTCACATTCCAATAGGTATTAGAGCGTAATATCCAGATTCAATCATATCACCTCACTTGATTTTGGAGTACAATAGCCAAACCCGACCATTTAATTCCAATCAGTTTTTCAGTAGAATATCCAGATCCAATTATTGCATTCCAATCAGTTTTGGAGTAAATAGCCAAAGCTGACTATTTAATTCCACTCTGTTTTTCCGTGGAATATCCGCATCAAATCATTCCATTCCACTCGGATTTGAAGAGGAATGTAGGATCCACTAGTATAAAAAGGCGTGGAATGCTCATTAGGAACCAAACGTATCTCTACTTCATCAAACTTCCACATGCATGGTGTATTGATGTGCATGAAGTATTGAGCAAGGAACGGGTTTCGAATCTGGAGCCCTCAAGACACATTGACCAAACAAGAAACATCCCTGATCAGATGGTAATCTCTAAGAAATTTCACTGAATCTTTAGGTTCATGTTTACTTTTGCATCATAAAGCATGCGATTCGTTTAGACTTGCTGTTATAACTATTGGGCAACTTTATGTCGCAAGGAAACGATAAACGCTTTTCGGGAGTTCTTTGTAAGAAGCACATTTCTGACATTTATATTCCTTTTTGAAGTTGAATTTTGTGGGGTTTTTTATTTTTATTTTGCTTTAATTGCACCGTTTTAATTCAGAACTTGCATAACAATTCAAAATTCATAATTTAGATAGAGTTAAAACCTTTCCCTCCTCTTTATCTCATTAATATTTAAACAACATCAAAGTCTACTATTTCAGATGCAAAAACTCGAAAGTAATTCTAAATATTAAAGATATCCATAACGACATTTTGTTAACAAATTGAAATTGAAGTTGAAAAGCGGCTGTGAGACCAATAACCGAACATTTGTATTACAATTGGTAATTTTAATATAGTTTACTTTTCATTTTATTTCTAAATAAGTTTAAATGAGCAATAAAAATTAATATGTGAACCACAAGAAATTCGTTAATAACAGCATAAAGAAAATCTGTTCTAATACGAAATGAAAAATTCATAAACGGTCAGAAATTTTACTTAAATATTTTCATAAAATAAAACTCAATCGAGTAGCCGAAATTCGATGTCCCTAACTTTTACTTACAGATTTTATACAACAAGTAAATAAAATTTTATTTTTCGATCAAACATTCCCATACAAGAGAAATAGTGAATAATTTATATCTGCAGATATATGTACACAAACATTTCTCGACTTCAATTCGAAGTATTTTAATAAAACTGCTATCGAATTCTCATACCGATATAGAATACGGAGATCAGCAGAAGAAATCAGAGCAGATACTCGATAGAAATATACATCCACACACATATGCAGTTTCAATTTCTGGCTTTGTTATTGAAAGTGGAGTTCAACTAGTTATTCTCGAACAGCTAGAAATGATGGAAATTTTTACTCGCTGTCGATTAGAAAGTAGTTTCGGGCTTTCGGTTGAGAAGGCATCAGGTGCAAAGGAACAAAAATAAATGCAAGCGAGAAAATAGTTGGGCTGCAGAAAAGGATATTAATCATAAAATTTGATGGATAAAACCGCCGAAGTCAGAATGCATTAAACGAACTGTAGATGGCATGGGTTAGTGGTAGATTTAGGTTAATTGGAACGCAAAGCAGAGTGCTTATGTACATTTATTCTTTCCCATGTTTCTTTTAAGACGGCCAATTTTATTTCACATTTAAGGGGAATTTCAACATTTGAAGATTTAATTTTATTTAATTGATTTTTTTTTAATTTTATTTATCTTTTGCCTATGTGTTTTATTTATTTATTTATTATTATTTATGATTCCAGAATCAAGGCAATCATGTTTGTACATGGCATCATTGAAGCAAATGTTCGGTTTTATAAAATTTTTATTAACTAAATAAATGTAATGAATCATAGGAATTTGATTAATTATACTCTATAAAGTGTTAATATTATTCTTAATATTTTATCATTTATTATCGTCAATTCTAGGCAATAGCCTAGTTGAAAATCTGCCATTGGTATGCTTTCATACACAGATGATTTGTTACATTATAGATTTATCTATACTTATAATAAAGCTCAATGTGTGTGTGTGTGTGTGGGTGTGCGTGTGTGTGTGTGTTGGCGCTCTACAGGCCAGACCGTTGGACCTACAGCTACCAAATTTGGTACATGTATACCTTGGAGGTCGGGAATGTGCACCTCGGAGCCCTTTTTTCGAATTTTTAATTAGAAATTGAATTAATTAAAATTTAAGCAAAATTTCGACGTTTTTCCGCTATAACTTCCGGAAATATTACTGCACAAACATGATTTTTACATCAATTTAAAGATAAAAAAATTAGCTTTCTAACGGTATCAGTTTTTTAAATTTATAACGCAGGCTTCTATTTTTAACGAATTTTTAAAGAAATATTTTAACTATGTTTTTATCACGTGACTGGATAAAATAAAAGAATGCCGGAAGTTCAAATAAAAAAAAACTATCATCGTAAATCAAATCTGAAGAAATACAACTATCAGCACGTGACTGAATAAAATAACATAAATATAAAATGTGATATCTTCTAAAAAAATAAATGCAAGGCAAAGGATTCTAAGAAATCGTTTGCAATATTTATGTCATTAATTCCATAAAGAATCTTTATTTACAGTAAACCTGATTGAATTTAGACAGGATACGCATTGAAATCCCGACTTAATGGCATATTTCTATAATCGTTTGCAATATCTGTATCACTAATTCAATAATTTTTTCCCTTTTTCGCTTTCTTTAAAAAACATTTTAACATTTTGGCAATATCACCGAAAAAAACATTTTTAATATTTTGGAAGCATAATTGATAAATTATTAGAGCATTAAACTCAAAAAGTTTTTCCGAATAAAGTTACCGACTCTTTAACTACTAATAACTGAATCTTTTAACTTAAACTATTTCTTAAATTTTGGCTAATGAATATGGGATTTAATTGGAAATTTTAAAACGCATTACTCATGGCGAGCCAGCTGGTCGCCAAAGGCGGCTAGTGTATAATAAAGTCTCGGATATACGAATTGACCGGACAATTTTTATTTCGCATCATTAAAAACACGGTTGATAGAGAATAACTTTAAAATTGTGATTTTTATTTCAAAATGGTTTTTTTTTCTGTTTTGTAATAAGTAACAAGCTTATTTGTAATAAGTCAAAAGTCATGCCAAAATATATTTTAATAATTTTAGTAAAATCAAAATTTTAAGAAATCTCTCTACTAATTATCAAGTTAAGACGCATTCTTCCACACATTAATGTTTATAAGAAGTTAGCAAATGCTATCAATTGTGGCTTTATTATTATTTTTAAATTTATTTTGCATTTCTACAAGCGTTTTTCGGATTCTGGGAAGTCTGATTAAGAGATTTATTAAAATCTTGAGTTCTAATATTGTAACAAATGCAATATTTTCCTTAGAATTCGTACACGAAGTAAAAAACATTTAATTCAAAAGAAACATTATTAAATTTAAACCCGCAATGATCATGTACATCAATAATTCATTCAGAAATGATTAACTAATGAATCAACACATGAAGTACAATCTTAAAGTATTAATTTGTTAGGTTAAGTTTTAACTTAACAAGTTCAAGATGGATTCAATGGATAATCAAAAATAGGGCAAATACCAAAGCCAGTGTTAGAATATACAATCAAACGCAGAGGACAATATAGAAAAGCAGATGATAAACTCTTGAACATCTCAACATTTTTAAGTGTCCATCGTACTAGATTTAAATACGAAGCAACACGGTGTGACGAGTTCTATGTTTCACAATGTGATGGGAAAGAAAAAAAACTTTTTGTTTTGGACGCTACCCTTTCCATTGATCACAGATTATTGGAATTCTTTTCATGTCTGCATACTAGATTTTATTTATCTAAATCGTTGTATTTTTAAATTAAATTTAAACACACATACATGCAATTCTAACGTACAGCACTACAAATTTAGGGATATAAATACAAGAAATTTCATCCATATAGTTCTTTACATATTTAAGTTGTATCATGTCCATGTGCATATAAATACAGATTTTTCTTTGACAGACAGCGTTCCAACTTTAATAGAGATCTATAAATTTGATTTTATGTTTATAGATCGAATTTCATAGTCTATTTAAATGTGTTCTTGAATAATCAGGTTCATAGATAGATGCATGGATATAATTCCGAAAATGCGTTTTTCGGGGTGGTCTGAAATATGGAGATGACGAATATGAATTTCTTGATTACAATAGTTTAATTTTGTATATGAGGAAGTATAAATAAAGAAAGCGAAAACAGAAAATAATATAAAACACTAAAACAAAATAATAAAGCATATGGAAACAGTTATAGATAGCCTACAATTAGAAATAACTGCAATACATAATTACAGTAATCGCATCAAATAATACTCAGACATGCCATATATAAAGCAATATTTATCATTCGCATCATTCCAAAGGCGTATTTTGCCTTTGGAATATAACGATGCATAAGTATGAACAATATACGTTGCATGACTGCTTGTTTTATAAATAGAACATCGTTATTTTTAACAATTCAGTGATAAAAAAAAAACATTAAACAAACTTCCTCGGAAATAATGAATCGAAACGAAAACTTTCAGATAAGTCTTCTATTTGAAAGAGCGGGACATCCTTCAAGATTCCGGCATCCTACAGTTAGGAAAAAAAGTAAGGGTGGAAGACAAAGCGGCGAAAGGAAATCCGGGCGCGAGGACCGACGTGGAAATGAATCGGGCCGTGATAAAGACAGATTCGAAGATTACACCCTGGGCTCAATCCATTCAGCATCCAACGTCGGCCAGGAAGCGTCGCCTCGGGTGATTGATCGGGATGGGAACTAGTTTAAAGAAGGCTGAAGATGCAGACAATTGCGGCAATTTTGCCTTCCGAAATGCAGAAAGTGGACTTAGCAGGAATCGTTTCTCTTTTCAAAAGACTTTCAAAAGGATTCGCTGGGGAATGCAAGAGACCATTTGGGCGCAAAAATATTGTTAGATGAAATGAATGCGTACTCCGGCTGGTTGGGAAATGAATGTGCAGTCGGGCTGGTTGGGAAATGAATGTGTAGCCGAATGTCTTTATGTGCCACAGAGATTCTCATTTTAACAAAAAAGTAGATAAATACTAGAATAGATATAGCAGCTATTTTAAAATGTTGTAATGAAATATAGATAATTATATGTATGGAAATAGCACAAAAGTATTTAGAATTAGTAAAATATTTCACGCAAGCCGCTTTTAGCAACAGAATACTTCGACAGTAATATTATGTTTAAAATCGCATGTGCAAAACTTATTCTTTATGATTCGAACAACAAAGCATTTATAAATATTAAACAAGCCAGGTATTAAAGTCGTCTTATTTTAATAACTCTATACCAGTTCTGATTATTTTACGAGTGAACCATTCTAATAGAAAAGAATTAATTGATACCCCAGTTTCATTTCAAGTTTGTTTGAGCAATCGATTTAATGTTGCACATGATGCTTTGCTTGATTTGATTTTTTATGTTGTGCAAGGGCCAATACTGGCCAAGCTGTGCCAAACTCACATGATGTTTTGTAGTTGGATAATATCAATTTCAGATTCCTCTTGTAAATCAAGTATACACAGACATGATTTTTTTTTTCTTTATTTATTAGCTTTCATTGTTCAAAATATGCTCTTAAATAAATTAAGGAATTTTGGAAAAAATTGTGGGGCAATTCATTTCAAATAATCATAAAGGTAGTTTTATAATTTTTAAATTATATAAAAACCAATTTTATGCAACATTATCATTTAGAGTTACAGTAGGAAACATCAATATTTACGTTTTATTTTAAATTACTTAATTTAAAAATCAATAATGCTGCCTTTTTAATATTTTCACCCTTTGAATGCATCTGAGAAAAATTCGATAGTTCTAGATCAAACATTTATTCCTGCATAGCGCCAAATTTATTTCATCTTTTCGTTCTATGGGATCATATTCACAGAGATATTCTTGACACCCCAACTTTTAAATCAAAACTGGCCATGTTATGAAATTTTGAACATCACTATAGTATGGCAATCAAATATTTCACATTTTAGACAGATTAAATTAGCTTTAAGGAAATTCGAGACGCTGAATGGTGTATCATTTTCTAAAATAAGTTATAGAGAAGCCGACAATAGAGCATTTTTAGGAGGTTCTAAATTTTGTAAATTGTGCAATGTTAATCACAAAAAAGCGCACCTTTAAAATGTTAAATATCTGTACATCATTTTATTATATACGACTCTCAAAATTTGCTATTCATCAACGTATATATATATATATATATATATATATATATATATACACTTTTATTATTATTTAATTTCTACAGAATTATTGAATTAATAATACAAATATTTTCAAAATCCACAAAAATCTTTTTCTTGCATTTATCTTTTAAGAAAATATAATGTTAAATGCTTATTTCATCAATCTGCAGTAAGATTTAAGCTAATCTTTTAATCTGAGTTTTTATCAATGAGATGAAAATTCGTTCAAAAAACCTAACTTTTCCCATGTTTCCATATAACTTTCCCGCGCAAATTGAATTTTTATCTTTCATTTTTGTGAAATAAATAATAGGAAAATATACTTAAAATATTTATAATTGCAAAAGTAAAAACAATACATATATTAAGAAATTGTATTATAGATAAGAATTCTTTTAAAATTTTAAGATGATGTAAAATCCTCTTTATATTGTAATATTTTCGAAATTTTACTTTTGTACTGTAATATTTTCTTGAAAAAAACATCAAAATTTCACTAAATTAAAATTATAATTAATATTTTTTTTAAATCCCTCCGAGGTGTATGTTTTCATTTTCCAAACTATATATGTAACAAATCTAATAACTCTAAGTCAAACAAACTAGCCTATAGAGGACAAACAAATATGCATAAACATACCCATACGCACACAAACATGCACGCACGGACGCACACACACACACCATAATTATAAGTAAAGATATTATTAAAAAATTTGCGAAGTATTCTCACTTGGCCGGGTGGAAGAGAGAACTGACTGAATATGCTCATCTATTTTCAAGAAATAAGTGCGCGTTTCTGTCTTAAAGTAATGAAAATTATTTTGTGATATTAATATTATTTAATCTCTTACAACAACAGTTATAATTTTAAACAGAATGTAAAATATCCAACATCAAATTAATTAGATGAGATATTTATATTGTACTTCGATTGGATTAGCATCATTATCTTGTGAGAGAGATAAGATTCTGTAAACTTTTAATTAATGGTTTCCGATGCAATTTATATTGAAAACAGAAAGTAAAAATCAATAAATGCACAATTCCATGAAGTCAATGCATATTAAACAAGGTTATGGAAGAAAAAAAAATTTTAATCAATTCCCAATTAAAATAGTTCTTAATATGAAAGAATTTAATAAAAAGAAAGGAAATTTTCATAGCTCGGAGCTCTTTATTCAACTAAAATGATTTCTAGTAAAGGAAGGACTTTTTCTGGGGATTTGATTAAAGAGATATCAGAAGAAAAAAAGGATAAGAAAAAATGAAAAAATACATTTGAAGAATCTCAAACATTATTATTATCTTAAACAAATTATTTCTCTGAATTTTAATTATCTGCCTTATCAATTCGATAAATATTTTTTTATCGGTAAACGCCAATTCTTATAAAGCCGGAAAATGCGTATTTTTTTCCAGCTCTTGTTCAAATATCAAGAATCATATTAAACGCAATTAGCTGAAGGAAAAAAAATAATCAAAAGCCCAGTTTCTTTCAATAACTGAGCGATAAGTGAGTACTTTAAATTCAATAGATTTTTGTAGAATTTTAATTCTGCTGTAATGGCAATATGCCAAATCAAATAAAAGAATTCACGTAATCATTTCTAAAAATACAGCATTTTTTTAAGTGTGAAAAGAAATGAATAATATGGGAAACAGAGACATTTTGAAATAAGTGCAGTCTTAGTAAAATATAAAATCCATTTATTCTAATCTTCAAATAGTCTTTAAAGAGAAAAGAGGTATCAGATATATTACTTGAAATGAAATATTAGCAATTTCTAGAGGATGAACAATCGGAAATATTCAAGAAGACAGTGCATTCACTGGTAAAAGGGAAATCGTAAAAAGAGAGCTTGTGCAGCATTCACAATTTTATGCATTCTGAGAAGGCAAATTTAAGGTTTTTTGCAAATTCAGCAGGTGTAGAAAGACGTCACAAAAAATAACCCCACACCCACCTACCCAATGCTTAAAAAACGGTGTTTATTTTTTGATTTTTTTTTTTTAAGTTAAAGGATTTGAACTAGTTGAAGTTAATGCTGCAATAGTTTTATTTTTTTTTAAAAGTCGGAAAAAATTAATTTTTTAAAAATTATGGATAAATTGAATTTATCATATCACATGCATACTTTATTTCTAGCATAGTTTTTATCTACCTTTTCAGCTCGCATTCACACTAATGTTTATCATTCAACAGCATACTTTTTACCTTATATTTGTGAATTATTTAAAAATTTGTAAATCTCATATTTGTGCATCAATGCGCTGCAACAGCAATTATAACGATCAACTAGTGGATGTGGTCTCCCAAAATTATTTTCACGTAATACTTTCAAATAAACTTGTATCAGATAACGCCTTGCATGGAATTGGCATACAATAGTTATAAAATTTTAACTTTTGGAGTGAATCTAGCACTTTTACAGAATCTATTATTCTATCCTTAGTTAGTTATTTACCGATTAATTCCTGTCATGCATTAATAACATCCAAATATAGAATTTGCGTTTTAGATGCGTTTTTCCCAACCGATTGAAAACAAAATATTGACACGAAATCATACTTGTCACAAAATCACATACTAAATTTGATATATTTGTAACTATGTTTCTAAATAATCACGTGTGCATGAGTCTGAAAGTATACACTGCCAGCCAGTCAACCTTTAGTTGGATTTCGTACAAAATTTGATAAGGGTCAGCATTATAGATATAACTGTGTACCGAATTTTGTCTTTCCAGCTCTCATCGTTTAGTAACAATCACTTTAACTTATATACGAACATGCAGACAGATCTGAACAGATTTTACTAAAAATTTTAAAGAAATATGCAAACTCGATGTAAAGACTATATACCAAATTTCAACCATGCATTTTTGTGTTATCTTTATCACAGACAGACATTTCCAAAAATGTGTTTTTCGAATTTAAGGAAGTCTCAAACATTAAAATCTCAAGTTGAATTTTTTCATGATCAGTATATTTCCTATCTCTATATACGAGAAAGTAAAAATAGAAACAATTCTTACTCCAATCAATGCCATAAATTATTTTCTGAAAATAACACTTCTTCTAACATTCCCAATCCGACTGATATTTCACATGTTAGCCACAGCGTGATTCGCCTGGGATTCACACTTTCTATCAAACTGGTTTATACTTACAATCTAATTAGAAGTATTCTCTATTACAATTAGATAGCAATTGAAGAGGTCACCTAATTAGATTGATGATTTGAATCACGAGCGTAAGTTATAGAAACGAGAGTTTTAAATGTGTATGTAAGTCTACTGTATATGCGAGTCATTCCGATTCAGAGTGTTAGTAATAAGTTATTAGAAACAAAATATATTCATATAGAAATAATAATTATCTATAAATTAATATAAAAAATAATAATTATATGCACATAACCTTAACTAGCGTCAACAAAACCTCATCTAAACTGCAAATAACATTTTATTACAATGGAGACTTAAATATAAAAGAAAACGTATGTAAAAATAACTAAACTGCAGGAATATTATAAAACATATTATAAACGAATTCTTTTCTAAGGAATGGAATTAAAAATCAGAGCGGACAAGCATTGTTAAAAAAAATTCCCTAAAGACTCTAGACATAGATTTTACATTTCTTCCCCCTCCCCCTTGCAAAGTTAAGCTAATTAAGATTACATTAGACCCTCCCACTGACTTTCTAAAATCATTAATCGTGAACAGCTTACAATGATAAATGATGCCTCGGCTCGTTTTTCTCATTTCTTGTCCATTCGAATATCTCTAAGGAATAACAAACGATAACAAAAAATACGTTTCTTATAATAACACATTTTCAATTCTAAGCAATTTCTTTCGCAAGCATAAAATATCTATAAAAATTGCAATTCTATTTTATTAAGATCTTGGGTACATATTCTGATAATTTGATTGCGAAACGTTTTAATTGTAAAATATATAAATCAACAAATATTAGACATATAAGCAAAATCTTAAGTATCAAATTAGATGCAGAGTTGTTAAATTTTAACACACCAAATCAAACGATGCGATGGATGTTATTTTAATCCAAATGAAATGAAATGAAATTTAAAAACATGAATATTAGAGGATTTACTCATCATTTATTGAAAAATAAAAATAAAAATAAATTATAAAAATTCGGAAAAATTGAGATAAAGAAGGGAGTGTGAAAAAGAGACTAGGTTCTCTCTCTAGGTTTTAGGTTGTGTTTGAATAGGAACTTCCTTCTTTAAAAAGCTCAACAACCAGAAGTCGCATAGAGTGAGATCAGGTTAGTGAGGAAATAGGCCGCTGAGGAATAATAATGCGTCTCATTTGGCTTTGAAGATCTGACTAACAAACGTATCGAACAATTCCAAATATGTGGAGAGGGATCAGTATGGATTAGTATTCTGCCTTGAATAGAGCGGTGTTATATAAGTTCCGGTAAAATAAAAATTTTCATAAACATAACAGCTTTGAATTTAAAATGATATCACTCTTTTAAAAAGTTTCAATAACTTTGAATAAATTTCAATCATGTTTCAGTAATAAAGTCAGTTATCTCTTCCGCAAAGCTTTACCCCATCTTTTTTAAATTTTAATTATTATTTCTTATTTCTTTTTATTTAGTGTCACATGCGTTGAATGATAAGCATATTTTACTATTTCGTATCATTTTTTGTCATTTCGCATTGTAAGAGCACACAAATCGCTGCCATATTAGTTTGTTTTTCAGTAACTTTGCACAATTAAAGCTCTAAGAATAACTATATTGCATTTGAAACAAATTTAAAAAATGTGTTATCAATAATTAGATAACATACTAATTAAATAAGTTATGATATATCGCCAATCTGCTTTGAATTTATCATCATTCAGCTAACGAGTAATTAAACTATGATTATATTATTCTGATAATATTGACCATATGTCAGTACTCTTGAAGAGAAAAATATTATGTGAACCAATAATAAAAGGACTTGAAGCTAGAAATAAACAATAAATTCAAGAATATTTTTTTAATTCATTGATGACTTTGAATCCAATCATAATCAGCATAATTTTTCTTCAAAAAATTTGGATAGGAATTTTTTTTTTAATTCATTAGATTATACCATTTTGTAAACACTCATTATAAACTAATTATGTATTAAGTAAAATGATCAAGGATTTCGAAGCTCAATTTTATTCTTAGATTTATTATAGATGAAATTTAACGGTTTTTTTTGTTTTTTTTTGTAAATCAGAATTAGCCTAATACTGCAACTAATAAAATGAAAATGCTTATTTCTTGTAAAAATATACAGAACCTAAAATGAGTAGCCAAAAGTTTGTCTGCTTCCATTACAAATTTGTTTACAGTTTCGACTTAGCAAAAAACAGATTCGCTATTTTCTATAAAAAAGATAAAAAGAATACTGGATAGAATTAAAATACTTATTACATCTGTAAAAACGCACATACTCTTATCTGTAAAAATACACATTATCTTATCTGTAAAAATGCACAGAATTTGAAATAAGTAGTCAAACATGTGTCTGCTTTTGTTACAAATTTGTCATAGTTTCCAATTTAAAAAAAACAAAACAATGTATTCATCTCATTGTCTTGCATAAAATAAATAAAAATAAATATTGAATGGAATAAAAATGCGTATTCCCTGTAAAAATGTACAGTACTTGAAATAAGTAGTAAAAACAAAACTCGCTATCTTGTATAAAATAAATAAAGGAAATATTAATTCGAATAAAAATGAACAGAATTATAATACTTATTTCCTGTAAAAATCCACAAAACTTGAAATGAGTACCCAAAAATGTGTCCGCTTTCGTTACAAATTTGTTTGTAGTTTCCAGGGAATCAGACATTCATCTCGTTGTCTTGTATATATATTTTTAAATCTAGATCAAGCTAATGAAACTTTGTCGCATAAGTGTATACGTAAATTTAAAAAAAAAACTAAAAAACATCTGAAAGAAAAAAAAATAAGCAGAAAGTAAAATTAATTAACTTTAAAAGGGCAATAATTAAAACAACAAATTAAAAATATGTAAAAAAAAAAGTTTAAGCGCACAAAACTTGTACTAATTGGTAAATAAGATTAAAAATCAATAGGAACAAACATCGCTCCTATAATTTTTTCTTCTGAAAATGTAAGAAGAGGCTTTATATATATATTTTCTACCAGACATCTCTGCTAATTAGGATTACATCAGCCCTTCTCTCTATTCTTTCCTCCCCCGTATAAAATAATTTTTCCTACACAACGTACAGTGATAAATGATCTCGATGCTCGGTTTTTAATCTCACTTCTAAACGAAAAAGGTCCCGAAGAGGTTTGCAAGCGATACTGGTGTCTTAATTTCTCACAATGCAGGGCCGTTGTTAAAGGCGTCCGTTGGCAATTACAATCTTTCACAGAACAAGATTAATGGGACCTTTCCGAGGAATGTACAGAAGATGACTCTTTTTTTTTTCTCCTTCCCCTGCTGCCTCCTCTCTCTCCGAGTCTAGTTCTCTGTCTTTTAAACTGAGTTAATTAGCTCGCTTGTCTATCTTGTCTAAGTACGGAGCTCTGTGAAAGAGTGGAAGGAACGTTCGTTTCACAAAATACTGAAAATCAAAGGGGAAAAAATAAGTAATGGAAGCAAGGCAGCAAGAATTTTGAATGTTAGAAGTAATCTAATGTTTACACAAAGGAGTAAATATTGAGAAAGACTCAACAAGAAAAAGGAGGGAGTGATGGTTGAAAAAAAGCATGTTAATAACTCTTTTTAATCCTCAATAAGCCGCTTATTTCAATTAATTCCAATATTTTTTTCTGTGCTATTCATTGCGTATTAGGATGATGATGTATTTGAAAGAAAACATTAAAGGAAAATGTCGTCAAAATAGCACGTAAAATATTTTTGAGCTTATTCATGTTTTAATCGATACTTTGATGCGAAAACTCATTAATTTTAAACCACTTCTCAACCATCCAATTCAGTGGATAAAAGATAGCTTGTGGCATGAAAATTCGCAACAAAAATGAAACAAGCCATACTGGATATTTTCGCTCATTAAAGCATAAGATTTTAAAGAAAATCAAACCCAAATTCCATGTATTTTTTTATATATATAAATGAGAAAAAATATTCATTTCAATTATTTAACTATAAGATTGCTCAAAACAAGAGAAAAAGATTAAAGTTTCATCAAGGGCTCATTTTCACAGGATAGAACATATATAATCTCATCACTTCACAGCTTTTTCTTTTACCAAAAATTATTAAACAGTCTATCCACCCATAATAAATCCATAACCTTACAAATGGGAAAGAAAAAAAAAAAAACGGCATAACGTAACGCATTTACTTTAACAACTTACCGATACGCTTCGATATTTGATATTTTTTTCACTAATTAATGCGTTTATCGTTTATTACAACATTGCCATCTGAATGGAAAAATTCGAAAGAGAATATCAACCCTTCTTTGCATGCTGATGGAAATTTCCATCAAAATATTTAGTGAACAAAAAATTATGCTCGAAATAGGTGTACTATAAATTGGCTGTTGCTTTAAATTGCTGTATTACAACTTATTTCGCGATCATCGCGTAATAAAGAAAGTAGCTGTCAAAAAAAAAAATCCAATGTCACAATCATTATAGCGAGTCTGAACTTGTCATTCCACTGTTTTTTGTGGTTGGAAGAAACGGGCGATATCTTGAATATTTTTTATAATTAATCTGAGGGTTTTTTTTTTTTTTTTTTTTTTTTTTTTGTAATAAAAGCGATAATGAATGGAAAATTTAGAAGAGAGGGACATTGAAAATTTTCTACCTAGCTTAACATGTAAATTTGCATGATGTTGAATACCTCCATCATACAGTTTTTTAATTATTTTATATATTTATACCACGATTTTGTTAACATTTTCCCTTTAATCTAGAACATGAATTATATCGTTTACTTCACACACAAAAAGAAAAATTATGCAGAGAAAGGTTAAATATATGATTCTAAATAACTTTAAGTTTTCGAGAAAGGTTACATATATTCCATCATGTATTTAAAAAATAAACACAAGATGGGACAGTTTTTATTCCATCTATCCAAAAAGAATAAAAACATATAATTAACATTTATTCCTTCGACATGAGATTTTATAAACATTAATTTCTTACAAACGAGAAGTAATGGAAGAAATTTCAACATATCTTCCTACTACTATGTGATATGCTTAAAATTAAATTCAGTTTTGGAGGGTGATGTTCTTTAAATAGTAAGTAAAACTATATTTCCTAATATTAAATCCAAGGAAATATAAAACAGCAGTAAACTTCAAAAGTTTAAATATCAATTTGGATTAGACGCGACAGCACTGAGGCACATGCATAGTTTAGACAAAATAAATCACTTATGCGTCTAACATAATTTTTAGCTAAAGTAATTGAGAAACCCTTGGTTCAGAATATAATTACTTGTTTTAGTACCCACTAAACGCCGCTGTTTTACAGCATCAAGTTGTAAATGTAGTCCCCATGGTATAATAAGAATTTAATTAGAATTCATAATATAAAGGATTAATTATGCATCCATCCTCTACTGAATTTATTGACTGAAAATATCACAGGATGATGCTTTGTAATTTTCAGGTTTTGAAGCTACTCCAAAAAATTTAGTTTATAAATTAAACCGAAATAATCCTACAACCAGGTAATGGTGTTTTGTTGCGATATTTTGCATAAAATATCCATAGTAAATTGGATTTTTCAATTTGACCAAAATTTATAAAATGATATTTTTAAGAATGCATAGCTAAATTCGTAAAATAATAATTTCAATATTGCATAACCAACAGAAGAAAATAAAATGCAGCATTTTTATTTATATAAAACTCGGAATTTTATCAAAATTTACGAATAAATTATTTTCGAAACAATCCGGATTATTTTAATGTCTGTTCATGAAAAAAATAAGAAAGAACGAATGAAAACTACTAAATTTCAAAAGACAACTCAGTTTGGAGTAAATGATATAAAAAATACATTACAAATTTCTATATGTACTGAAAAGAACTTAAAAATGCACGAGATGCACGCTATTAAAATACAAGTTCCAACCCCAAATAATCTTTGATTTTTTAATGTAGTTTTTTTAATTAATAGTGAAATATATCACAAAAGATAATGCCATAGGCATTGTTCGGTAAATGCCAAATCTCAAAATTCAACTATTCTAAAGTTCCTTTATCCACTCTCATCTTTTTGTGATAAAACACTTTCCGCAAAAAGGACTAAATAAATGAAAATTTAAAAACAAATAGAAAACAAATCCAATTTACTATGGATATATCTGAAAAATTCTGTCTCAAAACCATAACAAATATTCTACAGTCAGTCTATAAAATTGATTTTTAAGAAGAAAAAAAATACTTCAAATAAAATTTAAAACTTTTGCCGATTCAAACAAACGTTATTTATAGTTACCAATTCAATCAAGTTGAAGCAGACGGTATAATTCAAATAAAAGTTCAAGTGTATGTCCAAGGCACCAGCCGTAAATAATGTTCCATCTTTAAAGTAATTCTTATATTTTTTGTTGTACGATATCATCTCTGGTTGAAAGATAATACTGTGGGTCATTGTCCTGCAAATGCCAAATTTTAAAATCCAGTCAATTCAAAATTCCGTTATTCTCCTCTCCTTCAATCTTTTGTGATGAAATAATTCTTCCGCAATTCTTTGTAATATAAAACTAAATAAATGCAAAATAAATGAAAACACTAAACCGCACTAAATAAATGAAAACGTAAATAAATCCGATTTAAAAGGGATATAACGGTAAAATTCTATGTCTTAAAGTTAAAACAAATAGTTCATAGAATTGGCTTTTTTAAGAAAGAATAAAAAAAATTCTTGCTGGATCCGATTCAAACAAACGTTATTTATAGTTACCAATTCTTTCAAGCTGAAGCAGATTGTATAATTCAGATAAAAGTTCATGTCCAAGCTCTTCTCGCAGATAATGTTTCATTATTTAAAATCGTTTTTATATTTAATAGTAAAAGATATCATTTCTGGTTGAAAGATAATACCGTGAGTCATTGTTCTGTAAATTTCAAATTTTAAAATCCATCCAACACAAAGTCCCTTTATGCTCCCCACCCTCTCCATCTTTTAGTAATGAAATTCCATAATACTGATAATCGAAACTTTGAGTTCGCTGGATTTTAAAATTTGGCATTTGCAGAATAGTGACCCAAGGTATTATCTTTAAACCAGAAATGATATCGTTCACTATTAAGTATAAAAATATTTTAAATAATGAAATATTATATGCGAATGACTGATAATAGACTGTGGACTGACTCAAGACTATTTGTTATGGCCTTAAGACTTAGTATTTTACTGTTATATCCCTTATAAATTGGATTTCTTTTCTACTTGTTTTCATTTCCGCAAAGAACTAGATAAATAAAAATTGAAACAAGTAGGAAACAAACCCAACTTACAAGGGATATGCCAGTAAAATACTACGTCTTAAGGCCATAATGCATAGGCTACAGTCAGTTCACAGAATTCGTTTTTTAAGAAGAAATAAATTTCACTGAGGGTCCCATTCAAACAGAAGTTATTTATATCTACCACTTCTGTCAAGCTAAAGTAGATCGTATAATTCAGATAAAAGTTATTGATAGTTATTGATTCGTTAAACAGAAAAGCAGATGGCTATAAAGATAGGAACCGAAACTTCTTTAATATCAATCCTACTTATATTAGATTATTGTATGCTGGCTCAACATAATAGCATATAAAGAAAAAAATAATAACAATAGCATATAAGTATTTCGCAATATTTTTAAGCCAAAAATGATTCAAAATTAGCTTTTATTAAAAATAAATTAAACAAATATGAAAAGGGGAAAATATTTATAAAAGAAGTAGGCAAAAGACGAAAATAAATAAGAACAATTTTATTACCTATTTGCATATCTTAAATAATTCTGAAATGCTTTTCACTTTTCTTTTCTTTTTTTTCTTTTCTGTTTAATTCTAACAAAGAATTGACGAATAAAATAAAAACATTGAAGAGTAATTCACAACTAAGCGAAAAATGCATACTTTCGAATATTCGTTTCATTTGCGCTTTATAAAGGCATTCATTCGGCTGTGAATAAAACGTTTTTAAAGGTACTCACGAAATCGAATGGAACAGCTATTTTATGCAACGTATTTAAATATAATGCGATTTCATTTTTTAAATTGATTCTATAATGCAAGTCTGACGAGATTTTGTAAGCATGTTCTAGATTTCCATCATCAACGTCTTTTTCTACGTTATTCCGAAATCCGCCTTCAGTTTCGTATAAATGCTTACACATAAAAAGAGAAAAAAAATCAATTTTAATACAGAAAATTCTCATCAAAGCTGTTGAAAAAACATGGAAAAAAACTTACACACAATTTATGAAATAGATTAGAGTATATCTTCATAATGAAGTTAAAATCAGTCATGTTTATGTAAATAGCTATATTTAATATTTCTTTAAATATAGATTAAATATTTGGAGCAAAAATTGCAAGTAAAAAGTACTGCAAATTCGATACATAATAATTTTCAAGATTAAACTTCTATTTGTAGTTCGATATTTATATATCTATCATCAAAATTGTCAACAACATATAATATTTTTTTCTCGTGTTTAATATGTATCACGTGTTACAAAAAACTTTTGGGAATTAAACGGCGTTATAATGATATATAACATCGATAAAAATATATAAACGTATTGAAAGTAGAGAGTTTCGGAATGTCGTCTTTATAAAAGATTAAAATTTATTTGATTCCACTTTATAGTGTAAGAACGACTTTTTTAATGGAAAATTTGAAATAAAACGCTTGCGGGTTTTATTTATTTGTTTATTTATTAAAAAACAAAAGCAAATTAAAATTAAAAGAGAAAAATTATGTTTACCAATATTTATAATACATAAAAATATGTCCTGATTAAAATTGAAATTTGTCTAATTATAAACATACCGAAGTATAAAGAAATAATTGCAGCAATTAACACATCTGAATGACAAAATACTAAAGGATTAATAAATTTCTAAGAATAAAATTTAGCAAATTATAAATAATAGTATCAGAAAAACAAAGAATTTTATGACATTAAAAACAATTAACCTTAGCTCATTCTATTCCTATCTTCTTTAGACATGAATTATTAAGAATAAATCTCGGATAGGTAGCATGTTTTTACATTATTAACATAATAACTAATAGTATGCATGTAACACAGTAACAAATAGATGATGCTATGTTTTAGAAAGAAAATTTTACTTAGTAATCGGGCCAAGAGATTTTCATATTTAAGTCCTTTAGATTTTTTTTTCTATGTAGTTTTGAAAAAAATTGTGACTATCTAAATGCAGTAGTTTGCAGGATTTAAAATAGTATACATTAATCTGTTAACTTCTCTTTCGCAAGCAAATACATATCATTATATTGAGTGTTGCTTTGGACATACGATGCGTGATCAAAAGATCTCAGAAATATATATATATATATATATATATATATATATATATATATATATATAAAGGTGTTATTTTAAGAGAAGAATACGAGGACACGGTTTTTTTTTTCCTCCCTATTGCTGTGAGGGCACTTTCGTCGTAAAATATCTTTGAAATTAATCTTGTGGGAATGGAAACAATTGCTCATGAAAAACGGAGCTTAAATTAATGAAGCATAAGAAAAAAGAAAAGCAAAATATCCTTTCTCATGCTTTAAAAAATGATTTGCGTATTTGAATAATATGGTAAATTTCAAGTCCGTAAAATACTATGCATTGTAAATAATGCTTTATAAGCATTAGTGCAATTTATTACATATGATTCCTAAAATTGCTTGTGAGCGATAATTTTAACAAACCTTTTCTAATATCTGTAACTAAGATCACTTGCTAAGATAGCATGAAAATGTGCTTTCATATAAGATTATGCCCACATGAAAAGTTTTAAATGTGCTAAAGTCTTTCTTTAAACATTCGAATGATTTTTTTCATTAATACAATCCAAGGCGGAAACTTTTCTCCATCTCCAAGCCCAATCATTTTTAAAGTACTTTATTTTATGTAAAGAAATAATAAATTAGAAACGTTTCAGTTTTTTTAAAATAATTTGAAAAACAACCGATTTATTTAATGCATACACAAAGTATACTTAAAACAAAATATGTTTTGTTAAACAATAACTGACATTAAAAAAAAGTCTAGAATATATAACATTACTAAACAAAATTTAAAACGTTCTCATTAATAAAACAAAAGTATTAATATAAAGTATTCTTATTGATTTATTGGTAAATACTTCGAATACTAGAATCAGTAAGAATAGCTTGAATAAATCTTTGGAAACCTTCGAGGAATTAAGGAAAAAATGGGAGTTTTATATTTCTATTCCAAATTGCATGAAGCTGTGTTATAGCAAAACTAAATACTGTGCAAAATACGAGAACAATTATATAAAAGCTTCAATGATTAAACTATATATCTGTCTGGTATTACAAATAGCAATAAGTTTTTAAAATGCAAAATTCTCTCTGCGAAAAAGTTTAAATAAAATTTTATTTTCCCTTAAACTTTGCATAAGAAGTATAAAATATTTCAAGAAGTAATAAGAATATTTTAGAAAATGTTTAGTCAAAAATTTCTATTCATATCACTTATAGTTAAACACCCTTGTCCCAAAATAAAGTAAACATTTACATAAAAAATAAATTCACAAGGATGAAATTTCCATTATTTCAAGCACGAATTTAAACATTCGAAAAATATAACACCAAGGAATTTTTAAAATACATTTCTCCTGCCTTAGAGTTTCAAACAATTTAACTAGTAACAAAAAAAAAAAGAAAAGAAAAACCCTACTAAAAACTTGTATACTTACTTTAAAGCAATTTAAATTATTCAATTACTAAATGCACTATTATACCTCATCGTATTCAGTCACATTACTATTTTCAACTGAAACTCTTCGATACAAACATTAAAGAAAACATTCCCTGGAGCACACTTTGCTAAAATTATTCACACAGAAATATCCGTTCTCTAACATTATGCAACATCAGCGAACATTTCCATGCAGAAACTACTACTCTAAAGGAACTAGACCAGCCATGATATATGATCATCTAACATTAATTTACTTCTGAAAAATATGTAGAAATGGTCGGTCTGCTATTAAATTAAATACTGATGACGGAAAATGTAAGCATTACCATATTCAGGAAAACACGAATCTTTTAACTTTGCAAATTTAACACTGTAGTAAAAGTTGGCGAAATCAGTTGAAATTTAAGTAAGCTGGCACTTGAATTTTTAAGATTTCCATTTAAATCTCTCCTTCTTTCGATTTTTATAGTAAAATCAGACACATTTCAATGAAAATCAGTGCATTGGGTGAGTTGCTTTCTATTCTGTCTACTCATGTGCCTGAATGCCGAAATAACACAAAGAATACAATATTCCTTCAGCTGCAATCTCCCTTAAAGTAATTAGTTTGAGACAATCTTGCATCCTAAGGGGGAAACGTTTCGCAGATATATAAAAATGGAAGTTGTTAGGTATATAGTTAAAATAAATAATCAGAATGCAAAATGTAAGAACTGCCACATTCTGGAAAAACATGAATCTTATAATTTTGCAAATTTAAGACTGTAGTAAGTTAAAAAAAATCAACTAAAATTTAAGTAAGAGCAATATCTGAATTTTTACATTCAGATTTAAATCGTTCCATCCTTCGCTTTTTACAGTAAAAGCATCCCATTTCACTAACAATTCAATTGTGAGTTATTTTCTATTCTACCAACGTATCTACATGCACAATCTACTGTCAAAACTGAATAAGAGCAGAATACTCCTTCAACTGCAATCTCCTTTAAAGTAATTAGTTTGAGACAACCTTGAATCCCTACGGGATGATATTTCACAGATATATAAAAGAGGAACGGGGTAAAAAAAAGTAAGTCGAAAACATCCCCTAAAAATTCCCATTTCTTGAATACGGTTGAAATCGTTCAATTACTAGATGCACTATTATTGATTTTTTTTTCCAAACTTCCCCCTCTGTACAGTCAAGATTGCTATTCTCAAACTCAAGCGCTCCGATACATACATTAAGCCAAACGTTCCCTAGAGCAAGCATTGTTGAAATTATTCGGGAAGAATACTTCATTCGCTACATTACATAATATCGGAGAGCGTTTTGGAGCAGAAAGTACTGGAAGGAAATGAAAGCAGCCGTGAAAAATGGGTGCCATTTTATAAATTTACGTCTAAAAGAAATATGGGGAAGGGGAATGCCGGCTGTTGGGTGAGAGGGGTATTTCTTTTCCTACAACTTAACGAAGTATCCACACAATGAAAGAGAACTCGGGGCCCCTCTTTCTCTCAATATCTATCCATCTTCAGTTTCATTATTTTTTAAGAACAGATTAATTCTGCATGCATGGCTGGTGCTTCTAATATTAAACAGGGAAAGCAGCGAGATTAAAAATCTAAACAAATGCGAACAGTAAAAATTTATTTGCATAACAAGGGAGATGCCCTGGATCGAAACAACGAAGTTATTTTCAAAACAAATCAATATAAAACTGGGAAAGGAATTAACATTTCCCCGGGCCGTTGTGTAGATATACTTATTAAAAAAAAAGAGGAAGGAAGTAATAAAAATTAGTAATAAAGAAAATGTTGTGAGGGAGAGAACTCTAGAATGAAAGTAGTCGGTTGAGACTTCAATGAAAATTTGATTAAAGGAAACAAATGGGACAAATACCAGCTGGGGAAACAGCAGTGTTTCATTCAGAAACGGAGTGCATTGGAGCTTATTAATTTTATTCGGAAAAAGAAGGGGCAGTAATAATAATAAAGAGCCATGTTGGAAATCTCGGAATTAGGAGAGTTAAAAAAAACAAGCACACCATAATGGATATTTGTGCCAAAATAAACTTTTGGACAACATTTAATTTCTTTATCAGCCTTTGTTAAGAACAGATTTGGGTTGGGGAGAGGGATTTCCTCAACTCTTTCTCAAAAAGGCTCAATGCAAATTAAATGTAACTAGTTTTTTTCTCCATTTATTCGTTTAGATAATTTTGGCAAAAATTTATGATTGAGGGCCCCCCCCCCTTGTTCACCACAAAATAATAATGAAATAGAATTAGTTGAATGAATATACACAAAAAAGTTTATTCAGAAGGAAAAGATGTCATATCGTACATAAAATAACAACACATCAACTATAGAAAAAAAATAATGAAAAAAGACAGCATTTGGTTTGGTACATGAGTTAAAGATTTTTGATGGCATTGAAATTTCGAGACGAAGGTCTTGATTGAGGAAGGGGTCAAAAATTATAAAGGAAGTAAAATGTTTGAATAAATTAGAATCGAAAATAAATTATAAGTCAGTAATTTATTTTTAATTTAATAACAAAATAATTTGTTGCATTGTAAGATCAACTAAATTCATGCATCTTTTCATGATCCATACGATATGCAAACTAATAATCTAAAAACATTTGCTAATGAGTTAAATGTTTCAAATGTAAACTGAAAAATTACTTTAATGAAAATTGTTTTATGTTCAAAAAGGCTACTAAAAAGATTCATAAACTAAAGGGCGTATAAGATATAATACATGATTTAAATCGGAAAAAAAGAATGAGTTTTAAGCTAAGCCATATTCTAAAACATTTCAGATAAGGATAATGCTTCAGAAAAAGAAAGTCAGAAGCAAAATAAATGCGACTTATTTTCAAAGCCTATTTTTTAAACAAAAGGTAAAGAGCAAAACAGATGCTATATGTTTTATATCATTAATAAAAGCGATATTTTGCAACCTGGGGCAAATTACAAAAAAGAGAACCTATTTACAAAAAACAATATTACATGGTTTGCATGATGGTTATTTCATAGTATGTCACGCAAATGATGCAATACAGTCCGTTCAACGCCTAGACATGCTGAGTATCAAACTATCAATCTGATCTTAGGGAATATTACACCACTTATCAGGCAATGTTCTCCGAAGTTCCGGTACACATGACGGGCAGCAACTCGTTGATCAAGCATGTCCCGCACATACTCTACTGGATTTAAATCCGGTAAGAAGGCTGGCCAGTCCATACGGGTGATATCCACCGATCGAAGACATTTGTTTACGATGTTTGCACAGAAAAGACGGATGGTGTCACTCATAAACACGAATTCTGCGATCATGGCGCCCCGAAATCAACGCGAATGATGTTCCAGAAGGACGTCCGGATAGATTTGGCCTGTCATAGTTTCAGTTTGAACATGCAGGTCAGTTTTGGAACCCAAAATATTTCCTCCCCAATCAGGCAATCCTGCATCACTGTACTGATGTCATTCTCATGATGGTAACGAGTACCTGGCTCTCTCCATATGAAAGCATTTCGAAAATTAATCAGCAAGCTAAACATGGACTCGTTAAAAAACATCAAGCAAGTCTTTGCGGTGTCCATAATGCATGCTCTCCATTCCAAGCTAACCACAGGAGACAATGAATTGCAGTAAGTGGAACGCATCTGTCAGACCACCAAGCACATCGACCAATCTGACTTAAGTGTCTGTATATTGTCTGCTTTAAAATTGTCATGCCTGTGACTGAGCAATAGGACGAGACAGGTCTGATGCTGTGCTCCATCTGTTTCTTTTGGCAGTAACTGACAAATAACGGCCCTCATTAGGCGTTGTAACTAAAGGACGACCTGTGCTGTAACGTCTACTTACTGTACCATGATATGGAAATAGTTGCCAAACCCTGGAGATAGCACTCTAGTTCCTCGGATATTTCTAACTGGATACGGCCACAATTCAGATAGCCGGTAATTCTACGAAGTAAAAAATCATCCAAATGCGTCCTTAGTGTCATATCAATGTGGTTATTGCACTTAAAGGCTTATAAAGAGCTCACGAAACTTCTTACTTTTTTACCTGTATTCATTAAACATCTACCTCTGATATTGTCATCGTTGAGACGTATTAACGGGGTCATCTGGCGGATTCCTGCAATTTACATATAATGTTTGAAGCTGTGTGTAGTCATTTTATGGATGATATATGTATTTTAGAGTTCGATTCCAGCGTGATTCTGAATTATCCTTAATTTATGGACATCAGTGTAGTAAGAGAGTAGTACGTGGCATGGTAAGATTTGTTCGTCCTTTTTTATATTTTTTATAGAAGTATAAAAGCATTAACGTTTTGTCTTCCACTCTATCTCCTCCACACCTCAAATATAAAAGCCAGGAGAATCTATACAATCTCTTACACCCGCAACATCCAATAGTAAAGTTCTGGCAATTTACTACGTTAAATAAAAAAGTGATGTAAACAAATAAAGACATACAAGATTAGTATGTTACAAACAATGCCTTAACAAGTACTGCAAATCAAGACATTTTCAAAACTGTATTAGATACAAAAACGATAAACATAAACCTAGTAATTAACTAGTCATCTCCAACACACACAAATTTTTAAGTGTTTTAAGATAAAACCTTTCAGTATTTTCATTAAGATTATTATTTACCAAAACATAAAAAGAAACTTTTAAATTAATTAGACCGAAAAAAAAAAGTACAGCCATCCAACAACAAAAAAAGTGTAATTTAAAAGCAATTAAGAAAACTGACAAAAAACAATTCGAGTTTCATAATTATTCTGTCCAACATACTAATTATAAAGAAAATGCATATTTACAAAAACAGTATGACATTTAATAATTAAACCCAACTTTTGCATGAAATTTCTTGCTTGCTTGAAGCAAAAAAAAGGCCAACTTTAAGTCACATCATCCATTTATTTCTTTTTTCGGTACCACTAATGTAAGCTTTCACAAATGACATTAATGCGACACGATGTCCCGGTTCCAAAACTTTAGTTGGGATGGTTGCAGAGAACTTTTAACATAAAAGAACGAATCGAACAGAGGGAAGAGCACGATGGAACGAATGGTCAACCCCCTCCCGAACTGTAAGGCGGAAATGCAATCACAGAAAAAGATAAAAAGTAACGAGCAGTCGAACTTGTAAGTGTGCAACATAAAGGCGATTAAAACTCCAATTTAACTTCGCTGCTTCCAAGAACAATGCTAACGAGAATAGTTTTTTTCCCCCAGTGTAGTTTAGATGTAAAGAATGATTGAAAAAAAAAATATGCGAAAAGGCAAAACAAGGAACGTTGTTATTTGTACATTTTTATCTCTAAGATACAACGATCAAAAAGCACGTAACAAAATTCCCCCAGTAGAGCCATTTCGATTCTCGAGCAACTAAACTTAAAATAAGCATGTAAAACATAAGGAAAATTGCTAGATAAAAATCACATCAAGGTAGCTTGATGTCGTTAAAACTAAACTAAATTGACTTTTCTTACCATTTTTTAAGAGGTATTTCACTTTTTTTTAATTCGGGACTGAAAACAATCCAAAGCAGAATCTGAATCATTAAGCCATTTAGAAAGCAGTCTTCTTTTACTCTTCTAAATATCTCTTACAACTGCGTACATGCAAGCTTTCAAAAATTTGCTAGTCATTTATAATTTCATATTTATATAATAATATTCAAAAAGGAGCAAAGTATTTCGCCTTATAATGTGTAATTACTTTCTACTACAGTAGTGTCCAATTGTATTGGCTATCATACATAGATAAAATATTATTTGTTCTTAATTTATAGATAAGAGCTGATTCTTTCTTCATACAATTATCAATTTGTTACAGATTTTTAATTTAAACAGATTCGTTACTCTTGTTAATTAAAATATTAATTTTTACATGAAAAGGAATGAATTATGAACTATTATATTCATTCGCTTTTGTAAATTTTGTCGCGTAATTTATAATATTAAGACGAAACGCATCCACTACAAAATCTAAATATTTAAAAGATTAAGGGAAATTTTATGATGGTCATATATTTCAGGTTAGAAGGAAAGGCACCACAAATAAACACATATTTAGGTTTTATATAATATACTTTATAAATCAGTCAAGTCTTCACAAAGTGCATCTTTTAACAGTTATCTGCAATTCTCTTATAAGAACATTTCCTATTGAGGTAGAAAAATTGATTATTAATTTTATATGTTTATCACAGAAAATTCTTCTTTTCTGAAAAAAAAAAAAGAAAGAAAGAAAGAAAGAAAGAAGTCATATAAATATTTTTAAATTTACTATTTCCATTTTTTTTTTTTTTTTTTTTTTTTTTTTTTTTACTGTTGCCTTTACTGAGGCGAGGTTCAGTTCTTTCATTTTCGAAACAATTAACAACATATGAAAAAAATTATTTAATTGCTACAAACATAATTTTTTTTATAAGTCTTATAAAAAAAATCCGATTCCAATCAGATTTTATAAGTAGAGGGTAAATAGTTGCGTCTTATCTGAATATGTGAATTGTCTCATAAAGTATATGAAATATTTTAAGAGACAATTTAACTTTATTAATTTTTATTTCTATTATTATTTTTCTAAATTATAATATTAAATGAAATAGAACAAAAATCCTATTTTAAAGTTTCATAAAATCGGAAATTTTATCTTCTGAGATGGAAATCAATAAGTAAGGTTCAATAAAAATAAATAAATAAATAAAATACTCAGAGCTTTTTTTCCCTCCAATCATATTTTTTCTGTCATCCATATGTGTTTAATATGTTGTTAGCATATAAATTTTTGTTTAGATGGAGCTAGAATTTTACAAATACGACTTATATTTATAATATGACAAATATGTTATGCTTATATCTGCTATCGCATTCTGTCGAGTAGTCTTATTGAATAAGATGTTTTTGTATTAGGATTAAATAAATTTTTAGAGTTGACCGTATTAAACAATGAATTTCAAAAATCAGAGTCCTAAAGTTGAATATGGTTACATAAACCTGATATATTATAAATTTTCAGCAATAATTTATATTAATACCTGCATTGCATACTATTTAGTCAAATTCATAAGGAAAGAAATTAGTTGCTGATGAATTAAACATTTTTGAAAGAAAATAATGCAGCAAACAATACAAAATTAAATTTAAAAGAATACAAAAGAAACAAAAAATAATGAATTCTTTTTTTTAAAAAAATGATTACACATCGTCAGACAACAAATTTATTTTTATCATAATGAAATAACAAAAACTGTAAAAAAGATAAGCTTCAAAGGATAATTTAATTAAAAAAATTATATAACTACCAAACAAAGAATAACAATTACTGCGGATAAACAATCAGACCAAAAACTTGAAAGGAACTAAATAATAAAAAAATGCCATGCATTTCAAAAAAAGAAACGAAAAGAAACTAAATTTAAGTCGATATAAATCTACAATTTTTCATTAAATTTCAGCTAGGGAGGAAAAAGGATGAAATGATATTGGATATTTCTCATCTTGGTAAAATTCCAGTTCTGTCTTCTTTTTTCCCTCCTTTTTTTGACGTACATTTTTCCTTCAACAACAACAAAAAAAAATCAGTAAAAATCGTTTTTTTTTTTTTAATACTTTCATTTTGAGAATTTCTTTTTATCGATTTTTTCTTTCAGATCGGCAAACAAAGGTTTGGAGGAAAAAAAGAAAAAGTAACTCAGTTCTTTTAGTTATAGGAATTTCACTCTAGCCAAAACTCCAAAACGGAATATCATTTTACGGCAAACTCATCCACTAGGAGGTTTTTTTTTTTTTTTTTTCCCTTAAGCATTTCCAAAGACAAAAAATATTCAGTAATAAAATACATATTAGAACTCAAAAGTGACAACTAAATACGCTTCATTAAAAAAAATCAGTGCAAATCATTAGCATACAAAAAAACTCACTTTATTTCCAATTTGTGTAATTAAAACCAGAATGATTTCCAAGCAGCTTTAATGATTTGCTCTGAATACTACTTAGAAGACTAAAGTACTTCACAAATTATCGGTACAAATTTGATTTACGACTGCAAACTAAATGTTAATATATGCAATCTATCATGCAAACCTGTGGTTGCGGTTTCCCAGAAACTTTCTCGCAAACACCCTAACAAATTTTTATCCCTAAACGGCATAAAATTGTGGAACTTGAGTAACGCCATGAGTATCTTGTATCGTATTAGTGAATGATAGTAAACAGATTTCTGGCGCGAATCTATCATAAAAACATACATTTTCAGATGCTTTTTTACCCACCAAAATTTGGCACAGTACAACAGATATACACACATAACATATCAAATTTCAATGCATAAAGTCATTGCGTTTACATGTATGCAAAAGTACAGACTGACTAATGGTCACTACTTTAACAGATTTGTTTCAAATCTAAGTGTAAAAAATATAATTTTAGATGCTGAGTCTGTATGCCAAATTTTATTAATCTAACTCTTTCTTTTCTGTCATCATTGAAGGTACTTCTATTCGATTAACTTCAGTAGTAAAATATATACTAGAAATCAAAAGTGACAACCAAATGCGCTTCATTAAAAAAAAACTGTGCAAATCATTCAGATACCAAAACAAGAGCAAAAACAAAAAAACATTTCTTTTCCAATTTGTGCAGTTAAAACCAAAATCATTTTGAAGCAGCTTAGAAAATTTAATCTGAATATTATTCAAAAGTGTATAATACTTCCCAAATTATCAGTACAAATTTTGGTTTATGACGGGAAATTAAATCTTAATATATGCATCTGTCATGCAAACTAGCGGATGCATTCTCCCCTAAGCTTCCTCGCAAGCTCACTAATTATTTTTTTTATCAACAGTTTCCACATAAAATTGTGGCCCTCGAGTAGTGCTGTGAATACCATGTATGTCATTGGTAAATCCATAGTTATGAAATACAGGAGTGAAACTTCATTTTTCCTAAATCAATTATGAGTATAGAATTTGCATTTCTTGTAGACCAATTGGCGCCAAAAAATTAATTTGAAATATAGTTATAGGTCCCTGATAACATATGTTTTTTTTTTTTTTTTTTTTTTTTTTTTTTTTTCTAAAAAGAGAACGTCAAGAAAAGTGTTTCAACTTTTACAGCATTATTAATTAAATAAATCAGATTTATTTCAGACAAATATAGTTTAATGTATATCTTTTCAAATCAAGGCCCAACGGTTAGTTTGTAAAACTTTGATAATAGAAAATAATAATAGAAATAATAGAACATATATAAAGAGGGCCTAAATGAAGTAAATAATTACATAGTTTGTAACATGAGCTTATAAATCTATATTAATATATAAATGTGAAAGTTTGAATGGATAGATGGATGGATGTTTGTAACGCAATCACACCAGAAGGGCTGAACAGAATTGCATGAAATTTAGCGCAAAGATAGATTATAGTCAGGAATAGAACATAGGCTGCTTTTTATTCGGGTTAATTAAGTGGTTAATTTTTTATTCATTAAAGGCTAACTTTCGCCCCAAAAAGCTGAGGCCATATTCCACCGAAGATGAATAAGTCTCCAGTTTTTTTCCCCAACAATAATCAGGTTAGGCTTAGCAGAATTTCGACCGATTATTTCAAATGATTCTGTTTGTTTTCTTAGTGTTTGATGTATTTATAATCAATTGTTGTTAATTAATCGATCTTTCAGATTCATTCTGAAGTACTTTTAATTAAAATAAAATAGAATAAAGGAAATAAATTTCTAATCTGCATTGCGTTACCCCAACTGGCGTAGGAAAGTCAGGTATTTGCATTACCCCAACTGGCGTTAAAACTTCACGACCGATTGTTGACAACTGTCAACAATTCATTTAAATTAAAAGTTGTGTGTTTTCATTTAAATTAAAAGTTTAAGAATTATGTGCATGATACTGTTCTAGCTATTTCAGTCTCAACAGATAAATAAAATAGAATTGACTTGATTTTAAAGAAATACGGACTTGATTTGCTGTTTTGTTTTATTTTGAGTATACAGTGTAAATAAATTGTTTAATTGTTAATAAAGTGTGTTTTTGTTATTAAATTGTATTTATTTTATATATTTTTCGTATATGCTTATACTTTTAAATATATCGTTTTTAAGTTAGGTTTTTTTTTTCCTGTTGAATAATTCTTGAAATATTATATAAATTATGAAAATTATTCTGTAGTACACGTAAGACTTAAATGCTGATGAACTCCGTTTTCAATATCGACATTAAAAAAATGAAAAGTGTAAGTAATAAATGCTTTTATATTAATTGCAGCTTAATCATCTGCAGTTGACAGATAGTTAGAGACCCATATTACGGGTTTAAGGTCTTTATAAATGCATGAGCAAATGATCTGACTGTCAAAATTTGAAACTTAAAAAATATTTTGATTAAGTAGCTATTAAAAATCAAGTTACAAAGAATATTCGATTGACAATGACAATTCGCTTAACGTATTTAATTGACATCGACGTTACATAAAGTATTTAACTGATCATTTAAAAGAGTATTAAGATTGGTGACCAGCTGGCCGCCAAAGGTGGTTGATAAAATAATATTTTTCATTTTTATAAATATAACTTTTTTTATAATGTACAAAATATATGCGTAGTTTACTTTTCAAAGAATACCTCAATCCAGTGTTATATTATATCAACATACATCAAAGTTTAGTAACTTATTTCATGAATAGAAATTTAAAATATATTGATTTTACTTACGATTTTTCCTAATTTTTTTAAATTAAGAAACATACTAAGTATAATTTTAGAATAAAAACAATTATGCCTAAATATAACAAATCGTTGCTGAATTTAACATTTGTTCGATATTCTGTTTTATAAAATGACTATTAAATCTCTTTTGTAATAAAAAAAAAACTTTATTGTCTAGTGGTTTTTTTTTTTTTTTTTTTTGTTACACAATAAAAATGTTTAATAATATATTACAAGGTATTTGACAAATCGCGCAAATTTTTAATAAAAATATGCTTAATTCGCATCTTTGAAAAATGTAAACGATAATTTAAATAAATTAAGTTACGTTTATGCTAAAACATTATAAACTTTTTCAATTTTTTTATTTTTTATTTTCCTTCCTACGAAAATAAATAAATCCAATTATTAATAAAATAGAACGAGAAAAACCTTTTAAAAAACATAATAAAAAAGTTTTACTACATATTACAAGGTATTCGATTTATGAAACTACTCAATTTTTTTAAAATGATGATATAATTTCAATAAATCACGTCATGTCTAGATGTTATAAATTCTTATCAAAGTTAATTATTATTTTCATATTCCATTTTACGAAAAGCTAACTAAATCCATTATTAATAAAATATAATGAAAGTTAAAAAAAACAAAAAAATGTATAATGAAAGAGTTTTATTATGTATAACAAAGTATTTGATTTACAAAACTGCACAAATTTTTAAAATGAAAAACAACATTCTTAATAAGCATCTTTGAAAAAATTAAAAGCATAATTTCATTATATTATGTAATGCGCAGACGTTACAAATTTTTGTCAAAAGAATTACTTTCACATCCCATCTTACGAGACACTAAATACAACCAACTATTCAGTTTTAAAAAATATACAAAATATACTTTCATACAACAAAAGCGCCTGATAAAAAGAAAAACCCAAGATAAGAAATATAAAGAGTTAAATAATGGAATATACATAAATTAAAAGAAAATAGATTGCGCAATAAGATTTCGATATGATTGTTCCAATAAGTAATAATAGAATTTTTAACCTTATTTTTCAACAATATAAAAATAATTTACAATGCATTATAAGCTATTTGACATACGAAATTGCGTGATTTTTTTTAATGTAAAACATCATACTTAATATGCATCTTTGAAAAATAAAAAGAATAATTTTAATACATTACGCCACCGTTATATGTTAGAAATTCTTGTCAAAATTAGGAATTACTTTCATTTTCCATTTTATGAAAAGCTAAATAAATCTAGTTATTAATAACTAAACGTAAAAAATAAATAATTCTATACAAAAAAAGAATCATAGAAAAAGAATAATCGAAGCAAAAATAAAGAGTTTAATAACGGAATATGCATAAATTAGAAAAGAAAAGAGATAACACAATAAGATTTCGATATGGCTGTCCAAATACAAAGAAAAATATAAAATAGAACGACTTTTCTTACAAAAATCTAAACCCTGGACCATTTTTATAGCAATCTTCTTTACCAAATTAAATTGTATTAACGGCAAAAGCATTCTTCTCGATCCGTCTTAGAATTCCATCATTCATTTTTAGAGGGAAAAATATTTCTATCTTGCCTAAGAAGGATATTCGATTTTAAGCTCAAATGTGGAGGAGGGGACTCGAGAAAAAATATAACTAGAGCCAAATAAAGCTCAGCTCCAAATCCTATAAGAAAAATAAATCTTAAAAAGAAAAGAATATAGAAAAAAAGAAAAACAGCATAAAGCGGAATTCTGGCAGAAGAAAGGGTAAAAAATGAATTTCCAGAGCGGAATATTTTCTAGACTTACCAAAAAGTGATGTATGAGTGTTGTTCGAGATTGTGACAGCTAGTAAAGCAGTGACATAGCACTGACAGGACATCCATCAATAATATATACAAGTAAAAGAAAGACTTTCTCCAAACTTTTATATTTATACGCTTATGCATGCGAGATAAAAGAAATCCCAAGGCAGGGAAAGAAAAAAAAATATTTCAGATAAAACAATAAGTGGTTTCTCATTTGTTTTCTTCCCTGACGTATAGGCCCTTTTTAGTAGTAATACAGTAATTCTCTTTTTCTCCGCTGAACCACCATCGATTTCGTAAACAAAAAGAAGAAAATAAATTTTTATGAGCTGTACAGGTCTTGCAATAGATATGCTTCTTTTCAGTAAGGTTAAAACTTGATTTTTCCAAGGCAAAAGCAAATTAATTAAAAAATATTCCAATATGTTGAAATTTATAGGAAATAATATTCGAGTTCAATACAAATAAAAAAAAAACAGTTTTCATGCGTGAACAAAAAACAATCTCACTTTAACAGAATTCTTGATCATTAGTTAATAATTATTAAAAGAGAAAAAAGCAAAGAAAAGTAAAAGTACACTAACTGCAAAAGAAAAGTCAAAAATTTGTTATATCCAAATTATTTCTGTTAATAAATTTAATAATGCATTCGCTCCTGCATTTAGCATATATTCTTTTAGCACCAATTCATTTAATTAAAAGAAATATTTGAGTGAAATATCAAGTAATTATGTAGGAAAATATAAATAAAAGTGTCAAATTTTTGCGCATTTATTTACTATTATCATCGTCTTATTAAGTTACTAATATTTTAAAATGTATACTTGAGAACAAGATTTGTGTTGGTACCTACATATCAATTCACAGCACTAGTAACGCCAATATCAAGTTTTCGAAACAACATAAAAACTATTTAATTTAGTTTCATTTGGTTAAACTAACGTTCGAAGCAACACAAGGGGTGTTTTAGGAAGCATTTTGCAATTCTTAAATATGATGAGACAACAGGACGGAACCTAAGCTGGCACCACCTTTCCGAAATTCCTTATCAAAACAATAGAAAGATACATTATTCCCCCACGCACACAGATCGAGAGAATGAGGGATTTATATGTGTACTGGACAAATTTACATGGTGGTCTTCGGTAGAAATGGCGGCACCTTATCTCCAGGAATCCGAGATCAGTTAAACTAATTTGGTACAACTAAGTAATTTTGTGCGGAGATCAGAAGAAAAAGACGCTGTCTCAGCTGGCATATTCGTCACCACACCAACAGAAAGGTGTTCGATCTTTGTCATCAGATATCACCAAGCAAATATTAACTGCAGATATAGTCTAACAGTTCCCGGAGAGGTCACCCATGTCACAATGTCACAAGGTTATCACCAACCAATGCAACTTTCAACAATAATTGTCTCCATTTCCAAATTAATATGGAGTAAAAACACCATAATAGTCATCCTGTACAGTAGAAAATTTGTTACAATTTTCCCATCCAGGAATTAAAATTCAAGCAAATTTCATAGAGAATCTATACTAATATTACAAATTTGAAAGTTTGGATGTTTGGATCGATGTTTGTTACTCAATCAAGCTAGAACGGTTGTATGGAATTGAATGAAATTTAGCACAAAGATAGATTATAGTCAGTAATAGAAAATAGGCTACTTTTTATGCCGGGTAATTGAGTGGTTAATTTTTCATTCATTAAAAGCTAATTTTCACGCCAAAAAGCTGAGGCGAAATCCAGGCGAAGATGAGTAAGTCTAAAGTTTTTTTCCCAACAATAATCAGGTTAGGCTTAGCAGAATTTCGACCGATTATTTCAAACGATTCTGTTTATCTTCTTAGTGCTTGATGTATTTAAAATCAAATGTTGTTAATTAATCGATTTTTCAGATTCATTCTGAAGTTTTATTAAATTAAAATGAAATAGAATAAAGGAAATAAAAAATTTATAATCTGCATTGCGTTACCCCAACTGAAGTAGGAAAGTCAGGTAATTTGTGTTACGCCAACTGGAGTTAAAACTTCACGAGTGATTGTTGACAACTGTGTTTTCATTTAAATTAAAAGTTTAAGAATTATGTGTATTATACTGTTCTAGCTATCTCAGTCTCGATAGATAAAAAAAGTAGAATTGACTTGATTTTAAAGAAATACGGACTTGACTTGCTGTGTTTTTTTTATTTAAGGTGTACACTGTAAATAAATTGTTTTTCGGTTAGTTGTGCACTTTAAAATTGGTTAAGTTGTATTTTTATGCTATATATTTGTTCGTATATGCTTATAGTTTTAAGTACATTGTTTTAAGGATAGTTTTAGTCATTTTGATTTGTTATTATTTGATAGTTTTCCAAAATGCACGGAAAATGCAAATCTAATCTTTCGACAATGAATAATCAAGCTCTGTCTATGAGAGTAACTAGAAGTAGAGAGTCCAATCCTTAAGCAGTATTTAGAAGAATTAAGGAAGCGGAGTGACAGTCTACATCGAGATCAGCTGAAACGTCATAAACGGTATTGATCAAACCGTTTTATACATACACATCAAAATATCCACCCTTACGAAGTCGTGGGTAAAAGCTAGTAAGCTATAAAGGGGGAGTGGGGACTGTTTCTAGAGTTAAGGGATATAAATTTTAAAATCTACGTGGAAACATAGTTTCCTGAAACGGCAAATGCATATTTGGAAAATTATAGATTAAATTGTTCAGCAGAAATATTTTGATGCTTGAGGGCAATTTTCAAGCCAAACACGTTTCATCTTTATTCCACCCTCATTATTTATCATACGTTTTATTTCAAACTTTCTGGACTTAATCTATGTAGCAAAAATGTGAATAAGAATTGGCTATTTTAGAGTTAAGAGAACGAACACCAGTGTAACACCACTATTCTTTATCTTCCAATTGATATAATAAGCAACGATCTGGTACATAATTTATAGTACGAAACTCATAAATTCAACCAACTAGCACAGAACTTATGGTTAAGTTTGTATTTATAGAAAACAAAAAAGTGGAATTCCAAATGTATGTATAAAAAAAATCGAAACCGAATGCATAAAAAAAATAGATTAAGGTTTAAAAATGTTCTCGAAACTTTCTCTCAAACTCTATAATAAATGTACTTATGTATAACTAAAGGTATGTCACTGACGAATAACAGTTACAAAAAAGCTTTTGAGCGATCTTTGGCGGTTTTTTGGTGGAGTTATAAACCTTTGGAATGCTATTCGTACAAAAGCACCAAAAGTCAACATCTGTATTTTGCACGACTTTATTTCCCGATCAATTTAAATTTAACACAAAATTATAATTGTAATAAAAAAATCATATATAAAATTTCATAAAACTTTAACTATTACGTATTCCAGTTCTCGCGTTCAAAAGTTTCTGAAAGAACAGACAGTTAAACAGTCAATTACTTAACAGTTGAATTGATCTGATATGATTTGAATTCAAATTCAATAAATATGTACACTTCAAATGTTGAAGTTGTAAACCAAATATTAAGCTCTCTTCATTTTGCAAAGTTCGGGCTAACTTCCATTCAGACATCGGATATAAAAAATTAAAAGAAAAAAGGATATAAAAACTTAAAACTTTATATTAACACCATATACAAAATTCCATTCATAAACTTCAAAAAATTTTTGAGTTATAAGTTCATAAAAAACATAATTCTAAAAATGAGTTTTTCTGAGAAGCGGAGATTCGTTCAAAATTTCAACAGTAAATTTTTTGGCAATTACAATATTTTCTCTTTGTATGCATAGCATGCAAATAATTAAAAGGAATGTGTAAATTGAAATAAAAACTATACGGATTTTAAAGCAACGAAAAGATTAACTATATAAAACAAGAATATATTTTTTGGATTTAATTAATACTTATTTCTTATATGATTTATATATAATATTTATGATCGGATGTTGCATCAGTAATCTCAGAGTTTGGTGACAAACTTGGTGACAATTTGTTTTGCGACCAACAATTTAATTAACATTAGATAAAAAGACTGCATTAACATCAAGTGTCATTCCCTACAAGTTTAAAAAATGTATTTGAACCAACACACTTATCAAGCATCACTTTTTCTAAAAATGATGCTTGTTCTAATATCTAAAATTTCTTAAATAAAACAATAAAAACATTTGTTTCCTCATTATATATTTTTTTTATTAATTTTAAAAGAAAAATTTAATATATCGATAAATACAAATTTAACGAATAATAAAAATGAACTATTTTACTAAACAAACAAGTAAAATAAACTAAACATACAATAATGTTGATAAACTAGGGAAAATTGAGAATAGTTTGAATCAAATAAGCAGAAGCATTTGATATTACAACTTTAAATTTATTCTATAAATCGCCGTTGCATTCTTCATTCAGGCCACGCACTAACTAAATCGTATCTTCCCATTCACAGAAGTTTAGCAGTTTGCACGATTGGGAGATTTGATACGCTGAATCCATTTCATTAGAATGCAAGCCTCTCTTATCAGGTTGAATCCTTAGCATAAGTATTCAACACTCGATAACCATTTGAATAATCTAAATGAGGACTAAACTGGATCTGTATCAGAAATCCACAGTAAACGTTTTAGCCATTTCATTTTGCATCAGAAAGCTTCAAGTTGTCGGGATGATGCCGAAAATTATTAGACATCATCTATACATTTATAAGTGCGTAATTTTTCTTTATATATGGATATTTTTAAACGCTTAAAATATAAAAATGTTAAGTAGCAAGTTAGTATTTAGTTATATTAGTTAATCTTAAATTCATATTCTTTGAAAAATAACATCGAATATACTAATTATACCTTGAATTTCTGGTTATGCTGTTAATTCCTTATATATAAATTTCGAATCTGCTTTTCCTGGAATTTTCCTAATTTTAAACCTGGAATTTAAAATGAAATAATAAACATAATAATCTGATAGAAAAATGACGGGTAGCACATAACCATCAATGGTCTTTCAGTTGAATCAATATGACAGTATATATAGAAATCAAAAGATGTCATCTAACTAGAGAGAAAAAAAAGCACCAGAGTAAAACGGCTAAGTGGTTATCACTTACTATATCTAGGTCAAAGTATGATACAAAAATACAAATAATTTAAATTTAAAAGAGTGTTCGTGCACTTCTTTCATTTTATGACACAATGAAAAAAAAAATGGTGCTTTTGATTTTAGTTTCTTCATATAATAAAAAGAAAAAAGAATGCGTTTTGCATACCTGCCAATCAGTTCAAGCTTTAGCAAAAAATATATAATTTGTTATCAAGATTATATTATATTTATTCTATCTAGATTTCTGCCGATTTATTTTTTAATGCGCTCTTATATACAAATAGTTTAAAATAACAATGTCATCCTATGACCTGGGTGCCTATAACACTGAGTTATCTAACTAATTACATAAGCACAAGATAAAAGGAAAATA